>JANRFK010003894.1:18583985-18595375 GCA_030068395.1 Apalone spinifera | reverse complement strand
GGGAAAAGCTGAAGTACTCAATGCTTTCTTTGCCTCTGTCTTCATGGACAAGGTTGGCTCCCAAAGAAATGCACTTAACATAAACAAATCCATGGGTCCGGACTTAATGCATCCGAGGGTACTGAGGGAGTTGGCAAATGTCATTGCGGAGCCTTTGACCATTATCTTTGAAAAGTCGTGGAGATCGGGAGAGATCCTGGAGGATTGGAAAAAGGCAAATGTAGTGCCCATCTTTAAAAAAGGGAAGAAGGATGATCCAGGGAACTGCAGACACATCAGTCTTATCTCAGTCCCCAGAAAAATCATGGAGGGAATCCTCAAGGAATCCATTTTGAAGCATTTGGAAGAGGGGAAGGTGATCAGGAATAGTCAGCATGGATTCACAAAGGGCAAGTCGTGCCTGACCAATCTGATGAGCTTCTATGATGAGGTAACTGGCTCTGTTGACATGGAAAAGTCAGTGGATGTGATATACCTTGACTTTAGGAAAGCTTTTGATGCGGTCTCCCACAATATTCTTGCCAGCAAGTTAAGGGAATATGGATTGGATAAATGGACTGTAAGATGGATAGAAAGCTGGCTAGACTGTCAGGCCCAATGGGTAATGATCAACGGCTTGATGTCAGGTTGAAGGTCGGTTTCTCACGGAGTGCCCCAAGGATCGGTTCTAGTTCAATGTCTTTATTAATGACCTGGATGAGGGGATGGATTGCACCCTCAACAAATTCGCAGATGACACTAAGCTAGGGGGAGAGGTCGATATGCTGGAGGGCAGGGATTGGGTCCAGAGTGACCTGGACAGATCAGAGGATTGGGCCAAAAGAAATCTGATGAGGTTCAACAAGGACAAGTGTAGAGTCCTGCCCTTGGGACAGAAGAATCCCAAGCATTGTTACAGGCTGGGGACTGAATGGCTAAGTAACAGTTCTGCAGAAAAGGACCTGAGGGTTACAGTGGATGAGAACCTGGATATGAGTTGTGATAGAAATGTAGCCGTGTTAGTCTGCTGTAGCTGAAACAAAATACAGGACTATGTAGCACTTTAAAGACCATATATATATATATGGTTGTGACAATTTTCTTCCACCATTTGATCTGAGGAAGTGATTCTGGCCCACGAAAGCTCATCACCTATTAAACCATCTTGTTAGTCTTTAAAGTGCTACATAGTCCTGTATTTTGGATATGAGTTGACAGTGTGCCCTTATAGCCTAGAAGGCTAATGTCATATTAGGTTGCATTAGGAGGAGCATTGCCCGGGTATCTAGGGAAGTGATTATTCCCCTTTATTCGGCACCGGTGAGGCCACATGTGGGGTATTGTGTCCAGGTCTGGGTCCCCCACTATAGGAAGGATGTGGACGCATTGGAGAGGGTCCAGCGGAGGGCGACTAAAATGATGAGGGGGCTGGAGCGCATGACTTATGAGGAGAGGCTGAGGGATTTGCGTTTGTTTAGTCTGCAGAAGAGAAAAGTGAGGGGGGATTTGAAGGCAGCCTTCAACTGTCTGAAGGGGGGTCCAAAGAGGATGGAGAGAGGCTGTTCTCAGTGGTGGCAGATGGCAGAACAAGGAGCAATGGGCTCAAGTTACAGTGGGGGAGGTCTAGCTTGGATATTAGGAAAAACTATTTCTCGAGGAGGGTGGGGAAGCACTGGGATGGGTTCCTTGGGGGAGGGAGGGGAAATCTCCGTCCCTAGAGGTTTTTAAGTCCTGGCTTGACAAAGCCCTGGCTGGGATGATTGAGTTGGGGTTGGCCCTGCTTTGGGCAGGGGGCTGGACTTCACCTCCCGAGGTCTCTTCCAGCTCTAGGATTCTATGATGTTGGTGTGGGAGTGTTCCCTAGAGAGGTTAATGGATGGCTGGTGGGAAACTGAGGGAGTTTAGATGCCTGTCTCAAGGATGAAAATATCGATATTATCTCAGGCATATCACATCTGGGGCTCATGAGGCTGACTCAGGGACCTAGAATATCCAGCTCTAGCTTGGATGCGTTGCAGAGGGGAGCCAGACCCCCGCTGTCACTTTCTGTGCTGGGTAAGCTCTGATGGAGATAGGAAGTATGACCCAATGACTAGAGCGGTGGGCTAGGACTCGGGAGATTTGGGGCAAGTCCGGGCTCTGCCACAGACTCTGTGTGTGACCATAGGCGAGTCACTTAGGGCTGAGTGCGTCAAAGGATTTAGGCCGTGGCACTGTGTGTAATTTAGATGCCTGGAAAACTCCCTGTCATTCCCAAAGCCCGAGTTAGACACCTACACTTCTCTGTGGCACGTGGGGAGAGCGGAGTGTCTGTGGCCCAGAGTCACACACAGCAGGGAGCTGTCAATGGGAGGTGCTGCCTGGAGAGGTGTGAGAGCGAGGCTCCCAAATCCAGGCTGCAGGGAGAGGCCTAGTTGTGCTTTGTAGCCAGGAGGGATAGCTCAGTGGTTTGAGCATTGGCCTGCTAAACCGAGGGTGATGAGTTCAATCCCTGAGGGGGCCATTTAGGGATCTGGGGCAAATCTGTCAGGGATGGTGCTTGGTCCTGCTATGAGGGCAGGGGACTGGACTCGACCTCTCAAGGTCCCTTCCAGCTCTGTGAGATAGGTAGAGGTATATTTCTCTGCAGAATGGGGCACTTGAGGGCCCCCCTCTCACAGCTTTTAGCCCAGTGGCTCATGCCCGCCCCTCAGAGGTAGGACACTGAGTTTCAGTGGCCCCCTCTGCCAGGGGGAGGGGAGTATTTGAATGAGGGACTCCTAGCTCTTAGGAGGCGCGCTAACCTCTAAGCCATGGAATAGTGGGCTATGGGGGGTTCCCCTCATCTCACCTGTTAAAGCAGGTCCACTGTGGCAATGGAGTGGCTGGACATTCCCAGGGGGAGGACCCGGGTCTCCCATCTCCGAGGTGGCTGCCTGAAGCACTGGATGGCAGAGACGCTCTCCCACTCCCATTGGCCCTCAGGATTTATCCACAGTGGGCCAGAAGCTCCTCTTCCTCCTTCCACGCTCTCAATGGGTATGTCTAGTCTACAGGGTTTTTTCGAAAAAACTGTTCCTGCGTCTAGACTACCGCCGCATTCTGTCGACAGGAAATCGAAAGAACGCGGCAGTTTTGTCGACGGCGGTAAACCTCATTCTACGAGGAATAACGCCTTTTCTCAAAGTCATCTTTCGAAAAAAGGCGCGCTTGCATGAAAAGGGCTTTTTCAAAAGAGAGCGTCTAGACTCTCTTTCAAAAAAGCGAGCTGCTTTTTCGAAAAATCTTCTTGTTGTCTAGAAGCTCTTTTTTGAAAGATACTTTGGAGAGAGCCTCTTTTGAAAGAGGCTTGCAATCTAGACGTAGCCAATGGGACCCAGTCCGTTCGGTGGACACCTTCTACACTGGGCCCTGCCTGCCACTGCACGTGGCCAGTGGCACGCCTGGCTTGCGAGTTGCCCTGGGGCTTAGGTGAGGGCATCTGGATCCCTACAGAGAGGCAGCAAAAAGACAGGGACTGAGGGAACTTTTACCCTGACAGGTTTAGGGGCTTAGTGAGTTTAGATGCCTAAAATAGGGATTTAGGCACCTATGTTTTTGAAGCACCCTGGTCCTTATTCTCTTTATGCCTCTGTGCCTGGTCTGTGAAAGGGGGGAGGGGCAACAATTTCTGTGGTCCTCCCCCCTTGTCTGTGGTAGCTGTTTGGATGGGAAGCTCTGGGGGCAAAGGCTGTCTGTACCTTACAGGTACATCTACACGGCTGGGAGTCACAGAGCTTGGCTCCACAGACTCGGGATTGGTTGAATGGTGCCCAAAACAGCTGTGTAGAAGTTCAGGTGCAGGCTTTGAAACCCGCCCTATCCACTAGGCTTCCCAGCCCCATGCCTGAATGTCCACACGCGGGTTTTAGCACCAGAGACCCGTGAGCCAGGGTCTGTTGCCTGGGCCCTGACGCTCGCTGCTGCTGGTTCTGAAGACATCGCCTACGTGGCACTGTGGTGTGCACGATGATGGTGAACGTCTGTCTCCATCCAGCCCCTGGAGGCAAGGTCCCCGGAGGTGGAAATGCAGGTTAATGTAGCCATCGGCTCATGGCTGCACAGTGATTGTGTTTTTCACTCCTCCGTGGCCAGTTGCACACGTGAGCTAAAATCAAATAATCTTTTAGGGAGTTGTTTATCTTTTTGTTTAATAATAGCCCGATGACTGGAATCAAATTTAAAATTCCTGTCCGCCTGCATTCTTTCCGAAGCATCTCCTCCTCCTGCTAAGCTATGTGGAACCCGGGTCCCTCCCCAGCTGGAGGAGTAGATGTTCCGAGAGTGGAAAAAATCCAGCTGTCTGTTCCTGAGCTGTCCCACTGGGCAGAAGGGCAAGAGCCCAGCCCAACACAGTTGTAGTTTATGGCCCGTGCTGTGCATTGCAAACATGAGGGGTCTCCTCTCCTGTCTGATGTTAGCCTTAGTCTCCATCTCAGGGCCAGAGGAGCAACGCTGTTGAGTAGAGCCCTGCAAATCGGAGGATATCTTCTTTGTATCCGCAGATGTCAGTGTGGATATCTGTGGTGCCACAGATGCGGATACACATTCTGTATTTGCGCGGGACTCTACTGATGGATTGCCAGCTCTGTCACCCGCTTCTGTAAATGTGCATGTAAACGCACACACGTAGGAAAAAAAGGAATGCCGGCATTATTGACAGGATGTGGGATGCTGTCCTGGGAAGCAGCGGCTCTGGAAGAAATTCTGGGGATTGTGCGGGGTAATCAGCTGGCATGAGCTCCCACTGCGACGCACTGGCCGAAAGAGCAAAGATGATCTTGTGGTACCTCAGTGGGAATTTTGACGGGGCACAGAGAGTTGTTTTAATCTCTGTATTTGGCACTGGTGCAATCACTGCTGGAGTCCTGTGCCCCGTTCTGGTGCCTACAATACGAGAGGGAAGTTGATCCATTGGAGAGAGTTCAGAGAAGAGCCACAAGAACAACTAAAGGCTTAGAAAACCTGCCTTATAGGGGTAGATTCAAGGAGCTCAATCCAGTTAGAGTCACAAAGAGGGGATGACTTGCTTAGAGTCTCTAAGTACCTACATGGTGAACAAATATTTAATAATGGGCTTTTCCGTCTAGCAGAGAAAGATCTTCCACTAGCCAATAGGGCTGGAAGTTGAAGCTAGATGGTTTCAGGCTGGGAAGAAGGTGTCAATTTGTAATTGTGCGAGTAATTAACCATTTCAGCAATGTACCAAGGGTCATGGTCAATGTTCCCGCTCACCTTTTCCATCCATGTGCAGAATAATTTGTATGTGCACCGAGGCATGTGTGTATGTGCACCACCTGTAGAAACAAAACCTAGCTGGGGGCGCTTGGCTAATCAGCTGGGTGACACTTGAATTTCTCCTGACACGTGCCCAGCTTATGGGGAACACTGCTCAAGGGGGGTTCTCAGGGTGGATCTGCCCTAGGAATGGGGTGGGGGCTGGGCTCTTAGTCCCATCCCTTCCCTGCGGTGACCAGTCTTTTAAAACCTCACAAGAAAACAACGAAACCTGCACATCTGTGTGTGGTGCTGCTGCTGAGAAAAGCCGGGACCGTGTTTAAATATGGCTGCCGGGTATTGGCTGGAGCTAGGAGGAGGAGTGGGCCCAGCAGTCCAGTGGTAACCTGGGGCAAAGGTCCCAGAAGTGCCTAGGAGTTGAGGCATGGTGGCATCAGCTGGGATGGAAGACCAAGAGGTCTGGCCCTCGTAAGCGCATGGACCTCGCCTGCAGTGGAGGAATAAAGCAGATCTGGGTGTGGCAAAAGCAGGCACATTTCTTCACTTGCTGACACTGGTTCTTGTGCAACTAAAATGAGACACGTGGCTTGGATTCCACAGCGCTGAACAGAGACAGATGAGCAGCCTGTGTCTTGGCTGTCTGGCAGCGTGCGCCGCAAGGAAATCTGGGCGTTGCTCATCCGAACAGCTTGCTTGCCAAGGAGAGGAGCGGATGGGTTTTTTACTCTGAACTGGGCTTGCCGCCTACCTTTGGGGTGTGTAATGCAGGGGCAGGGACCTCCCTTTGGTTCTGTTTGTACAGCACCTGGCGTACTGAAGGTGTGCTAGGGGTTTGAGGTAGCTACTGCAGTGCAAATAAGAAATAAACAGTACTGGTACCAATATGCTATGCAATCAGTTTAAAGGGGCCCTGCAGTGTGGAATGGACTGGGGTTTTTATTGTAGATGGGATACAAACATACGAGATCCAGCCCCAGATCCTCTTCCATGTGACCAAAACTCTCCTGGGGAGAGTGGAAAATTGAACATCTGAAATCGGAAATGGATGGTGATTTTACAAAAAGAAATGGAAAAGCACCCGATACCAGCCAGAGGAGGAGGAGAAAAGGAGCAGATAGACAAGGTTTAAATCAGTGGTTCGCAAATTTTCATGAATGTGACTCCCGACCCTCCTTTCTAAATAACCCCTTTGCGACCTTGGGCAAATCATTTAATCTCTCTGGCCTTTTGCTTCCTATCTGTAAATAGGGTTAATGCTCCTTCCTTGTCCTGTACTAATTAGGTCCTCTAATTAGATCTAATTGGAGAACAGAGGGGGCCCCCATCCCAACTGGGTCCTTCTGGCATTGTTGTGACAGAACGAGCAGTATAACGTGCCTCTCTCCCACCACCCTGGAGCTCTCTCAAGAAACACTGGCTCTCACAGACACCACGCCTGCCCTGATGATCTTCCTGCCGGGGGTTTGCAGACTAGGTTAGGGCGCCCCAGCATTCGCCCTACCTTTCGGTACAGTTCCAGGGAAAGAACAAAGTCTTCCAACGGTGGCGCAGGAGCGCCCTCTGCTGGACAGTACTGCCCTGCCCACTCACCCACCTACTGATACTTTGTTAGGTTCTGTGCTGTCCCTCGTGATTCCAGTTATTGCTGACTCAAAGGGGAATCCGTTGTCAAGCTGGGCAGCCTCGGAGGCTGCTTCTTCTGGGTTGTCATGTTCCACTGGCCCTCTCGGGACTTCTCGCCTTGCTTTCCCCTCCTCCGCCTTCTCCTCTCAAATTCCTCATGGTGAGGCATGGCTGGTCTGTCCCTGCAGCCGTCTCCCCTGCTGGCCAGGAACGCGGGCCGTCTTTTGGGCTCGGTGCAAAGCGACTCGCCAGCTGCATGTTAAGAGGGTTGCCAGCTCGAGCCACTATTTGTCTTTGCTGAGTCCACCTCCTGGAAACAGATGTTGGAGAGGGGAAACGGTCACTTGGCCTCCTTGTCCCTCTCCATCCTGCTTCCAAGACCCTTCCTTTCCTCGGCCACCGTCCTGCCTGGTTTGAAGCAATCTAAGTGTGTGTGGGGAATTCCACCAGTTTGAATCAATGGGGTGCCCTGGTAGCCAGGAAGGCTAAGAACGCAGTGGGGTGCATTAGCAAGAGTGTTGCCAGCAGATCCAGGGAAGTGATTATTCCCCTTTATTCGGCACTGGGGAGGCCTCATCTGGAGTTGTGCGTCCAGTTCTGGGCTCCTCCACTACAGAAACGATGACACATTGGAGAGGGTCCAGTGGAGGGTGACCAAAATGATGAAGGGGCTGGAGCACATGACCTACGAGGAGAGGCTGAGGGATTTGGGCTTTAGTCCACAGAAGAGAAGAGTGAGGGGGGATTTCATAGCAGCCTTCCTGAAGAGGGGTTCCAAAGAGGATGGAGAGAGGCTGTTCTCAGTAATGGCAGATGGCAGGACAAGGACCAATGGTCTCAAGTTGCAGCAGGAGAGGTCCATGTTTGATATTAGGAAAAACTATTTCCCTAGGGGTACGTCTACACAGCAGGGCTTAACTCGCAATAAGCTACACAAATTGAGCTACATCAATTGCGTAGCTTATTTCGAAATAGCTTATTTTTGAAATTGGGAGCGTCTACACGGCACTTATTTCGAAATGGAGCGCTCTTCCTCCGACTTCCCTCACTCATACAATGAGGGTTACAAGAGTCGGAGTAAGAAGTCCTCCATTATGTCGAAATAACTGCCTGCTGTGTAGACGCAGACCAAGTCATTTTGAGATAACACTAGTTATTTCGAAATAATGTTGCCGTGGAGACGTACCCTAGGAGAGGTGGGGAAGCACTGGGATGGGTTCCCTAGGGAGGGCGTGGAAACTCCATCCCTAGGGTCCCGGATTGACAAAGTCCTGGCTGGGATGATTGAGTCGGGGTCGGTCCTGCTTTGGGCAGGGGGCTGGTCTTGATGACTCCTGAGGTCTCTTCCAACCCTAGCAGTCTATACATTTCCTTAGGTGACGCTCACTCCTCTTTTCCCCCAGTATGATTCACTGGCACTGCGCTCAGCCGCAGGAGACTTTCCTAGCTCTGGCGCAATGCTAAACGAACGCAGTGGCATCGCTGGGCCTGGGTCCACACTGGTGAAGCCTGTTCGGTGGAAATGGGTGGTGTGGGGTTCAGAGTGGAACACGGGTGGATAATGTTGAACTAATTGCACCCATTGTGTGTTGAAGGAAATGGCTCCTCCCAAAAGGCTATGCTGTCGGCCTTTGCCAGTGATGTTCTGTTCTTTTCCCCGCCCTGGCAGGGGCAGACAGAAACCTGCTTTACGAGGATGGGGCACATCGGGAAGCGGAGGATCTAGGCTGGAGCTCCAGCGAGTTTGAGAGCTACAGCGAGGATTCTGGCGAAGAGGCCAAGCCTGAGGCAGAACCTGCCAAACACAAGGCGTCCTTCCAGCCAAAGGTAATCGGCACATGATGTGCCCTGAGAAATAATATGACCGGTGCTGCGCCTCGCCATCTGGGGTGGAGGGAGGGTGCACCATTTTGAAATAACCTCTGACTGGTTCTTCCATCCATGTTCCAGGGCTGTACTGGTGGGGGGTGCAGGATGGAAAATGCCAGATGGTTTGTCAGGCGAATGCCCATCTGTAAATGTTTGTAGCCCATCCGCGGTTCAGAGACGGGTGTATCCCTAGCTTGAGTGTAAGCAGCGGACTGGGACGGTGGGAGTAGTGTAGCTGTTCCAGATGTGACTCAGCTGAGTTGTGGGGTACGGTCGAATCGCCTGGATGTGAATCCTTTTACCCCACTCTCTGGGAGGGAAGAAGGGGACTTAAGTGACTCTCTGGAGGCTGTGTTGTCTAGCGGACAGAGCACCGGAGTAGGACTCAGGAGACCAAGGTTCCATTCCTGCCTGCCTGCTGGGTGGTCTTTGGCTAACCCCTTTTCTTCTGTGCCTTAGTTTTCCCACCTGTAAAATGGGATGAATGATACCGACCTTCTTTGTCAAGTGCTTTGAGATCTATGGTGGTAAAGCCCCATAAACAGCCACGTGTTCAAGCTGGGGGAGGATTTTTTTTGTATTTATGTAACACCTTTCCTAGAGAAACTGAACTGGGATTGTACATTAGGTGCTTATCACAGATATTGCCTGGTACTGGGGAAGCCATTTCTGGTCTTGTGTGACCCAGGAGTCTGCAAGTGGAATAGAGAGGAGTTGGGGGGCACAGCAGGTAGGATGGAGCATGTGGCTTAGAGATTGACCTGAGATGCAGCGGTGTCCTAGGAGCCGGGGACTTGGGGGATGCATTGAAGGCTCCTGCCCCCATGCATAGCTAGCTAATGGCTCGTGATCAAACCACGTACCACTGTCTGCAGGTACTAGTGGAGGCTCATCAGTGGGGCAGCAAGAATCCCGTTTCTGGCTGTTGTGCTCAAGAGCTGGGACGCTTTGGGGTCCACCCAGGCTGGCGGGGTGTCCAGTCACCCCTGGTGGCTAGCCTTGGTGGCCTCTAGGCTGTGCAGCGAAGGCTCGGAGCCCTAACGCCAGTAGCCAGCCCACGAGCACAAATTCTCATGCTAGCATCTGCCAGCCTAGTTACTATTTGCAGGGTGACTGTCCCAGGACTCCCCAAATCCATCCTCTCCTAGTTCTTAACTCCCCCTCTGGTGCATCACCCTCAAAGCTTGAAACCAGCCCCCCAGCTGACTCGGGGCCCCGCATCTTCCCTGTTTGGGGCGAAAACAGGTTTATTGACTAGAAGAGGCACCGAGTCAGAGATGACACAGTCACCCAGAGGATAAATGTAAAGAGGCAACCACAGGCGTTATGCTCCTACGTGCCATAAAAACCCTTTCCTAGTACAAGCTGCCTGTCGCCTTTGAACAGTTTCCCAGTGTACCCCGGAGCCGTGGGAGGATCCAGTGTTTCACGGGCAGCACCCGCCGAATGACTTGTTACTTGAATCAGTTTCCTCTCATCCGGTGGCGTGGGAGGGGCCCCTCCCTGCGGGGAGGTGTACCTGACATTGTAATGCCGTGATGAGTACAGTGTTTATGCAGGGACGGAGCTGGGCCCTGCATTCTTAGCTCATGATTGGAGAGCCGCTTCCGTTTCCACAAAAACGTGCAGGGCTCTAGATACGAAATTTGTGCCTGCAACAAGGAGCCGCAGATCTCTGCATCTGTAGCCACCGAGCCGAAGCGGATAGCCGCGGATCTGCATGACGACCAAGTTCAGAACTTTAGAAGCTTTCCTAAAAGACCTACCCCGTACGTGTTCCATCCGGTGTTATTGGACTGTGAATTGATTAGTTCAAGTGCTCGTTGGGGGGGGGGGCTTAAAGCTTCTTTACCCTCCTGGGGTGTCTGGACCCCGAGTGTCCCGTTACCTTGCATGGTGGGTTGTCCCTCTGCCAATTCGGAACTGACCGATTGCCTCTCCAAGCTGCTCGTCATGAAATCGTATCATGAGCTGGCACCGTCTCGAAAGGGCACATAGCCCTATAACTGGAGCTTAATTTGTAATGAAAGCGGTGCTGAGGCTCAGGCAAGTTTTTAGTTGCATCCCTGACATGGCACACCCAGAGGTGGCAGGACTGTGGACGGTCAAGCCCAGAGGTGCCAGGTCTCAGCCCTGGCAGGCCCCAGCACAGACTCAGCCTGGTCTCTAGACGCGCTGTCCATTTGGTTTCAGTGGTGTCCTGGGGAGATCCTGTCCCGAGTCCACAGCTGGACTGGGAAGCAAGCAGAGAAGAGCCCGTGCCCCAGAGAATCCCTCCCGGGTTTTCCACTGAGCCGACAGGCCAGATACCCGTGTGGGCAGATGTGCACAGTGAAGCTGTGTTCTGTCCCAGCCTATTGCGTGTCAGGGCTCTGAGCTCCCTGTCAGCTGGGACAAGATGTCCCAGCACTCTGACGGTTCGGCCGATGGGCACCGCGACTAGGGGGCGGGATGCAGCCGTGGGAGGGAAGAGGGGTTGACGGGGATGGTGGGCACCCGGCAATGCCTCTCGCTGGCTGAGATCCCGCTTGGCACCCTGCATACTGCATGAGTCTGTGCTACCCCCTGCGGCCAGTGTCTTTGCATGCGCCGGCCTCTGTCCTGCTTTGCTGTGTGCTCTGGGCCGAGCTCTGGAGCAGTGAGCACATTCCCCCCCCCCCCCC
>JANRFK010003894.1:18542935-18562970 GCA_030068395.1 Apalone spinifera | reverse complement strand
TGTGAGAAAATGTTCGAAGGACGGGATGTGTCTCGTTTTGAGAAAAGACGGCTGAAGGGGAAACAGGACAGCGACCCCGTCTGAATCACGAGGAGTCCGGTGGTGCCATAAAGACTGACGTTTTGTGGGTCAAAACACTTCGTCATTTGACCCACAAAAGCTTCTGCCCAAATAAATCTACAATGAACATGGCGACCCCTCTGAAACCTTATAACGGGGCTGGGAACCGGGTGCGGCTCCTGGCTTGTCTGGATTCGGGCCCCAAGACTGAATCCAGTCACCCCCTCCAACACAGGCTCCCTGTTGCTGGAGCAAACAAAATCTACTAGCCTGGGTCCCCTGAGGCTCTGGTGTGTGAGAGGAATGTGGGGAGTGTCTGTCTCCTTCTAGTCAGGGGCCATCTCAGACGGGAGGAGGGTATTAGCTTTTGGGGGGAGCGGTTGTTTGCTTCTCACTTGTGCGCGGCTTCTGACTGATTTTTTTCTGTGGGTCAGCGTCCCCCGTCCCAAAACAGGTTCCACACCCCTGCCTTATATTGTTGTCAAGAGGACAGCGATCAGTTGTTCCCCATGTCCACCAAGGCAGTACAGAAAGTTATCGGCTTTTTTTTTTCTTTTGCATCCTGGGAGATTCAGGTTAGACCTCGGGAAAGTACTTTCCTGTTCTCAGGACAGTTAAGCACTGGAGCAGGTTAGCTAGGGGGGCGGTGGAATCTCCATCACTGGAGGTTTTTTGGAATGGGTTGGACACACACCTGTCAGGGATGGTTTTACTTGGTCTTGCTTCAGCACCCGGGGAAGGACTCCTAGCTCTACATGTCCATCGTTCTGTAAATAGCCTGGTTTCCAAAGTGCTGAGGGCTGACTGAAGACCCTGAATGTGCATTTTGGCACCCAACCAGGGATTCATCTAAGGATACAGATAGTGTCAGCGTTGGGATTTGAACTGAGAACTCCCTGCTGTCCAGAATTACTAGCATGAGAGTGAAGGGTAGAAAAAAGTAGCTGCAGTATCCAGGGAGGGAGCAGAAACTGAGGACTTGCATGCAATTATGATAATGACCTTTGTTAATCTTCTCTCTTTCCAGGCCTGTGAGTACCAGGTAGGCTTAGCACATGGTGTGGTGGTTTTGCCCCGTGCGGTGGGGGTGCAGTTTTATGGTGGAAGGAATTAACATGCTGGTGCAGGGCGTGGAATGCAAGCAGCGGGGCGGGAGCTGGGCTTGCAAACTTTCCTGCCTTTTTCTGGTCTGGAGGTGTTCTCCTAGCATGACCTTACTGTTCCCTCGTGGTGCTGCAGAGTTCTAGCGTGGCTCGGGGTGGTGAAGGTGCTGCTGCGGTGATGTTTTATTAGGGAATAACAGAGTTTCTCCCTCTGTCTGCAGAGGCCAGCTGGAAATCAGCAGCCTCGTGCCTTTGGGCCCCAAGTACGTGGTGAAATGGAACACTGCCCTCCCCCAGGTGCAGGTGGTGGAAGTTGGGCAGGAGAACAGCACGTACGACAAAGACAACGTGGTGATCCAGAACGTGGGAGCCAAAAAACACGTGCCAGCCAGCCAGTCGTCCCACAGTGAGTAACTGCTCGGGGGGGTAATGCACCAGCTGTGTGTGCTGTGTCTTTCTCTAGTGACTGTTCCCACAATATAAGAACGAGGGGTCACCAAATGAAATTAATAGTCAGCAGGTTTAAAACAAACAAAAGGAGGTTTTTCTTTACTCAGCATACAGTCAACCTGTGGAACTCCTTGCCAGAGGATGAGGTGAAGGCTAGAACTTTAACAGGGTTCAAAAAAGAGCTAGCTAGATTCATGGAGGTTAGGCCCATCAATGGCTATTAGCCAGGATGGGTAGGAATGTTACTCTGGAGGTGGGTGACAGGGGAGGGATTACGTGAGGATTGCCCGTTGTGTTCCCTCCCTCTGGGGCAGTTGGCATCGGCAAACAGGATACTGGGCAAGATGGACCTTTGGTCTGGACCAGCGTGGCCGCTCTTATGTTCTTATTGTCCATTACTTGGAGTCTTTACAGTGAGACTGAGAGAAAAAGGTGTGTCCTAGGTCAGCCATAACCTGAGTCTGATGAGATTACTGGGGAGACTCTGGCCAGGGCGCCATTTTGGGAGGTCAGGGCGAGGCTGTAGCCAGGTGTACTGGGCTGCTGCTTGCTCGTCTTCTCCTCCCCCTTGCAATCGGGGAGCGAGAGCACAGCACAGGGGGTGGGTCGCCTCCTCGGTCCCTCCCCTCCCCAGGCAGGAGCGAGAGGCATGCAGGCAGGCTGGGTACTTTCCCCTCCCTGAGAGTGAGGAGCAGAGGAAGAAAAGGAAGCAGCGTCCTAGTATGTGCAGCTGCACCCCCTTCCTCCCCCCCTGCGTGCTCCCAAAATGGTGTCCTTGGACTCAGGCCTGGACTATGCCCGAGTCAGGCAACCTCTTAGCAGCTGCGCAGCGTGCCTCAGGCGGCATCCGGCCAAGACTCGTGGCTCAGTTTGGTCCACTGGTTGGCTCATTCGTTTCCCCGGCTTGGGAGCATGTTGCGAAGGCTGATCTGTACCCCCAGCTTCCCCGGGGTAAGGCTGATGGTCCTGGGCCCTCCAGGCCTAGGGTGTCTGACAGTCAGCCCCACGCATCGGACTGTGCTGCCCTAGGAGCTCGGCTGCTAAGCAATCCAGAGGGGAGATGGCCCAAGGGATCCAGGGAATCCCGGCTGAGAGTGCGTGTGAGTTTTGGCCCTTGGGAAGGGCGGGGCTGGGTAGCCCTGGCCGTGTCTGCGCTCAGCGTCCCTGTGCAGCCGTGTTAACGTGCTCCAGTCCGGATGCTAGCGCCCCCCGCTCTTCTGTTCCTCGACAGGGCCTGCCAGTGCTACGAAGGGAGAATGCAAATTTGCTTCCCCCTGGGACCCGAGTTGGGATTTGGAGCCACATCTTCCAAAGCGGAAGGTCAGCTGACCATCCCACTCAGCCCCTCTGCCCGCTAATGCCTGGCTTTCCTCCCAAGGTAAGGTGTTCCTCGGCCCTCCTCGCCTTTTCCAGGAGCTCCAAGATTTGCAGAAGGATCTGGCCGTGGTGGAGCAGATAACCCTACTCATCAGCACCCTCCATGGCACCTACCAGGTACGGGCCAGGCTGTTCCCTTCACGCTCTTTGAGTGCCGGCTCTGTCTCCAGCCCGAGTCCTGCCAGGCGCTCGCTGGGCGGCTGGGGATGGGATTCACTAACGAAATGGAGCGATTTCCCCTGCTGGTTTGTGACTGGGGCCTCGGACGAGGCTGGGGGAAGCCAGGGCAGTCTGGTCACTGGAAATCGCCCCCACGGGGAAGGGTCCAAACGACAAAGGACGTAACCTCGGAACAGGAGAGAAAATGGCACGGAAAGAGGTTCTAAAGCGATTGTCTCTCCTCACTATCCACAGCCCCACGTCCCCCGCTCACGCGCCTGCCCCAAACATTGCTATGCTTGCTCGGTAGCTGGGGGACAGGTAGCTCCTTGCTCTGGACGGCCGTTGGCTCCCCCAGACACCTGCAGACGTGCCCACTTCCCGATGGACTTGGCTCTCCAGCCTTGGACGGGTGCCTGGGCTAGTGCTGGCTGGGCCTTTGGGAGCAATTTGATGGTGACTTGTAGACTCTGCCTGGCCCCTTCTCCCACACCCAGACCCCCCCGTCTCAGGGTTTCTTTTCCTCTCCCGCTCCCAGAATCTGAACATGACCGTGGCCCAGGATTGGTGCCTGGCCCTGCAGAGGATGATGAGAGTGAAGGAGGAGGAAATCCACTCGGCCAACAAGTGCCGCCTCCGTCTCCTGCTGCCGGGGAAACCGGACAAGTAAGTCTGCTCTCGGCTACGGTGGGTGGGAAATTTCTTGCTGCAACCCTCTGAGCATGGAGAGTGGATCCGAGGGGGAAGATCTAGGGGCTTTGCTAGGCGCTTTCTCAGTCCAGTACGGGTGTGCGTGCTGCCCGGGCGGGTATGTCTCCAGTGAAGGAAGTCTTCACCAGTGAGTAATAACAAGCTCTCCTCCATACCCGGGGCCCTGTGCATGTGTTGGCCAGGGCAGCCTGAGTCTTGTCCTGGCCGGGCTGGGACGTCCCAGAACAAACAACTGGCTCCATGCCGAACGGTTTGCAGGGAGGTGTAATTCCCTGTGGGCTCCCAGGTACTGTGGGGTGGAAGGAGGAACCACCACTCCACACCGATTGGCCCCTGATTCTGAGCAGACACTCGGAGGTTTCATGGAGGAGCCAAAGGGAAGGATCCTGGGCGGGTGGAGATCAGTGGGGTGGGGTGCTGTACGGCTCTCCGCCAGCGGAGGATCTGGTCCAATGTGTTCCTGGTGCCTCTTGGCTCCTTTTTGCTCCCTCCCCGTGGGGGTGCTGCTCTAGCTAGTCCAGAGACAAGGGCGGGAGGCGGTGATGATGGCAGGCCTGGGTCCTCTCCCTTCTTGCTGCGATGCCGTTCCTCAGCGTCGCAGCTCTGGCTCTGCTGGGCCCGGGCGGAGCTCCGAAAGCCTCTCCAGGCTCTGTGCTCTGCGGGGCCTTGGCCTAAGAACCAGCATCTGCCGCCGCTGGTCTGTGCAGGTGGTGAGCCCTGCGTCGGAGCCGCTCAGCGCCCCCCCGGCAAACCCCGGCTCTGTCTCCCGGCAGAGAGCCTCCTACCCTTGTCTCTGGACTAGCTAGAGGAGCACCCACACGGGGAGGGAGCAAGAAGGAGCCAAGATGCACCAGCAGCACATTGGGCCAGACCCTCCGCTGGTGGAGAGCCGTACAGCACAGGCCACAAGGGTGGTGAACCACATAACTGCCTCCCGGAGCTGCCAAGAGGAGTCCTATGACCTTGGTGACTGAAAACACGACAGGCTGGTCTCTCTGTCTCAGTAATGTCGTAGTTAAACTAGGGATGTAATAGTGCAGTCGATTAACTGATAAGCAAAAGCTTATTGTAGACCATATGCATTCCTCCCTCCCCCCTTGGCAGTACATTTTTTAGCAGGCTGGCTGGCAGCCTGGCTCAGTCCTGGCTTGCGCTGGGTCTGGGACCTAACCCGCTGTGGCTCTGCATTTAAAGTGTATTAGGAGCCAGGTGGGCAGGAGTTCAGTTCTGGCTCGCATGGAGTCCGGGAGCTCAGATGTCCCCGCTCCCAGACAGGGGCTGCTGCCACCCTGCACTGCTACCTCAGTATCCGAGGCAGCACACGGGGCGACAGGCAGCCGGTCTGTGCGGGGAGCTGGTTTTTAAACTGGCTCCCCTCACGGACCAGCTCCCGCCTGGAACCCCACGCTGCTGCCTCTGATACAGAGGCAGCATGGAGTGGCAGGGGGCTCCTTGGGAATGGGGCCGGAGCGCACCGGCTGCCGGGCCTGCCCCCGGGGACTTTGGAATAGTCGAGTAATCGATAAGAATTCATGAGGTTACTTGACTAATCTATTACCCGGTAGCTACCATCCCTAGTGTAAACTCCCAGCTTGTCCGCTGCATGGTCAGTGCGTTGCATTGCCCCCCTTGTGCCTGTTAACAGCTGCTGCCTGTCCCCGCAGGAGTGACTGCACTTTTCTGTTGCACAAAGTGCCCTTGGGCACAGAGGGGAGCTACTCCAGGGCAGGGTGGTGCTAGGAGCCTGGGTCCATAAATGACTTTCAGTCCAACTCCCAATGGAGCTACATTTTAGCCTCCATCTTCCTCCTGCTGTAGGTCCGGCCGTCCCATCAGCGTCATGGTGGTCTTCATCACCCCCAACCCGCTCAGCAAGATCTCCTGGGTGAACCGCCTGCACCTGGCAAAGATCGGCCTACGTGAGTAACAGGGGCCAGGCGTCCTTGCCGCTGAATGCGAATGAAAGGGCGGGATGGGGAGAGCCTGTGGCCGCCTTTCAGGAAGGAGAAATAAGGACTAAAGCTTCTTGCCCGGCGCGTGGCACTGGGGGAATGTGCCAAGCACAGGCCGCAATGCGGAAGGGTCGAAACCCTACCAGAGCCGCAAAGATGAGCTTGACTAGAAAGGGCCTTTGGCTGCCCATTGTCACCTGAGAGTGTCCCGAGCAGTACGTTGGCTGCCGCTTATCCAAGAGGGCTTTCGCGATGGGCCACATCCATCCTTTGTGTTGCTCCTTGGAGATCCAGCTCTCCACTGCCTGGTGCACTCCTCCCGTGTACAGAGCGCCTGTGCTGATTTGATCATGTCTCACTCTCGCTTTGCACTGGTGCAAATGACCGGGCAAACTGCAGGGCCGTGGAGAACCATAGTCCAGATGGGTTTGGGTTGTGACATCTGGCTTGGTTTCTGCCTCTCAGGTAAACGGCTCTCTCCTCAGGGTGACTTCCCGTTGCCTTGGATGCCCTACAAGCGTGTTCCTTCATTGTTCTTATGGTTTCATCAGGGACTGGTTACAATGACAATTACTGTGACTTTCTTGCCTGCAGATCTTTGGTTCTGCTGCACCGCAGGTATTCTAGTGCCAGGAGTGTGGTAATGGAGGCTGCGCGCTCTTTCACCATGGGCCTCCCTTTGTGGAACAGTCGTTAAGACCCAAGGGTTAGCAACAGTTGTGGCTTCTCCTTGCTGCTGACAGGTGGCCGTGAAGGTGGAGAACGCCTAGGGAGATTCCTTGCTGACTTGGGTTCCCCACACGCCCCAGCTGGTGAGGTCAGCCATGGGAGGGGAATGTGATGGTGCAATTTCTCTGACTCACGCCTCTGGGTTTATAAGAACCTGCTGTTATAAGCCTTTCCCCTGCCTCGTGCTGGGTGTTGTGTAAGTGCCTGTCGGAAACGGGGAAGCAGATTTGCATAGCTAGAAAACACTGTTACAGACGCCTCTAGAGCGCACAAAACTTCCAGAGAGAGGAACTGCTTAAGCCGAGAGCACGGGTCAGATTTCAGTGCGGGGGAGGCAGCTGGCGGCAGCCGCCCCAGCAGTCCCGAGACCCCTGGAAGCTAAGGATAAGGTATAAAAAATCGCTCTATTCTGGGAGCACTTGTGGTTTCATGTAGGTTTCCTATGACAAAATGACTAACACGGCACAAAGGGGCACCTGCGGGGGCAGGGCAGAGCCAGGATTCTTACCTGTAATAAGTTCCCCATGTTAATTTCCATTTGGACAAAATGTCTAACGTACCATCTCTGTTCCTGGCAGCCTTTCTGGAGACACTTCCCCATGTACAGCAAATGTACCGTCCTGCATACTAGCCCGATAGACCCTCGGAGTCAGTCAGAGCTTACGGGTGCCAGCCTCCCGTGAGCGAGCCCCAAGGGGCAGAACGTCCCGGCCTATACATTTTTTTAAAACTGAGGATCAGAGGAAAATTGTGTGACTTCCATTCAGGGTTCTGGCTTGTGAGAGGAGGTAGAGAGTGTGGGCTGGAGCTGACTCCAAGTATAGGGTTGCCAGATACCTTCACAAAAAATTCCAAACAGGCAGGGAAGAATTGGTTGAGCAAGAAAAAAAAAGAAGTCACTGTGCCTTTAAATTACCTCGCTCCCCCCGCCCTCGCAGACACCGCTGGCCATCTGCCTGAGGAAAACAGAAAAATATTGGACATTTTACGTGTCAAGTATTCTCTGTTTTTTGTTGTTGTTTTTTTACTGGATGGAAGGCCAAAATACCAAACTGTCCGGGTGAAAACCAGACACCTGGCAACCCTAGGTATCTGCCCTCTCATTGTGGAGTCAAAGAGAGTTATGGATGTAAAACAAGGAGTGCTTTCCCAGGGGAAGGGCTTGTCTTTGAAACGTTAAATAGCACCAAGCTATTGTCTGTAGCCAGCTTGTTTAGGAAAGACAGTCGGGAGTGGAGAAAACAAACCCCAGTCAGACGACAGAGTGCGCGGCTTGGAAACGATCTCCAGGGCTGATGCTCACGGCACGTAGGCTACAGCTAGTTAGTGAGTCGAACCCCACACCAATCCCATGTACGCACATCACATGGGGAGCCACCATCCTGCTGTGCACACAGCCCCTGATACACCTCTCTCCGCCGGCTGCACGGGCAGTGGCACCACCCCCATGCATGCACGCACCCCACACGCCGGGGTGCCATCCCTCGACATGTACCTGCTGCCTCCAAGTTCCCCAAATACCATCCCTTGCCCTCCCCAAACAGCCCCTGAGGCACCATCCTGCTACATGTGCACAGCCCCATTCCCCTCCAGCACCCATCCAGCCCCCCAAGTCCTCAGGGCACCACCCCTTCCACATGCAGACACCCCAGGGAACCGTCCCTCCAGGATGCGGTAGGCTCTGGGAGACAGCTGGGTGGGGTGGGCTCTGGGATGGGTCCCTCCAGAATGTGGTAGGCTCTGGGAGGCAGCTGGATGTAGTGGGCTGTGGGAGGCGGCTGGGTGTGGGGGCTCGGGGATGGGTCCCTCTTGTCCCCCCAGGATGTGGTGGGCTCTGGGAGGTGGCTGCCACACAACTGGCTTCAGTGCGGTCGACATGCACGTCCCCGACATGCAGCTTGCGCGTTAGCCCGGCCAGTCCAGGGAGGCAGGTTAAACAGAGGGGCCCCAGTCCCCATGTCCTGGCACGCTGAGAGGGGCCTGGCTCGGGTTGGCACGAGGGGCTCTTGGGCGCCTGCGCTGCTCTCTTGCCTGGTACGAAGTGCAGAGAGGGGAGGGGCCCGGATGCCCACCCCTGTTTAAATAACACTCCTGGCTTACGTGTGGTTTAGTCAGAGTTCAGATAACCGAACCCGCCAGCGCCCTGTTCTCCCAGCGGGCAGCATGTTGCGGGCGACGTGATGGACTCAGGGTAGGGGGGGGAGCTGTACTGCTGGGTCTCAGTCGGGAACATGCAGGTTGCTGATGACCATGCTGTGAAAACCTCCTGCCTGTGTGTCTAAAGCCAGAGCTGGTGTGTGCAGTTCTCGACTGCTTTGAGCGACTTAGCTAGGTGGACATACCCCGTATCCCCAGGGCATGTGGCAGGGGATCAGGAAAATGTTGGTCCGGTCTCTAGTCACAGGTCTTGGGAGCGGGGGGATTTGTGGCTCGGGACTCAGCGAGGTTGGCGTATCTCCTCGACTGGGGAGCGTTCCTCGGGCGGCTGGGGCCCAGGAGGAGAACGGGGAAGGTGTCTGGGCCACACAAGCGAGAGAACCATGGGGGAGAGACCCAGCCCTCATGGCTGCAGGCAGCGATGGGTTGATGCCGAGCGTTTGCTTTGTGCATGGAAGAAAACCAGTCAGTGGCTCAAATGAAATTCCAGCTCCTCACGAGCCCTGGCGCTGTGCGTCCTGGTGAGGCACTTTGAGGGCCTTCACCCCCCTTTCCCTGGCGCGCTCTGTCGCAAGGACCCCGTTCTGTTTGTAGGGAATAATTCTGGACACTCTGGATGCAGGTAGGATTTTAATAGGGTTTTTAGCAGAATGCCATGGACTGCCTCAGTTTACCCCTACAGTTCCTCTCTCTGATGGGATCTCAGCCAGCCAGTCCCGTTTCTGATTTTCCCGTCCCTCTCAAAGGCTTTGGACAGCACCTTGCGACCCGTGTTTGTACAGGGGGGTCGCACTAGACAATCACGATGGCCTTGGAAGACAGGAGATTGCACCCCGATGGTGCAGTGTCCCTACCGCTGAACCCCAGCAGAAGGAACTGGAGTGACTGCAGGCTTCACCGCAGGTCACGGCAGGCCGTGCTTTGGGCTGCCGAGCATCGACACCCCCAAATAAGCACGTCTGCCTGCTCCTTCCCAGGCTTGTCCCTGGCTCTCCCAGTGACCTTCAGGGCAAGACGCGTTTGTGTGCGGCATTTGATTAACGCTCATTTAATGCTCTGTAATTAACGCGCCCTGCAGCCGCCCGCACCATGGAGATCAGAGGAATAAATAACTCCAGCGTCTCCTGCCTGGGGGATTTCTTGGGCTGCGTGGGCTCTGAATGCTGAGGAGGTGGGTTAGCTCTTGGGCGCTGGTTGGGTCTTAGTCCCATGCGGCAGGGTTCTGGTGTGTGTCCCTTCTCCAAGCTTTCCTGTTTAGACAACGAGGCCTGGCGTGGAGCCGTGCGCAAGCGATCTGAATGCCGCCCAAGCCCCTGGTTCATAGGTATGGCTGGGGTCTTGCAGCAGGTTGGACAGATACTTCCTGGGGTGGCTGTCTCCTGGCCACTGTGGAGAACCCTGAGTGGAGAACGATCGCAGCCCCTCCCCCCCAGTACTGAGTGGTGTTTCTAACCTGCCAATGTGGGGTGTCGTGCTTGGAAGGGGAGGGGTCTGTTCTGCAGGTGTTTCCTTGCCAGGAAGAGGCTGATGAGGTGAAGACGGTCACAGGTTTTCCACAGAGCTCAACATTGGCTTTCTAGTGCTCGGTACCCGCTCTTGAGACCAGATTCGTCGCCAAGCGCCACGCTTAGCGGCTGCCATCGGAACTGGTGCTGAATTTGATGAAAATCTGGGCACTTGTTTGGGTCCTGAATAGGAGCTGAGCTCTTCTGAGTTCTTCTTGGGGACCAAGGATGGGAGCCTGTAGCTTGGAACTTGGCAGTTTCTCAGCTGGGAGCAACGGTACCTTAGCTTCTATAGGTGTAGCTTTATGTACAGAATGATGGGGACTAGACTCGAGAGAGAGACCCGGAGTCACGGTGGATAGTTCTCTGAAAACTTTCACTCAATATGCAACAGCAGTCCAAAAAAACCCCCACAGAATGTTAGGAACCATTTAAAAAGGGATAGAGAATAAGACCGAGAACAGCTTATTGTCTCTGTATAAATCCATGGTACGCCCACCTCTTGAATACTATGTACAAATGTGGTCGCCGCATCTCAAAAAAGCTATCTTGGCAATGGAAAAAAGTTCAGAAAAGGACAACAAAAATGATGAGGGGGTTGGAACAGCTGCCATTAAAAAGATTAAAAAGAGAGAGATTAAAAAGACTGGGATTTTTCAGTTTACAAAAAAAGAGACTAAGGAGGGATAGATCGAGGTCTATAAAATCATGACTGTGGTGGAGAAAGTGAATAAGGAAAAGTGATGTATGTTCTCATAACATCAGAACTAGAGGGCACCAAATGAAATTAATAGGTAGCAGGTTTAAAACAAACAAAAGCAAGTGCTACTTCACGTAACGCAGAGTCAATCTGTGGAACTCCTTGCCAGAGGATGTTGTGAAGCCCAAGACTATAACAAGATTCAAAAAAGAGCTAGATAAATTCATGGAAGGTAGGTCCATCAGTGGCTGTTAATCAGGATGGGTAGGAATGGTATCTTTAACCGCTGATTGTCAGAAGCTGGGAATGGGCAAAAGGAGAGGGATCAGGTGATTAATCCTTGTTCTGTTCACTCCCTCTGGGGCATCTGGGGCATCCCACTGTTGGCAAACAGGATACTGGGCTAGATGGACCTTTGGTCTGATCCAGCATGGCCACTTTTACATTCTGATATGCTTACGTGGCATACTCGTGCGTATGGAGACACCATCTACAGATTTCTCCCTTTCACCATTGAAAAGGCCACAAGATTTAACCAAAGGCAGGTGAAATGCTCTGCTTAAAGCGACGTCTGGTCTGAAAAATGAGGGATGTTGGGGTCAGGATGTTTGGTCCAGCATCTGAGTGATCTGGACTAGAACCAGCTGGGAGTGCTGCAGCAAACTATTTTTCATCAAAAGGTGCCATGTGTGGAACCCATGCTGGAGATGAAGAAACCGCGGATCTCTGCCAGCGCCATGACCTTAGCCTTAGAAAAAATCAGTGCCGTGCCCTGTCGGGTGCAGCCTGTAACCTTCCTGAATTGCAGGGAGATTCCATTGCGATGGCCAGGTTTCTGAACGCTCCCCAGTGGTCGGGGGTACCTCGCCTGAGATGCGTTGGAGGGCCTTAGTCCTCAGGGTAGGTGCTTGGCAATTGGATCCATTTTAAAGGATCTTAATTTGGGAGCCACAGAACTGAGGCACCAAATTCACCAGCTGCGTTTGGAGGGTCCTGCATGATCTGTAATTTGTCACCTTTAAGGCGGAACATGCCACAAAGGCGGTTTCCAATCTTGTCTTGTAAACGGAGCACATCCCCTCTGGGAGTTATAGCGAGCGTCTGTGTAACCCCGCAATGTCACGGGTAGAATTGCTTTTCAGAGCACAGGGGCCCTTTTGATCTCTTCATTAAACGGGGGAGAAAGGCAAATGGTTCGAGGCAGCCTCCGTTCCCCTCCACTCTCCGGTCCCTCGTCAGCTTCAAGTTCCCTTGTGGTGCGTCCGTCCCCTCTTATCTTTGTGGCTAACTCCACCAGCCACTGCAGAAAAAAAAAAAAAGTTTTAATGGAAGAAAAATTCATTTGAAATCTTATTTGAATGCCTGGATTCCCCCAGGCTGGAAGGAGTTTTGATTCTCTTGTTTTTAACAGGCTTTTTTTTTAATCTGGGATGCCTGAGGGGCAATCCTGTACCACCAGTTAGGAATAAAAAATGCATTAAAGCCTCATGTGAAGAAACGTTTTGTTATTTCTTTTCCTTTTTTTTTCGCTGTTGCTGCTCGGGCCTGGCTCTGCTGCAAGCTGCCGCAGAGAACTCGGTGTGTGAGACGCTGAGCGGGCCGAAAGAATCGCTCTTAGTGCTCATCTATACTAGGGGCTGGTGTTTCAATCTGGCCGTCGCTGGTTCCACCCCTGGTAGGTTCATTGGCAGCAGCTGGTCCGTGCGCATTTTAAACACTGTTGATCTAATCTGATTTTCGACCTCTAAAGCTCTGAGCCGCCTCTTTTCAACTTTTCATGCAGGGGGCAGGCTTGCGGCCTTCCTCAATGGTGCCATGGAGATCTTGGGGTTCGGCCAGAACAGTTGTTGAGAAACGCTGCTCGAAGCAGGCTTGTCCGCTGAGAGGTGCTAATGCCAGCCTGGTTGCTCACACAGTTGATAAGGGCGTGTCTGTGTCTATCCAGCAAAGGCACAAGTAACAGTAGCTGGCAAGGTGAGGGTGTCCCTAGGCTCCACTCCCAGCCTGTGCTGTGCATCCTGTTCTGTGTTCACTGCTCTTGTTAGCCCTGCTCGCTGCATTCAGGTTGGCACGGGTAGGCCTAGCCCCCCTCCCTCCCGCGTAGCTTTGACTGTGTGACCTTTCCCAAGTCATGTGTCTCAAGGGGTTTGTGCTGACACCCGTCTCTGCCCTGTAGGGTGGCCAGGCACATTCAGTAGCTGGGTGAGAGCGGGATCCTTGGAGCAGGTGTCCTGCTTCAGACCCCATGTTGGATTTGGATACGGGATGGAGTCGGGAAAAGGAAAACTCCAGCTGGAATACAGGGCCTTCCTGCTGCCTGTGGCCCCTGTTTCTTGCATCAGACTGGGCAAAGCCCGGGAAGCCACCCGGCACTGGCAGGAGTAAGAGCCAGCAGGGTTATCCGCCCAGTGGGGACCCCCGTCTCCACGTGGTGCCCAGTGTCTAACCCACTGGATGCCCCCCTAGATTCCAAACAGCTTCTTGTTGCTTGGCTGAATTCTGAGAGGGCTGCCAAGTCTGAGGAGGGATGTAAAATCCCGTTTAATCGGCTAACACTACGTTTCACCCTTTACCGATTAAAGGGCTGTGGGCGGGGAGCAGCTCCACCAGGTCTGGAGCAGCCCTCTCGCCCAGTGGGGACAGGCTAGAGCAGTCCCTGCCTGTGCTGGGCGGCGGGCAAGGGCCTGCTCCCTGGTACCAGCTAACTGTTACCTGGTTAAGGGTGATGCTGACTGGACAACCTTTTGACTGGTTCCCCTGGCACATCCCTATCTCAGCTCAGATGCTTTTCGGGTGACGGTCGCTAGCAAGGGGCTAGTGCCGCTACTCCGGAGACGCGAACGGTGCCTGCATGAGGGGAGCAGGGAGGTTCTGAGCGTAAAAGGCCGTGTCCCTCTGCGAGGGGGAAGTACTTCTTGCTCTAGGTGTAAGCGGCCTCACGAAAGCCTTGTCAATGATCGTTCTTCCATCCGTTAATCATGCTTTGTGGATCTGGGAATGTCAGTGAAGTTACAAGAAGTAAAATCTCGGTCACAGTGGGCCGTGGCTGCTGGGCAGGGTGCAGGTCCAAATGAGGCTTCTGCACACGTGTTCTGTGCAGCCTGATACCAAGTGCAGCAGCTGTCCCGAGGCTGAGCGGAGAAACGCAATGGCCACATGCTGGGGAGGGCGTAGAAGGCCTCGTCTGACGGCAGGAGCGGGGCCTGTTTCGTTCTCGTGCTGGGCTCACGCCCTGTCTCCCAGTGCAAGCTGGGAATGTCTCTGTGACTCGGGTGGAGCGGGGTCAGCTTGGTGTGAGGAGAATATTGGGTGCAGTGGCTCCAGACACCCCTCTCTCGAGGGCTCCAGGAGAGCCCAGTGGGGCTGGGAAGCCTTTCTTGGCTTTGCTTGGGCTCCTGATTCATGAGATGGTGATGCAAGGAAGGGGGGCGGGGGAGTCGTGCTACATAACCAGGCTTAGAACCGGGGAGGGGGCGGGGGCAAGAGCGTCAAACTCAAACCTGGGCTAACACTGGGCTAGCCCTGGGCGAACTGTCCTGGCAGCACCTGGACAGTTCGCCCAGGTCTGTCCGCTGGAACAACTGTCTGTCTGGAACAGACACTAAGGGAAACGTGGGGGGAGATCCCATGCGTTGGCATGTTTAAATCAAGGCGAGGCAAAGCCGAGGCCACGTGCGATGGGGCGCCGTCGTCTTAGCCAGCGAACGGGCAGGCTGGTGCCTGCTTTGCCCTTCCTCTAGAGTCTGTGGATGCATCTGCACTGCGGTAAGACCCCCGTGGTTAGCCCGGGCCAGCCCACTAGGGCTCGTAGGCCTTGGGTTGTTCAGGTGCGGTGTCGCTGCCCAAGCTCTGGGGCCCTCCCACTTCTGAGGGTCCTAGAACCTGGAATTAAACAGCCGCTGAGTCCAAGCCTCAAAGGCCGGAGTCAGCCGTGGGTGTCTAGCTGCAGTATAGACATACCCTATGTTTCTGTTTACAGTAGGGCCCCCCCCCCGATAGTCAAGGATGCCAGAGCCCATGACTAAAATGCCCGCTGTGGCTGGTGGCACTGCTATTGTCCTGAAATCCCTCTGAAAGCACCCATGTTACAACGGGCTAATGCCCCGCACTAAGGCCATTTGGCTGGCAGGTCTGGCAGTGAATGCTGGCTGCCTGCAGGATCATTACAGGCCACCGCGAGGAGCTATGTAGCCATGCTGCTAGTAACACTTGCTCCAGTCTGCCTAGTTACGCCTCTGCTTTCAGTGTGGACCCACAGCTCCCATCCTGTTGAGCTGGGGGCGCGTCATCTTCTGCCCGCAGGTGGAAAGGGAAAGATCCATTCCGGGTGTCAGAGAATGTCCTAAGAACAAGGCTCCTCGTGTTTGAGGCCCGGCGCTGCTGGCAGAAGTTGCTCTAATTGTAGAATTTCCTCTGTCTTGTCCATCAGCGGCTTTCTCCCGCAGCCACTGGGCAGTTCCCCCCTAAGGTGCATGGGGCTGGTTCGGAAGGGTGAGGGTGCAGCTATTCCCCGGGGCTGTCTGGACAAACCAGTGTTGTGTGGCGTGGCGTCTGGGCCAGGCACATGCTTAGGAGTGGGTGGCACACTGTGTGGTCATCCTGCAAGCAGCTGCTGGGTGAGTGCCCAGTGGCTGCGGGAGATGAGCTGCTGGTGGACAAGACAGAGGAAATTCTACAGTTAGAGGGACTTCTGCCAGCAGCACCGGGCCTCAAACACAAGGAGCCTCGCTCCTAGGAGTGCCTTACAGATACGACCTGTCCCCACCCTGGCTCAGGAGGGGAGCGGATAGAAGAGGCCGGCTGGAGAAAAGCAGGGACACCATGCCGTGAGGTGTGGGTGATGTGAGCTCACGGCTTCTAGTGTGTCCTTTGCTATAAACGGTGCTGGACCAGCACCCTGGAAAGCTAGGGTACTGGATGGTGATATCGCAGCGGTTAGTCTCTGCTCTGTCGGTACACGGGCTGCCCCGTTGGTTGATCACGGGACTAGGAAGTAAGAGATCTGGGTTCTCGTCCATGTGTTGGGCGTGTCGCTCAAGTCCCCAGTCAGTGATGCTGGGCTGATGCTGGCACGGGGCACCGTATGGGTGAAGGGAGCACTTTAAACCCAGGGCTGGTGCTCGGGGACCCGTTTCTAGCTCTTTGCAGGATGGGGATATTTGTTCCCTAAGAAGCAGGGCTTGAAACCTGTCTCCGCCGGTGGGATGGGCAAAGGCCCCTGCTAGAGCTTGCAGACAGCTGGGGCTCTAAGCCTCCTGGCTCTGCATGTTTGGAGGCATTTGGGGAGAGCCGGAGGGGAGGCAGTGGTTGCTAGGAAGACCTGCAAAGCTCTTAACGTCCCCTGCCTGCTCCGCTTGTCACAGGGGAAGAGAACCAGCCTGGATGGCTGTGTCCTGACGAAGACAAGAAAATCAAGGCTCCCTTCTGGTGCCCCATCCTGGCGTGTCGCATGCCCGCCTTCACCTCCAAGGCCCTCGACCTGCAGGTAAGAACCTGGCCTCTTCTCTTTTCTCTCCTCTCTCCTCCCCTCCCCTGAGCTGCGTAGGCTGCTGAGCAGGGCAGATGGGGTGGGCTGTTTGGCTGCCCCAAATGAACGTGTCACTGTCTTTCTGCTGCCTCTCTTGGCCTGCATGGCCCTGCTCGTAGGGGACGTGGGGACAGGTCCCCCAGTCAGGGCTATGGGTTTTTGTGTCCCTTTGGAAAACCCTCACAGGGGAAGGTGGGGGATTATCAGATGTGATGCCCCTGCTGTGGGGTGGAGTCGTGTGGCTGCTGGGGCGAGAAGCCAGCCAAAGGGAGGGTGGCAGCTCAGAGGTTCCGAGAGGGAAGCGAGGGGAGTCTCTGACACTGGATTATGGGGCAGGGGCGGTTCCAGGTGCTGAGTCAATGCTGGCTCAGGTGTCCCAGGTAAGTCCTCATGTCCTGCGGCAGCTGCTGAGGGTAATTGAATAGGCAGAGCTGGCTGTTACCGGCAGGTAATACCCTGCCTTCCTTGGAGGTGTGAAGTAGGGTGTCAATTTGGCGGGTCCCGGGGAGACAGGGAGGGGTGGACTCTCCTTTCCACCATCTAACACGGAACAAAACGCGCTGTGCATCCGGAGCCAGCCGCAGGCTCAGTGCGGCACAACATGCTGGCAAGGCTGTTCCCCACTCCGGCGCTTTGAGTGCAGAAGGTGGGGCCCGCAAGAGACTTTAAAAATACCCTGCCCTATCAGCTTCTGCTTTAAACTCTCCAAGGTCACCAATTCCCTGGTCTTGGGCAGGACGCTGCCACCACCCTCGTGCAAAACCCCTTTTCCGAACCCAGGAGGACTCCCTTGGGAATTTCTTTCTGCGGGGTTCCCCCAGCTCTTTTACCCTCCTTCAGGAGAGCATTTGAAAACAAACTGTAATTTCTAATAGCTGCCGCCTCCGTCTCAGGTATTTGCAGGTAAACCCTCCTGCTTTGTAGTTCACAGGAATCCAATCAAAGCTTTAAAAACGGTGATGTGATTTGGTTGCCAGGTGTCACAGAGCAACACAAGAAAAGCTGAAAGTGCAGAGAATGGCTTCCTTGGGGTTTAGTTTCAGAGGGTCCAGAGAAGAACAACAAGAATGATGAAAGGTCTAGAGAACATGACCTATGAAGGAAGGCTGAAAGAATTGGGTTTGTTTAGTTTAGAAAAGAGAAGATTGAGGGGGGACAGGATAGCAGTTTTCAGGTATCTAAAAGGGTGTCATGAGGAGGAGGGAGAAAACTTGTTCATCTGGGCCTCTGAGGAGAGAACAAGAAGTAATGGGCTTAAACTGCAGCAAGAGAAGTTTAGGTTGGACATTAGGAAAAAGTTCCTGACTGTCAGGGTGGTCAAACACTGGAATAAATTGCCCAGGGAGGTTGTGGAATCTCCATCTCTGGAGATATTTAAGAGTAGGTTAGATAAATGTCTATCAGGGATGATCTAGTCAGTACTTGGTCCTGCCATGAGGGCAGGGGACTGGACTCGATGACCTCTCGAGGTCCCTTCCAGTCCTAGTATTCTATGATTCAGTTACTGGGTGCAGGGGGGTTAGCACTGGGGCGTTTAACCAAACCAAAACCAAAGAAAATATCCTGCTCTCGTCTAACTATAAGCCTCTCTGTTCACTCACCTGGCCTTTGCTCCAGGGTTCAGCCTTTCTTAGGCATAGATAGCGCGGAAAATCCAAGCCTGGGTCAGTCCAACTCTCTCTCCCCACCTCCTGCTCGAAAAACCCACACGCAAAGGGAAACCTGCCTTGTTCCATTTCAGACTTCTCCCGCTCTCTTCCCATTGGCTCTCCTGGCTCCCTGCCCACACTGCCTGGATACCCCCCCAGTCTGCTTTTAACCCTTTAGTTACCAAATGCTGGGCTGTCTAAAAAAGGGCTGTATCCCTCCCATCCATCACACATGCATGTGCCATGGAGAGGGTCTGGGAGGCTGGTGGCTTAGGGGGATGGCAGCCACAGTACCATTGCAAGAGTCATGGATTTTCTGTAGCTTCTGCCTGCTCCGTTTCCACCCATGGCAAGAAATGCCCCCCTCAAAAGCGGCATCCATGGAAATGTCCTGGCCAGTTGGCTTTTTTGGATGCTGCCTCATCCTTAGCTACAACTCTGAAGTCCTGAAAGGGATAATGCCTCTTAACCCAGGTCTTCCAAGCATTTAAGATAGGAACCATGAGCCGTCCCTGTAGCCTTCTGAGGTAGGGTCGTCACATCTTCCTGGGAAACTGAGGCACAAAGTCTCAGTGCCAAGAACAGAACCCAGGAGTTCTGTCTCCTAGTCTCTCTCTAGTGGGCAGTGGTGTCTCTTGGTGTGTCGTGGCTAACAGGTGGTAGGTGGGTACCTGAATAGCCATGCTCCATGATCTCCTCTTGCTTCTATTTCAAGAGAGCCCCCCTCCCCGAGCTTCCCTGTTGCCATTCATTAGAGAAGTAACCCAATCAGTGGGGGGAATTAGGCCTTTCATCCAATTACCGACAGTAACAGATGGGATGTCGTCGAGCCGCCGGCTCCCTTCCCCCACCCCTGGCCAGCTCCGTCGGGTTCGTCAGTGGAGGAACATTCCTTCTGGAGCTCTCGCTGGCGTGCCGGCTAATTAGACCAAATGGCGGCTTGTCTCTTTCCCGGGCACGCTGCTTTCCTCTCAGCCCTGCCGGAGAGTCTGCTCGGTGAGGCTCTACGGTTGTTTTTCAACATGCTAATAACGACTCCAGCGGGACGAGTCCAGCACTCCGATTACGTCCTTAATCTTCGCAGTTCCTGTGCCTGGGGACATCCTCCGAAGTGCTTGCAGTGTCCTGACTTCACACACTTCCCCAAGTCTCGCTGGGGTCCCGGGGCTGGGGAACTTCTAGTCCAGGGCTGGGGAAACTTTATTGGGTTGGAGGCCGCTGACCCACAGAAAAATCAGTCGGGGGCCGCACACAAGTGAGAAGCAAAAGGGGGGGAAAAAACCCAAACCCCCTCACTGACGTGGCCCCTGACTGAGAAGCAGAAAGACACTCCTCACACTCACCTGCCTCGCACACCAAGCCCAGGTTAGTAGATTTTATGTGCTCTGGCCCCACAGCGGGACATTTGGGGGGGGCTAAAGCATCAGCGTGGACTCCCCAATTCTGGGTGGAAGGAGCCCTGAGCCTCGGGGGCTGGATGCAGGTAAGCTGGGGGCTGCATCCAGCCCCTGAGCCTAACCCCAATTCTAGTCTTTTTCTATGGAGCCTTAAGCTTTCCAGATCCTCACCAAATTCAGACTAAGCTCCCCGGTTCTCCCCCTTGGCAGCAGGACACAGAGGGGAGGGCTCTACCCTGGCAGAGCATGGAGACTCATGGCTCAGGTTTGCGGAGCTCCTTCACTAAGCAGATGGTGTTTGGTGCCAAACGGGAGGTGGCCTCACTCCCTTCAGGGGAGAACTACGAGCTGGGCTTTACTTGGACCTGCGCATGCTAGTGTTGAGAACATAAGAACGGCCAGACTCCGTCAGACCAAAGGCCCATCTAGCCCAGTGTCCTGTCTGCCAACAGGGGCCAATGCCAGGTGCTCAACAGAAAGGAATCACAACAGGTAATCTTCACGTGATCCTTCTCCTGTCATACATTTCCAGACAAACAACTAGGGACACCATTCCTAC
>JANRFK010003894.1:18527693-18538109 GCA_030068395.1 Apalone spinifera | reverse complement strand
TCATTTGCATAGCTCTGGCGCAAGATCGCGCCAGTCTAGACACAGCCCCAGTGTCTTCCGCCGTGGGCCCGGACGCCACCCTCCCCTCCTGGAGCAACGGGCGGGGCTGTGTGTGGAGCACTTCTCGTAAAGCTCTTTTAACTCTGTTCCTCTCCACCATATTTTTCCTGCCTCCTCTGGCCTGGAAGGTGGAGTCTGGGTCCCAGACAGACTCTGTAAATCGGAGCCGGTAGATACCCCCCATCTGTCCTCTCCACCCCCTGGTCTCGTCTTGCATTTGCCACAGCAGGATGCCTGTGCAAAGCCCAAGCTCTGGGCATCCCTGGTTTCCCCAGACCTAGCTCTGTCTCTCTGTGGCGCGCCTGGCATGGCGCGTGTTGATTTGCCCATCGCTCTCACTTAACTCCGTGGCTACGGGCAACTGCCAAGCGGTGAACGTAACCTGATGGCACCTCCCTGAGGCGGAGCCCTGAGTTTGGTGTTGCAGGCGCCAGCTAATCCCAGAGCGCCAGTTCAGACACAGCTGTCTGCTCCTTGGCAGTGACACCTGCATCCCTCAGGCCGGGCTAACTCCTGGGCCTGGAGGAGCTGGGCCAAACCTTCCTCGGTCTGGGTGGGGCAGAAACAGAAGAACTCAGCCTGGGGGAGCATGTTCAGACCCTGCTTCAGGCAGGTGGCTCAGCCGGGCCTGCTCTTGCTGCCCGCCCTGTGCCCAGGACTCCCGGCGCACTCAGCAGCTGGCCGGGCTAGGCGTTCACCATGGTAACTCCACGCTTTCCCCTCTGTCCAGCATTCTGGTCTACGGCAGCATCGACACGGGGGCTCAGTGCCTGCTGACCTGCAGGAGCCCTGGGCTGCAGCCTGTCCTCTGCCTGAAGCACAGCCCCGACTACCTGTTCGCCGGCCTGCAGAACGGCACCGTGGCTGCTTACGCCAGAAACAGCGGTGAGCACGAGAGCAGCATGGGGGGGGGGGGGATTGGTACTTTGCTTTCAACCGGCCTTCCCCAGGGATCTGGAGTGAAGCTGGCCCCACGGGAATGATCGCCCCGCCCTGCTTTCTCCCAGCAGCGGGTCTACGACGCGTCTCACCTTTGGCCTGGCTGCAGGAGGGCCGCTAGTTAACCCTTCGGTGTTTGTTGCACTGATGCCTGGTCCATGTGTGTGACATGCCTCGCGCTGGCTGGGTGGGAAGGAATGGGATCTTCTAAACTGGTCTGTGGCCAGTGTCCTGCTCAGAAGGGAAGGATGGTTGAGTGGCACAGGTCAGCCCCGAGGAGATAGACGCCATGGATTTAAATCCCTGCTCCGCCACAGACCCCCCCCATAACCTTGGCCAACTCATTTAACCTCTCTGTGCATCATTTCCCTGTATCTAATCCAGAAATCATAGTATTGCCCTGCCTCCCAGGGGTGGTGTTGGGATAAGTATGTCTGAGATGGAGAGCCACTCGGCTATTATTGTCATGAAGGCTGTAGATGTACTGAAGACAGGAGATGATGGGAATGGGATATGGAAATGTCCCATATACCACATCCTGGCTTCAGTTTTCAATCAGTTACTGCTGTTCTCGTGGCCATTCGCACACGGTAACCGTGGCCTGCATGCGTGGCCGCACTGGTTGCCCCACATCTCTGGAGGGGCCGTCACAAGCAGAACAATACTAAACCTGACCCAGGGGAGGCAGAGACTTGTCCAAACCTTCCCTACGCCTCATGGGGAAGGTTGCTCCCAGTTTATTGCCAAGCGATTTAAAAACTTTTATTGTCTGCTGTTGTAAATATAGAGAGAGGGAGCTGCTGCTAATTGGCGGCTCCGAATGCAATCGCTGGAATTCAGGGTTCATAACAGCTGCAGAAATAAAATTCTCTTTGAGAATTAGACTAATTTCCTACTGATTGGCTGGCACTTCTCTGGCGCCGAAGACCCGCGTTGTCTCCAAGTGGCTTTTAAACTTCCTTGCTCGGAGTTCTGGATGGACAATGGAAGTGTGTTCAGATCCATTCAATACAGGGAGTGTTCCTTGGCCTGCCAAGCTCGACAAGTGTTGCCAGAGAGACACATCTGCCAGGAGGAGCCCCCCCGGGAGAAGGGAGAAATTGGCAATCTCCATTTACCAGAATAAATCAAATCCAGCCAGGCCTGGTAGCCACCCTTCGACTGATTGTGGCCATGCCTATCCAGAGAGAATTTTGGGGGGAAATTCACTGTTCTACTGAGGGCCAAGTAGGGTTGCCAGATATCTGGTATTGAACCCGACAGCCTGGTATTTTCTGTTTTTCCCGGGGCCCAGGAATTAGAGGGCATTTCAGGTCACTTCCTCTTTTTTTTTTTTTTTTTTTCCCTCAACAACTTTTTCTGCGGCTCTTTTTTTTCCTGCTCAACAGAATTTTTTTCCCAGGGTGTTTTTTGGAATTCGGTATTTTTTGTGAAACCATCTGGCAACCCTAGGGCCAGGGCAGAGCCATAAACACCGTTCAGGCTCTCAAAAGAGGGCTGAGGTGGTTCATCCCTGCTGACCATCATCCCGGTCGCTGTCAGGGTTTGAACCTGGGACCTTCAGAGCCCAGAAGACATAGCCCGGCCCCTGGAGCTAAAGGACTAAGTACCCATGCCAGCATCAGTCATCGTCAGCATCTTGCTGGATCAGGCAGAGAGGAAGACGCCCGAATCGGGGGCCGGATAGAGATTTCGTGCTACGAACAACGTCCCCCTCTGGGTTGGGCGCTGGGGGCGTTGTGTCCTGCAGTGGGGGGTGAATACTCTCTCCTCAGGTCTGGAGGGCTCTGCTTTGCTGCCTCTCCCTGTGCCGTGCTACGCGGCTGGGTCTCCGCCGCCCGCGCAGGGTTGTCTACGGGGCCGTGTGTGCAGAGCTCCTGCTCCGCTTTGCGGCGTGTTGGCTTTTTTAAATGCATTTTTGATAAGGCATTGATAGGTTTTAATTAAAGGGGGAGAGGCAACCAATGCCGTCTCCCAGGCAGGCGGGGGTGGGAGGAGGGAAATGTCAATATGTGCCCATATCTGCAGGGTTCATGCATCACAGCGCTCTCGCTCTGCTGGCTAAATAGGGAGGGAGCCCGGCTCCCTGCACTGCACAGAGCGGAAACAGCTCTCAGTGCCCTCTGCGTGCTCCGTCTCTGCGTCTCTCTCCTCTCCTTTCCTCGGTGACACCTCCACTTCCTCCCCGTCTCTCCCCGGTTGCTGGGCTTTGCTTCTCCCGGGGATCCGGCTCCCTGGGACTCAGGGGCTTTAACGACTTTCCACGATGTGCCCCCATCATTCCTGTTTCCTGTGCTAAGGGTTACCCTTCATGGGGGACGGTTGGCAGACTGGCTGGGAGGGGAGAGTCAGGGGAGGGACGTGAATGAATTTCTTGGCTTGTGCTTTCTTGACCGGTCTTGTGACTAAAGGGGCAGCAGGCTAATCGGGCCCGTGGCTGGCCTCCGAGAGGAAGGGTGTAAGGGTGTTCTGGTTGGCAGGGTTTCCAGTGGCGATGTCTCTGGCGTTCTGGTGCCCAGCCGTTCAGCCTGTCTTCCCAAGGCAGCCTGGGCCCGTCTACGCGTGTTTTCAGCGTCAGTTCAGCTGGTGCTGGTGCTGGGGATGTAGCCAGCACAGAGGCCAGGCGCTGGGCTCCAAGGCGTGGCATCAGAGGAGGTTGGGTTCCCTTCTGTCTGAGGTGCAGGATCTCAGAGGCTGGCTCGTTGCTGGACATGCATGGAGTTCTCAGAGCTGGTGGCTTGCAAAATCACCCGCTCTGTCGTTTGTCTCCACCTCCCGCTGCTCTAATGTTCTGCTGAAACCGTGGGGCATTTTGGGGGGACAAATTGGCATCCCTGCGAAGCGCGGTGAGGCTGGTCCAAGGCCAGTCAGCCCCAGCCAGGGCCTGTGACTGGTCCTCCCACCCCTGGGAAGGATCTGCCAGGAGGAGACTTGAGGTCTCCATCCCATCGCTCCCCCCAGTCATGGAAACTGCACAGCCACCACAGTGGTGCCATTCGGTCTCTCCGGGCGTGGGTGGCATCCCATTTAGCCCATGCTGGGGGCCCGTTCCTGTGCAGTGCTGAGCATCCTCGGCAAGCCTAGAAGCCAGAGAGGAAGCTTTAAAGACGAGGGGATGTTTAGCCCACTGGTTGGCAGCTGGCCACGTGGGGGATTCATCTCTCTCAGCCCTGGTACAGCCAGCAGCTGGCACAGAGCTTCTCTGCATCCCGCCATTTGGGCTCCACGTCAGAGACAGAGCCCAGCCTTGCTGCAAGGCTTGAAGGGGCTTGACTAGATGAGGGCCCCGGGGTCCAGTCTCCAGGAGGAGCTGCCCCTGCCATGGCAGCGAGGCGGGGTGCTCTGGTGTAGGGATGTCAGAGGGCAGTCGATGAACTGATAAGTCAAAGCTTATAGGTTCATAGAATCATAGACCCATAGAGCTGGAAGAGACCTCAGGAGTCATCAAGTCCAGCCCCCTGCTCTAGGCAGGACCAATCCCAACTAAATCAACCCAGCCAGGGCTTGGTCAAGCCGAGGTTAATGCTATAGCCTACACGCATTCCTCTCCCCCGCCACACACACACGCAAGTAAATTGTTTGGCAAGGCTGGTTCAGTCCTGGTTTGCACTGGGTCTGGGACTTTCCCCCCCCCCCAAGCTCTGAATTTAAAGTGTATTGGGAGCCAAGCGGGCAACCTGGCTGAGTTTTGGCTTGTGGCCAGGTCTGGGAGCTCAGCCGTGCCCCGTCCCCCGGACAGGGACTGCTGCCACCCCGCACTGCTCCCTCTGTATGAGGCAGCCAGTCCGCAAGGGGAGCTGGTTTTTAAACTGGCTCCCCTCACGGACCAGCTCCCTCCTGGCACCCCATGCTGCTGCCTCTGATAGAGAGGCAGCAGTGCGGAGTGGCAGGGGGCTCCCCGGGAGTGAGGCTGGAGGGCACTGGCTGCCGGCCCCACCCCAGGGACTATCGAATAGTCGACTAACCGATATAAGAATTCACAAGGTGAATCGACCAGTCGGTTAATCGATATTTAACATCCCTGCTCTGCTCACTGGCAGGCAGAGCTGTGGTGAGTCACACGCTCGCCTTGGTCCGGTCCAGGTGGAAGGGGATTTCTCTTGGCCAGGCTCCTGAGGGTGCTGATTGCAAGGCAGGGTGGGGATGAACAGGCTGAGAAGTGGGCGGTTCTGATACAGGGGAGATGCCCCGTTTGCCCTGCGAGGGGGCTGTCTCCACCCTGCTCCGTCACCGGCAGCTCCCTTTCTCCTAGCGCTCTGCCTGCTTTCTCCGCAAGACAGGCCGGACGAAGGGAGCGAGTGAGGGATCCGCAAGGCCCTCGCTGAGGCGCTTTTGATTAATCCTCAATTATTCAGCCACTGCTTTTCTCTGGGATGCTGCTGACGTCGGATCCACTCAGCTGCGGCCGCTTCCCAGCAGAGCTGAGCTGGGCGTCAGGTGGATGAGCCCAGGGAGATTTCTTTCCTGCTGGGATTCAGCTCCTGGCTTCTGGAATGACGGACTCCCCCCCAACCTCATCGAACCCTCCCCCCGCTCTGAGAGCAATGACCAGGGCAGTGGACTGTGCCTAGGAAGCAACACATTCCCACCCTAGGGGCTGGCCCACTTGGAGAACAGTTTACTGCTGCTGTTAGTTAGTGGAGCAACTCCTGTAGCTCAAACGTTTGGGACTGACTGCCGGGTGTTCTCACACCACCACCGGGTCACCTCAGAGGTCACTACATCCCCCTGGGGCTAGCTGGCCCCCCAGGCAGGTGCCTCTAGAGGTGACTGCAGTGTAGAAGCCCACAAGGACCTAGGATCTGGCCAGGGCTGGGGTTACCATGAGGCAGTGTCTGCTGTGCACTCAGGCTGTGTCTGGAGCCTCTGAAGGTTAGCGTTGTGGGCGTCAGCTGCTGTCTGTCCTCTGCTTTGCTTTCAGGGGCCTCGCGCGACCCTCGTGGCGCTGCAGGGGAAACTCTCGGTAGCGGGTTGGTGCGTAGGACTGGCAGGGGGCTGAGAGGCCCAAGAGGATCATGGGAAGTGTGGTGGAGTGTGAGGTAGGGATGTTAAATAGCAATTAATCGAATAGTTAATTAACCTAATGAATTCTTATCGGTGACTCGACTATTTTATCGTCCCCAGGGGCAGGGCCGGCAGCCAGTGCACTCTGGCCCCGCTCCTGAGGAGCCCCCCACCCCTCCGCCACTCTGTGCTGCTGCTCTATCAGAGGCAGCAGCACGGGGTGCCAGGCAGGAGCTGGTCCGTGAGGGGAGACAGTTTAAAAACCAGCTCCCCTCCCAGACCGGCTGCCTGTCGCCCTGTGCGGTTGCCTCTGATACAGAAGTAGCAGCAGCCCCTGTCCAGAGGAGGGGTCTGAGCTCCTGGACCTGACATGAGCCAAGACTGAGCCGAGCTGCCTGCCCCCTAATGCACTTTAAATACAGATCCGCAGTGGCGGTAGCTCCGGGACCCAGTGCAAACTGGGACTGAGCCGGGCTGCTGGCCAGCCTGCTAAAAAATGTGCTTATCAGTTAATTGACTACACTATTACATCCCCGTGCGAGGATGCGGTGTGGGAGGGACCGTACGGCGTGGGCGAGGAAATACCTCTGTTTTGCCACTAGGGGGCAGGAAAGAGCCTCGATGCAAGACTGGGTGCAGACAAGCGTAAGGCGCGTGGGTCGCCTGGGCTCGGGCTTGGAGGGCGTTGGAGGGGAAGGCGGGGAACAGGTCCGCAGCATAGGGGCAGACTCCACCAGCTCCCTGGCCCGAGGTTAAAGCCGCGGGGCCGCAGGGGAAGGCGTGTCTGTGCCAACCCGGTAGTTAGAGAGCAAGACTAATTCCTGAGCTGCAGTAGGGTCCCAGATGGGGGTCGCTGCTGATCCCCCTTCTCTGGCTTTACCACGGAGCGTGGCTGTCCAGGCTTCGGTATCCGGCCGCACGTGGGCATGCCGTCCAGGACGACGGTGTATGAGCCAGCAGAGTCCTCGATCCCTCTCCTGCTCACAGGGGCTCTGCTAAGGGCCTGGGCTCGGAAGAGCAGCCGCCGGGTTTCTGAGCTCTCCTGCCGTGGCGCTGGGTGCGGACTCTCAAAGGCCGAGTGCAGCAGCGTGGGGAATGTTACTTTTCCAACTGAGCCAGTGCTGCAGGTGGCCTGGCGTGGGATCCTAGCGAGACCATTAATGTTCTTGCCGGGGGAGGTAAGAGCGGGTCTGGGTTGAGCGTATGCGGAAATGCTCTCCCCTCCGCCCAGGCTGGTGTGTTCCCGTCCGTGTTTCTGCTGCGGGCTGTATGGGAGACGTGTGTGTGTGGCCAGACGTCACCGTGCTGTTACCCGACCCAGATGGCACCGAGGCTGCTGAGCTGGAGGTGGTGCTGAGACCGGCAGTGGCCTCAGGAAGTAAAGTTTTTCTGTTCTGTTTCCCCACTCTCCCTCCTTGACCAGAAGGGCAGAAGTTAGCAACACATCTGCTTACCCTCCCTTCTTCTCACTTGGCTGGAGGCCAGTGTCTCCAGCTTCTCTCTCAAAAGCTTTTTGCAGTTTCGTCCAAGGCTGCTTCTCAGAGCCCAGGAGTCTGGGTCAGGTGCCCCGCTGGTACAAATCGGTGTAGTGACACTGAAGTCTACACACTGAAGTCAGTAGAGAGTGGATGGGATGTGCCCATCCACACCAGCCCAGGGTCTGCCAAGCCCAGATAATGGCCGGGGTAGCTGCCCAGGTTGCTTTCAGTCCCTGTTTATAGTTCTTCTGCAGAGATTTTTTTGGTGTGAAGCACCTGAGGAGTGCTGGATAAATAATTCAAGAAGAAATATTTCCATAAATGCTCTTGCAGCTTCTTAAGCCGAAAGTAACTGGTCTGTTGAGCGACTTCATTTGTAGGAGCATTTTCCGGAGCCGCTGATGTTCGGCGAATATTGCAGAAATGCTCAGAGAGCTCCAAAAACTATCAAGGAATTGAAAAACAGGCCTTCTGGGGAGAGACTTAAATAGATTAAGATCATTATATTATCAAAGAGAGGGCTAAGGGATGATTTGATTACAAACTACAGGTACCAGCAAAAAGAGATCTGACTGTAGGAAGCCCTTTCATTTAGCAAATGAAGGCATAACAAGGTCCACTGGTTTGCAGTTTAAAAAAAAAAATCATTTTGGGAATAAGATGCTAATTTTTAAGTGAGGGCAATTAGCCATTGAAACAGCTTAGCAAGCGGCGATGGTGAATTCATCACTGGAAAGCTTGAAATCCAAATTGGATGTCTTTCTAAAAGATGCTCTCTAGTTCAACCACACATTAATCGGCTCTGTAATGTCACTTCAATAGCAAGGAAAAATTTCCTTCGCTGCAGGAATTACGGGGTGAAATTCTGTGACCCGTGCTGTCTTGAGAAAAGGAGATGGAGAGGGGTTCTGATGATAGTCTCCCACTATGTTCAGGGCGACCATAAAGAGGATGGTGATCAATTGCTCAGTGTCCACTGAAAGGAGGACAGATTCTAATGGGCTTAACCTGCAGCAAGAGAGATTTAGGTTAGATGTCAGGAAGAACTTTCTAAGGATAAGGAGAGGAAAGCTCTGGAATAGGTTTCCAAGGGAGGTTTTTAAGAGGAGGCTGGACAAATGCCAGTCAGGGCTGGGCTAGGTTTATTCGGTCCTTGGTCTTTCCTCAGCACAGGGGGGTTGGCTTCTGGGGGTGGCTTCCAGTCTCACATTGCAATGGGATTCGGTGCAGTCCTGCGCTGTGAAGGCTACATGCTCACAGTGGTTCTGTCTGGGCATTAAATGCTGTGAACCTTCGCAGGAGTGACTGCCCTAGGAACCTGACAGAAAACTAAGCTTGTCCCACCAGGGGATGAGCCAGCTGATGTGACCTCAGTCGGACCAAAATGGTGCGAGTTTGCAGGTGGCGAATGTGAGAAAATGCTCCTGACTGAGCTGTGGGCAGAGAACTATTGTCAGTGACGAACTGGAGGGAAGCAAACTGCGTGGAGAGAGGCCAGCTTGGGGGAAGAAAAATGACCTGGTGGAAGTTTCCCCCAGAGGTTCTGAGGAGCCTGGATTGGACACTTCCTGCCGGGCGTGGCCACGCCGCTATGACGGTGTTGGTCTGTGGCTCCATCCTTCGGGTTGAGTTCAATTAGGGGCTTAAAGCAGGGATTCAGCCTCTGTTTTGCCTGCAGAACATGGCGGGGCCTCCCCAGGCTTCCAGCACTTCCCCTTTGAGCCCAGGGCATTGAGCAGATAATGGTCCTTCCTGAATGGATGTGGACCTGAATCGCCCAAACGTCCTCAAAAACCCGGGCTCTAAGGGCCCCCATCCTTGTCTCAGTCCTTAGTTTGGGGCCCTTCGGGCCAGGAGGCTGCAGCTCAGAGCTCTCAGGACTGGGAACTGTCAATCATTTTGCTAATTACGCGTCACAGGATTTTTAACACTGGCTTGGTTGGTGTTCCCATGTCTCCCCCTCCTGGCCGCCCGCAGCCTGCTCTCCGCTTAGCTCAGGGCCAACGCCAGAGGCCAGGAAGAAACAAGGCAGCATGAAGCTGGGAGCTGAGGAATAACCTCCCCAGCGGGGGCTTGGTAAAATTCCCTCTTGAACTGAGTAAATTGGGTGGAGGCGGTTCTGTGGCCAGCCATGTGCAGGAGGTCTGTCTCGCTGACCCTGACGGCCCATTCTAACCGTGAGCGGCTGAGGCTGTGCTCTGCAGCAGGAGGGCTTTCTGCCCCCACTCGGCACCACACCGCAGCCCCCAGCAGGCAGCGTGCGACTGCCCCGAGTCCCCGCGCTGCATCATGTGCCGCTGGCAGCGTCCTGTCTCTCTTCTCCTCGAGTCTCAGGCTTCATCCGTAACCCGGCATCGCTTTAATTAGAGCTTCCTCAACGTCCCCGTTTCCCCGAAGAGAAGCCGCCGCCTCCAGCCCTTTAAACCGTCTGTGGAGTCGTGCGCGCTGCGGGGCGGGAGTCGGGGAGCAAAGGGATCCTTTCATGGCTCATGTCAGGCAGGTGCCGAGAAGGGTCAACTGGCAGCGGATCAGAAAATGCGAGGGGCGGGAGAGGTCGTTCCCGCCACGCCTTGTGTGGGGAAATTGGCGCAGCAGGATGCCCTGATGAAACAGCCGAGGCAGTTCAGTTTCTCTTAATGACAGGCCGGGCCGAGCGCGAGGAAGTACAGAAGGGCTCTGCGGCTCTCAAAGCTGCCGCGCCTCCGTGTGCCCAACGCGCGTTTGTTCAATCGCGTGTTGCAGCGCCAGTGCAAAGAGCCACCGCGGAGACGCTTCTCACTGGGCAGTAGGGCAGGGCCTGTGATCGGGGCTATTTTCAAACCCCTCTCCCTTCACACCCCCTGGACCTCCCTCCTGGCCTGTCTCCTCTGTTATCAGAAATCCCCCCGCCCCCCCCCACACATCCCTTTCTCCTTGGATCTGTTACACCACTGTG
>JANRFK010003894.1:18480135-18493982 GCA_030068395.1 Apalone spinifera | reverse complement strand
TGGACAGTAATCCTTAGTTACAAAAGAGAAAAACAATTAGCCAGCTCAGACATGATTTCAAAACTAGGAAAACAATAAACCCTGATGGACTATCTAAACGTTTCCCTACTTACACGTTTCAAGAAGTCCGTTCTTGGAAAGAGAAAGTGTCTCCCATCTCCCTCAATACCTGGGAGAAACTGCTCTGATCTCAAACAAAAAAGAGAGAGAGAGAAACTCCTCTTTTCCAGCTTGAAATTCCTACCTGCATTGTTATTGGCTGATTGCGCAAACCGCCCTCATCCTCCACCCCAACTGACACCTGTGCTAGGTAGCTGAGTTAACCCTTAGTCACTAGATGCTAGTCAGCACTCCTTCTGATTATGACAGTGTTTGCATCCTCACCCATTCTTGCCTGCAGTTCCAGTGGTGTCCCAAATTTTGGGATGCCTTCTGCAAGCACCTATTCTGTGTATGCATGGGGACAGCTCTGCATGAGCTTCATCATGGGAACTATAGGGAGCCTGATCTATAGAGGAGAATGGGCGCATGAGGGACCCAAACTAAACCCCCCAGGAGGCAGTGTTTCCAAACTGAAGTATTTCTCCATTCTAATTTTTGTAGGAATTTTGAAATTGGCCATGGAAAACTTGGACAAAAATAATTTTTCCATCTTAATTTCTTTTTTGTGGAGGAAAAATTATTTTTTCCAGTCAGCTCTCGTGTGGCTCAGCCGTCACCTTTAAGACGTGCTGGTTGCTTTTTGTGGTGAGTTCTTGAGAGACTGCTACACACAATTCGTCACAACCAAACCAGCTCTGGATGGACGCTACAGAACCAGCAATCTGGGTGGCCCATTCCCCGAGCCATCCGGTTTCCCCTTTTGTTAGCTTAGCCGTTAGGGTTGGCAGCATCTTGTGAGTTATTAATCTTTCATTGCTCCTTCTGTATTTCCTTCCATAAAAAAGCAGAAAGAATGGAGATTGTAGACTGATGGATTGCATCCTACCTACATGGATCTCTAACTTCCTCTGTTCCTCTTCAGAAGAATAGGTGCACGACATTGTTTCAAGGAGGTAGGACCTTCCCTGAAAAGTCCTTCCTGGTTTGTCTTGAGTCAACATTACCCAAAAGTGAACAGAGAAGACCAAGGACCACTCAGCAGATGCAGCTGAACCCCTTCAGACTTCCAGGTAAATTATTTTCTTGGTCAAACAGAGCTCTTACAAACTCAGGTGCAACCCTGAAAGATCAAGTCTACAGAGATAAGGCTGGTGAGACTAAATAAACCCAAACAAAATGAATATTGACCTCCACAGGGCCAGAGATCATCACATCTAGGCTTGGAAGGATCAGATTTTTATCGGGAAACGTGGGTAAACATTGATTTTTGCCATACACATGCAAACAACGAAAAAATATTCCACTGGTGATAAGAAGTTAGGCAAGCTATGAAAAGTGTTGCTTGAGAACTTAATGGAGTTTGATTTAAGCATATTTACTTGGTGCATTTGGATGCGACACTGAAAATTAGTGCATTAGCTCTTTAAATCTCCACATTTATTGTCATTCAATAATTACTGTCTCATCCCTTATAATTTCCCACAACAGTAAAAATTTTAATCGATAAAAATTAAAAAATGTTGAAAACCCATAATTTTGTACAACTGAAAATTGAAAAATACTTAAAAATAGTCACTGTTATCATCTGCTTGTCATGACAAAAAACCAAATTCTGCCAACCCGAATTCTGTTTTTTATGTGGATAAGAAGCCAGCACTTGCAGTCATAGACTTATTGTCCTTTGTATAGTGCCTACAGCAGGGCTGGGTCAGATGTGGCTTGGGGGCCGGATCCGGCCCGCCTCACACTAGCATCTGGCCCACGGACTGCATCTGGCCACTTTCTATGTATAGCTTGCTGCTTGTGCCATCAAATTTGCAGGCGGGGGCTCAGGCAGCAGGATCCTATTTAAATGGCTCACGGTTCCCAGTCGTGGCGTTACCCAGGCAGGGACCAGAGCCGCGAGCCCTTTAAATAGCCACAGCAACCCCAGGCGGCTGCCAGGCAATGTGGTAGCAGTGGGGCCCGGAGCCCGTGAGCCTTTTGCTGTGTTTTTAATTTAAAGCCTCCAGCCCCAGACAACCCTGGGGGGAAGCTAGTTCCCAGCCCCGCCCCTTCCACCCCAGGCCCTGCCCCTTCTGGGGGGTGGAGCCAGCCCGTGACCATGTACCAAAATTCATGAAGTGGCCCCCTTGCAAAAATTATTGCCCATCCGTGGCCTGCAGGCTGCAGCCAGAATTGAGGCCCCATTGTGCTAGGCACTGTTCATGACAAGGGGCACGGTCAATCTAAAGAGACAAGCTATACAGGTGGGAGGGTAAACAGAGGGGAAGAAACTTGCACTGATGGTCTGCGGCCAGGGGCAAGAGCGTGAATTGGAACACAGGTCTCTGGCATTCTTGTCCAATGCCCTCCCTGCTAGCTCATGCTGCCTGCTAAAGGAAAGCCCTGAAACATGATCTGCAAACTGTACATGAGGGGTTGTATTTCCCTTCCCCCATAGAAATGCTTGTTTTGAGGTTAATTAAAATCCTGTAATGTTGTTTTACCCTAAATTACAGATCTTTACCCTCAGCACTAAGGCCAACTCAGTGTAATTTTGGCCTAGGAATTACATCACCCCCCCCCGATACTACTGCAGCTGAATTTAGCACAATGGACTCCACAGATACTTTAACTTAATTCAATAAGATTTTGCAGGAAATGGCCATGTCTGTCACGGTTCCTCTCTAGCCACCCGGAGGCTCATCTCTATGATCATGGGCTCTGTGCATGAGGGCAAGGAGGAAAGAGCCACATGGTGACTTTACTGATGGCTGGTGGCACCAGATATGTAGGAAAAGGGGCCAGGGCGAGGGTGGAAGGGTGAGGAGCAAGTTGACATCCCTGGGGCTAGCTGTTACCACAGTAGTCTCCTTTGGGTGTCTCAAGGAGGAGGGAGAAAAATTGTTCTCCTTGGTCTCTGAGGATTGGACAAGAAGCAAGGGGCTTAAACTGCACCAAGGGAGGTTTAGGTTGGACATTAGGAAAAACTTCCTGTCAGGATGGTTAAACACTGGAATAAGTTGTCGAGGGGGGTTGTGGAATCTCCATCTCTGGAGATATTTAAGAGTAGGTTAGACAGACACCTGCCAGGGATGATCTAGAGGGTGCTTGGTCCTGCCATGAGGGCAGGGGACTGGACTCGATGACCTCTCGAGGTCCCTTCCAGTTCTAGTGTTCTATGATTCTATGACGGGGGGTTAAGGGAATGGTTTCCTGAGGAGCATTTGAACACAAACGGTCATGGGCACCTCAGCCAGAGGTATTGGCTCGGTGCTGATTCAGAGGGAGCAGTGGCACCCCTTCGGTCACGGTCAGGCAATTGGCCATGGCTGGAGCAGGCACAAGCTGTCCAAACTACTAGCTGTTGGGAGTATCCCCTCGCCAAAGGAGTGATGTTGACCAGACTGGCATGGCTGCTTTCATTAGGACCTATAGAGCTGCCTTGGGAGGGTCACCTGCTTAGACTCTGACTTGTGGATTGGCTGGGCCCTGAGGACTCACTAGAAGTTACCTCAGATGATGTGTCAGGCTCAGAGTGCTCCTCAAGGCCACCCACTACAACACTGGTGGTCGCCTGGGTCTCCTTTGAAAGCATTCCCTCCCAGCCGGCCGCTTGGCTTCCAATGTGGCAACACGAGGTGTTAATGGGTAGCAGGTTTAAAACTAATAAAAGAAAGTTCTTCTTCACACAGCGTGTAGTCAACCTGTGGAACTCCTTGCCAGAGGAGGCTGTGAAGGCTAGGACTATAATAGAGTTTAAAGAGAAGCTAGATAATTTCATGGCGGTTAGGTCCATAAAAGGCTATTAGCCAGGGGATGAAATGGTGTCCTTGGCCTCTGTTTGTCAGAGGCTGGAGAGGGATGGCAGGAGACAAATTGCTTGATCATTGTCTTCGGTCCACCCCCTCTGGGGCACCTGGTGCTGGCCACTGTCGGCAGACAGGATACTGGGCTAGATGGACCTTTGGTCTGACCCGGTACGGCCATTCTTATGTTCTTATGAACATAGATGTGTTATGAAACAAGCACTCCTCTGTCCGAGGGGGCCATTTAGGGCAGGGAAGGCTGCCGGAGAAGGAGCAAAGAGGGTTTTTGCCATCCAGCAAGGCAAGATCATCGACGTGGGCAGAAGAGGCTAGTCTGTGACGAGCTCCTCTTTCTGGGGCGGCGCGTGTCAGCAGAGCTCTGTCGCCCTTTGCCAGGAAAGGGGGTTAGGAGCTTGTGAAGAGGTTTCCCAAGGGGAATTGCTCTCCCTTCAGAGGAGAAAAGTTGAAGTGATGTGCGCCAAGCCAGATGCTTCAGCAAGCTGTGCTCTTCTGGGTGCACTGGTGAGTAGTGGGCAGAGGTGGCCCATGAGGGATGCAGAAGGTATCATAAAGTCAAGTATGTGGCCTCTTCTCAGACGAGAGGAAAGGGAATAAGAAATTAAAAGAGCAAAGGGGGTGTGTTTTGGCAGGAATGACCGGTGGCCAGGGCCATCCCTTCACTGCCAGCCTGCTGCTTCTCTTAGCTTGATCAGCTGGTCTAGGTCTGTGTCTCTGTACAGTCCCTTTCTGCCTGACACAAGCCTGTGCTCTAACGGCTCTCTCCCAGCCACATTATGGCCCCCAGTTTTAGAGAAATCTTTGTCCTGCCGGGCAGGGGTGGACTGGCCCGGCAGGACACTGGGAATTTCCCAGTGGGCCGTCCTCCGAAGGGCCAGCTGAAGGGCTGGCTGGAGACTGGTGGAGGAGGAGGGGGATTGTGGCGGGGCACCGCAGCCCCGCACTTTAAATTCCCTGGCGCCATGCGCTGGCCATGTACAGAGCATGGTGGGGCCGAGGGAGCGCATGCGCAGTGTGCTCAAACGCCACGCAATAGGTGAAAGGGGAGATGCCCGGGGGTGGTGTGACGTCACATCCCGGGACTTTAAAAGCACTTGGCCCAGAGTTGCACTGCACGGCCCAGCTCGAGACCCGGCACGTGGTCTGGAGCCCCTAACCCCTATTGGTAGGAGGATGGTGGGAAAAGTCCTTAGAGGAGTAACATGACACCTTTTACTTCTGGTCATGTGTCCATCTTGCCCCAAGAGTGTTACCTCCAGAGGCCTGGCTAATGGGGGTCAGGGGTGTGGCTAATGGGGGTCAAAGAGTAAATTATAAAAAAATGTCTTTGATGTGACAAAGCGGGCTGTTCTCAACCCATTTCCTGGGCCTATTTTGATTGCCAGTCCGCCCCTGCTGCCAGGACGTTTTCCTGCTCAGAGAGGGAGAAATGACAGCAATGGTGAAAATTCACAGTTTGCATTTCAGCAGATTTCCCCTCCGGCACTTCCATTCTCCTGGGAATCAGGAACAGACTGGACGTGACTGGTTCATGTGATCAGAGGGATGTTTCGGGGGGCAGGCAGAGAAGTTCATGCGGGTCCCAATCCCCTGTTTAAAGGGAGGTTGGAGGAAGAATGTCTTTGTGAATAAAGCAATGGATAGGGGCTGAGCAGAGATGGATTCCTTTCCTGCCTCTGCAACAGGCTGCTTGTGTGACCTTGGGCAAGGTCGAACGAGTCCTTTTTGCTATTATAGCTAGTCCTAAGGAGGGAGTGTAGCTGCTGGCCAAAGAGCTCCTTATGCTGGTATGTTTTGTCTCCTCACTAGGGAGCTCTGCCAGGATAGCTATTCCCATACAGCTCTGGAGGAACCCTCCCATGGTTAAGTTGTGTTGAAGCCTAAAATGGAGATTTTGCTAAAACAGTACACACCCCAAAGGAATAAAAAGATTGCAGGATGTGTGTGCGTGCACACATGTGCCATTAGGTGTTTTAAACATGCAAGCTTATGACCTTGCCATGAAAAGTGAAATTTGTTTATAAACAGAAAGTGAAACAGAGCAGTCTGGTTTCGGTGGGTCAAGCAGAATGAAGTGCAAAATATAAACAATCAGCCACAGTGGTAAAAAGTAAATTAGGTTCTACAATTTTTGTCAGTGGTCCATGGAGAGGGAACTGCACGATTCAGAGACCTGAACTGCCTAAGTCTCACCTCCATGTGCCTCAGTTTCCCCATTTGCAACGTGGGGCTAACAATCCATGCCTTCTGTTTGGAAAGTGAGTTTAGATCTGTGCATGAAAATGGCTCTCTCTTCCCTGTATTCTTTCAACAAAAGCCAGTGACTGGCTCATTATGGTGGGGTCCCAATTAATATAGCTCCCACCCTATTTTCTTGAATTTTCAAGGAAGTACAAAATTTCAGAATTTTTTATTGTTCTTCTGACCAGCTTCAGCTCCCTGTGTAGCCCTTCAAAATTTGAAAGCAGAGATGTTACTGACACTGACAATTGAACTGGGGATCTAAAGCAAAAAGCAAAAGCCAAAGACCAGGAGCTGTAGCGAACTCATGTCTTCTGGGGGAGAGAGATGGATGGAGGGAGGGGTGTGTGTGTGTGTGTCTGTCTGTCTGTCTCTCTCTCTCTCTCTCTCTCTCTCTCTCACACACACACACACACACACACACACACACACACACACACACACACACACACACACACACACACACACACACTCTCTCTCTCTCTCTCTCTCTCTCTCTCTCTCTCTCTCTCTCTCTCTCTCAGCAGGGTTAGACTGCTGCTTAGTGGTAGCCCTAAAAGCATAAAATACCTGCTAAATAGAAGCAGAGGGCTGCAAGACAATTAGAAGCAGCTGGGAGGGAGCTGGCTCAGGCAGACTGGGGCTAGCTGACTCCATTGCAGGCTTGCTGAAGGCCTTTGGAAACCTGGAGAGAGCGAGAACGCAAAAAGTTTGCGAGTGAGTCACCCCAGCATTAGAGCAGAAGCAGCAGGGGAAGGAGTCCCAGAAGAAGTGGTTGGGCTCCCTACCACAGAGGCCCGCTATGAACCCCAACCCCGGGGTTTGGGAAGAAGAGGCTGGCCCCAGCGGTGGCCTGGGTAAGAGGGGCCCTTGCCACAGAATACATTTTGCCGGTTTCTCTTGTTGTGCATGCTTAAAATTTGCTTTCCTTGCACATTCATTCGAGTGCGATTCGATTGCTCTATTGTTTGTGGAAAATGAGCAGGAAAGGGATGAGGACTCAGCCCAAGTGAATTCCCTTGACAATCCAGCTGAACGTGCGTGCTCGTTTGTGCCATTTCTCTGGTTCTCTAGTCATTTGCTAGCAGGTAGGAATGTCTCCTTTGACAATACGGCCCCTTTAGTTGGTGAGTCGGTGGCAAAGCACGCTGTGCTCTTTTGTTTCCTCTTTCGCTGCGACAATATAAAGCCACTTGAGAGTTCAGGGCGACTGCAGATAAGAGACAGTGCAAGAAATTCAAAAGCAGGTGGAGGGGGACAGCATGGGAGAGAAAAGCAGAAAATCTGCCTCTGCCTGGCATGACTTGTCGACAACAGAAGTAAGCCAAGACTGATGTTCACGGCCCCCCTCACAGGAAGAAGACGAGCTGGCCTACTCTGCATATAAATGTAGCGTTTCTCTGTAGCGTTTATCATTTCATTCCCACATTTTGCAGCCCCTGTTCCTTTCTGTGTCCCACAGTGATGTGGCTGGCACGTGCCCCACTTGTTCGAGATAATGTAAAGACTATAGCGTGCATATAGATCTGTCCTTTTGGGGGGCAGGTTTCATGCAGGGGGATGGGGACCCAAAGGACTATACTGCGGGGCTGATCAACAGTACCCTCTAGCCCTTGGTCTAAGCCCCAGTGCAGAGGAATTGCCCAGCACGACCATTCAAATCTTTATAATGCTCCTGCAGGCGTGTTCCATTTTTTAATTAGAATTAAAACTCAGTGGAAACAGAAAAGAAATTGAAGATTCCCCCCCCCCACACACTTTCCTGGACAGTAACCAGCGCTCCAGCTCTCATCCCCTCCCCCTTGACACACACGCCCGCAGGCTGCAGTGCGTCGCCTTCAGAAGCGAGCCACGGTTGGGCTCACCAGACTCGTGCCTGTTTTGGCATCGTGCAAAGCCCCCATAGCTACAATGGCTGTCCGGTAATGCGGGGCGGGTGGCCAAGGAGGGAATGGGAGAGCAGGGCTGAGCGCTGAGAACTCAAGGAAAGTCTGGAGTGGCCAGTGTGGAATTAAGGCTTGTTTGTCTCCCTCTAGGACAAGGGTGAGGAACCTAAGGCCCAGGGGCCCGATGCGGTCCCTGCCTTCCCTGGCTCTGGCCCCTGGTGCTCAGGGCTCCTCCACCCTCAGCCTTGGGGAGCCCATGCCGGCACTCCAGCCCCCGCTGTCTTCTGCCTGACTGATTTTACTGTGGGTCAGCGGCCACCGACCCAAAAAAGGTTTCCCCCCGCCCTGCTTTAGGGAAACGAGACCAGGCAGAAGGTAGTGCAGTCTTCCACAGCAGAGGTCATCGGCCTGGGTTTGTAAATTGCACCCACCACCATGGCGTTCGCGTGCCACCCTAACCCATGCAAGTGTAAGTACCCACGTAGCAGCGTCTCTGTGGAAGCTGGTGAATGACTGAATCTTGGTATCTCTGAGACAGTCTCTACCCATCAGAGATCAGGGTAAACTTAACAATAGGGAGGCAAATTATTACACACAGGCCTTCTATGGGGCTCCTATCCCTTCCTCTGTGGCATCTGGGGAGCTCTAGGTTGGATATCAGGAAAAACTCTTTCCCTAGGAGGGTGGGGAAGCACTGGGATGGGTTCCCTAGGGAGGGGGTGGAATCTCCATCCCGAGAGGTGTTTAAGTCTCGGCTTGACAAAGCCCTGGCTGGGTTGATTGAGTTGGGTTGGTCCTGCCTTGGGCAGGGGGCTGGACTTGATGACTCCTGAGGTCTCTGCCAGCTCTCGGATCTGGTGCTGTTAATGCCCAGAGACAGGATACTGCATTGGCTGGACCAGCCTGGTGATTCCATAGCTGAGCCTCAGTCCCCACTGAATCCTGAGGGTAGAATAGGGAGGTGTCATACCTGGATGTGAAGATAAAGGTCTGGATGGCCAACGGGTTAGGGGGCCTGTTGCTAGGGACCTTTATTCAGAGTACCCCAGCAGGGAGAGGGCCCAGCTGGTATTTGCCAACCTGACCCAACTTTAGATTTGCAGCCCCTGTGGTTTGCCTGTATATTTACTCCACCTTTTAAAGGTGGGATTGACACCCTGTGTTAGCTCCTGCTGGCTCTTCAGCCTCGTGGTTATCTCCACGCATGCCTTTAAATGTTACCACCTTGTTTACACTACTCCAGCTTACCAGTGTTAAAGATCGCAAGCTCCATTTAGCATTTATGACAGCAAACTACTCCAGAGTGTATAGGGAAAGAGGGGAAAAGAAGAAGAGCAGAGATAACATGCCTAAGGCTGCAACAAACATTCCAGCTTCTTAAACGCTTTGAACCAGTGCAAAAATACTAGCTGCAAATTCCCCTTTGCCCATCGTCTGCAAATCCACTAGCTGGCTGCAATTGGCTATAATCGTCTCTCTCCATTCCCTAATCCCCCAGAACACGGTTTGTCCAGTAGGCAGGAATCTAAAGAGCAGAATAAAGTTCTCAGGTTTCGACTTGCAGGTGTTTTTCTGAGCCCTGAGCTGTGCTGTTCTCAGTGATACGGCTCATGAACCATCACAGGGAGAGAGGGTTGAATTATAGTACTCCGCTGAGGCTAACGAGAGGAGATATTTACAGGAGCGGTGTGACAAACACGAAGTGAGGGAATGGAGATGAACAATATTGGCTCCTCTGACACGGGGGATTTGTCGAGCTGGTGCCTCTAGCTCTGTGAAAGGCTTTCTTGTTGCTTTCTGACCCTCGATTGGGCCTGCAACTCTTGGGTTTTGGGAAGTATTTGTTGTTGCTCATAATACATTGCATTTATGTGGCATCATTCGCAAGGATCTCATAGGACTAGATAAAAGATGAAAGATGGTCTTTTGTGGTTTAAACCCAGGCGTAGGACTCAGGGGATCTGGTTAATTTCCCAGCTCTGCTACTGACTTACTGTGGGACATGGGCGAGTCACTTTAATCTCTCTGCCTCAGTTCCTCTGTAAAATGGGGATAACACGTCCTTTCTCTCTCTTCGGAACATGGACTGTCTCTCACACTGGGTTTGTGCAGTGCCTAGCACAGCGGGGCCGCGAGGCTGTTATATATACACATAAAAGGAATTTTACACTGTGGTGCAGTGTGAAATGACTGTTCGTAATTCACATAGCACATCAGTGACAGCAGTACTTTCAGGGGCAGCTTTTCCCCCTTTGTAAGGGGAGAAGAGAATATTCTTGCACTGCTCCGGGGAGAGAGATGCTGGCCCCAGCTCAGGGCTCTATAGGTTACCACAGAGGTGGAGGTGGCCAGTGAATTTTGGCATCTTGCAAGAGGGGGATAGAGGATTGCCAAAGCCACTTAAGAGCAGCACTCGAAAGCTGCCAGTGTGTGTGCGTGTAACCCACACACCTGGGTCACTGTCCCATGCGATGGCACTTGGACCACTTATAGCAACAGATAAGAACAAGCGACCTCTACAGCCTGGGCTGAGAAACAGCTGGCTTCAAAGCTCAAGCTATAGCGGCTTCTACCCTAAGCTCCAGAGGTTACAGGTTCAAATCTACCTAGTGGTGGTTACCTGTGTATGTGCTTATCTTAACTTATCTGAGGGTAAAGGATGGAGGGGGTAGCTGCTTGAGAGGGGAGGGGGGAAGACAGTTTTAACTCAGAAACAAACCAAGATCTTTGCTTTCAGAGGAATCACATTTTGCCAGGGGAGTGGCTGAAAGGTGAACTTAAGTTGCTTTCTTTTCACTTGTTTGCTGGCCTGAATCCTTCAGGACCTGTTGCTCCGGAGGCCAGCAGTGGTGTCTTGACTCGGGCTGTTACTACACTGTAGCCGGGAAGTATAATTCCTAGTAGGGGAAGACGTGCCCCTGCTAGCTCGGCTTAAGCTAGACCTACAAATAGCAGTGCCACCTGAGTGACGCCGGCAGGGGCTCACTTTTTGTGCACCAGTTCAAGCAGCACGACCATGCATACATCTACCCATGCTGAGAATTATGTCTCCTAGCTGCAACATACATGTAATGTGTCGATCACCCATGCTTACCCGACTGCTGGTAGAGTTGGATGGGGAGGAGGGTGAAGGGGGTTATTGAGATCAAATCCACCACCAGATTCTGCTCCTTGTCACTGCGGGAGCACCTGGTGCCATGCATAATCCCATAGGCTTCAAGGGCACGGAAAACTCACAATAAATTATTTCCTTTATCCTGCACTGTCTGATGTTTCCCTAAACCCAGCTGAGCTATGGAAGGGGCTGCGGGCTGTGCTTCAAAAACCTCCCCTCGTTTTATCCCCAGCTCCCCACTTTCTTTTTACATCACTTTTTTTTTCTTCTTACCCTAGGTTTTTTTTGGAGCCCCGCAAAAGACGATCCACGAGGCAGGAGGCTCGGGAGTGCAGAGCGGCATGTGAGCATTAAACACAGCGATGTGTTCCACTTTCCACGCTAAACGCTTTTCCTTGTCTTTTCATTTGAAATAGAAACAAGAACTCTGTCGAGGTGAGTGGCTGCTGATTGAAATCATTGCTGGAAATCGGGCTGTGCGAAAGCCGGCATCCTTCTGCTTTACTGATTTCTCAGAAACCCACTGGAGGCAGCTAAGAAAATTTCATGCAGGCAGAGGTGACTGAATGATGTAACCCAGTAGTATCTGCTTGGGTGCGGGGCTGGAAGTCACCAGGGTGGGGTCCCGACAGGTCTCCTGCTCCGTCAGACGATAACCCTTCGGTTGCATGCATGTGCTCCTTCTGTGTGTCGTGTGACCTTGCAGGCTCTGAGAGCAACCCAAAGACCACAGAATCAGATTAGGCAGTGAAGGCATGGGCCAGGTTTATTGTAAATGAAGCATGGTCCTAGCTTCCCCGGATCAGATAACTATAATTAGGCTACCACACATGTGCTCGTTACAAAGGACTCGACTCAGTCAGTGACAGGGATGAACCACTCCCCCACAGGCTGGACAAAGACCTTGGGGTACATTTTTCATACGAACGAGGACTTGACATAACGGGCTGCCACCCTCTGATGTTACCTACTTACCCTGTAGATGGGGGTCAGATCGCTGTCTGTCATGGTCTCAGTTTAAGCCCCGTCAAGGCTGATGCCCCACCCTAGCATGATAAATGCAGAAGTGGGGGCCCGCAAAAGTACCCCAAAACCTGATCTTTCCAGGCTTTGGTATAAAACTTCCCCCTAAAAATCTTAAAAACCTAGATTTTGGGGATAAAATCCGCTGCCACCACCCAAGTAATGGTAAGAAAACCAGGGAAGAGATCACTTGGGAAATCTTCGCCCTAAAGTAAAACCAGGACACAAAATTTAACCAGTACCAGGTTAATAAAAAAGAAAGAACTTCTATCATCACCACAATACTCCTGTTACAAGCATAATGACTAGATGGAAAAGTCACCAATTAATATACTCGTGGGAGACTCCCATGGGCCAAAAACTTAGTTACAAAGGAGAGGAAAACCCATTTTTAACTGCACAGACATCAGATTCCCATTTCCAAACCATAAAACAATAAAACCTAATGGATTTATCTAAACTTTACCCTACTTACAGATAGTGAAAAGTCTTTTCTTGGAGAGAGACATGTTGTCTGTCCCCCTCAGTATCTGGAGAACAACTGCCCAGGGACAAAGGAGGGAAAAACCAAAAATTCCTTTGTCCCCATTTGAAATTCCTACCTGCATTTCTATTGGCTGACTGCTACCTGGCTAAGTACAATTTACCCTTTAGTCCCCAGGCTGCTGACCATCCGTCATGACCAGACAGGTCCCATTCTGGACCTGGGTGGGTATGTCTGTTGTTTGAGGAGCGTGTGTTGGTACCAAGATGTTTTTTCTCAAGGTGTCCTCAGGACGTTTCTTCATGAGGTCTTCACGAGGTGTCCTCGGGAATGTGTTTACAGCCTGAGCCTGTTTTATGCCTTTAACCGTATTCATGTCAGATTCTGTCAGCACACTTGCACAGCTTAACTTTGCTTTATATTAGCAAAGTCTTGAGCATTTGTTCCTAGGCCTCAGGCCTCACACCAGGCCTGTGATATGTGGCCCTCCTCTTACTACGGGCTGTAACAGTCACCCAGTAGCTGTCTGTGACAAGAGTCTGAGGGTTCTGTCCAGTGGCTGATGGCTCACCATGCTCACAGTCAACGTTGGCGCACACCCGGACCTGCCTGCTGGCAGCCTCCGCAGAGAGGCTACAGACCAAGAGATCAGTGGGCCATGATCCATGTTCCCTTAGCAGCTGGGTAACTCTTTTCCATCCCAAACATTGGTTCCCCCCCCCCCCAAAATTCAGATTTGGTTGGACCACAACGTTGCCTGACTTCGTGTTGAATTTGCTGAATGGGTGCATCTGGAAAAAAGCCGCAAGGACAGATCAGGAAAACCAGAAATGCTTCAGTTCGCCATTTTTTAAACAACCAGACTCCGGTTTCCCTCAGGCTGGGACCTGCTCACCTTGCAGGGAAGAGGTCGGTAAAAGCACCCGGGCAGATAATCCTCCGGCGTCATCCCACAAGTGCCACGGACACCGTCTCCCGCCACGGCTGCAGCGCAGCGAAGACCGGCTCTGAGATGCCTGCCTGGGACATCCCAGGGAACGACGTCGCTCTCCCCCTTGCGTGGGCCTTTGCTGGGGTGGGGCGGTGTGATGTAGTGGGCAGGTCATACCCTCTGGGCAACCACTGGTGGCTGCGTGTGGGCTGGGGTTGATCCCTACTGCCCGGTACCTGTAGCACTGCCCAGCAGG
>JANRFK010003894.1:18388735-18437636 GCA_030068395.1 Apalone spinifera | reverse complement strand
CTGCTGGGCCGTGCTGCAGACAGCAGCCAGTGGAGGTCACTCACTGCCCACTGCCCAGCACAGCAACCAGCAAGGTACCCACACCACGTCACAGGGGCCACTCCAAGAATTTGGAAAGTGGTCAAGGGCCGCACTGAGGAGAGGGGCCTAGGCTGGAGGCTGGGCGCAGAAGGGCGCACGGGGTGAGGGACTGGGATGCGGGAGGTGCTGTGAGGTCCGAGAGGGAGTTTGGGTGAAGGAGGGGGCTGTGACCTGGGTCTGGGGATGGGGGTGTAGGATCAGGCAGGGAGTAGAGGCGTAGGAGAGGATTCTGGCCTGGGGCGGGATATAAAAGGGGGTACAGGGTATGGGAGGGAATTGTGACCTACGGCAGTGGGGTGCAGAGGGTTTGGAAGGTGACATTGGGGTGCAAAAGGGGCTGGGGTGCCAGAGGCAGGCTTTGGCTGGGAGGTGCTTACCTAAGTAGCTCCCGGCCAGCAGCCCTATAGCACCCCCAAGGCAGACTGGGCTCCCTACCTGTTGTAGCCCCAGAGCACTGAAAAATGCAGCCTGCTGCGTCCACGTGGCTCTCTACTCTGGGAGAGGGGAGAGGCTTGCTTCTGTGTGTGCCTGTTGGATTCCCCCTTGTCACTGCTAATGGCTGGCAGAGATAAGGGCCTGGAGGAGAGCCACACAGCTAAGCTCAAGCCAGCAACGATGGAAGTAATGCTGATGCATTTTTAATAACTTGCAAAGTCAATATCCTTGTGCTAAGTTAAGGGCATTTGCAAGTCCCTTGTCAAAGCAGTTCATTACCTCAGGAGCCTGCTAGACTTCACGCTGCGCCTTCCTTCCTGGTGTGGAGAAGGTAAATAAGGAAAAGTTATTTACTTGTTCCCATGATACAAGAACTGGAGGTCACCGAATGAAATTAATAGGCAGCAGGTTTAAAACAAATAAAAAAGAAGTTTTTCTTCTTGCAGGACAAAATTAACCTGTGGAACTCCTTGCCAGAGGATATTGTGAAGCTCAGGACTTTAACAGAGTTCAAAAAAGAGCCTACATATATTCATGGAGGCTAGGTCCATCAATGGCTATTAGCCAAGATCGATAGGAATGGTGTCCTTAGCCTCTGTTTGTCTGTAAGTGAGTGACAGGGGAGGGATCACATGAGGATTACCTGTTGTGTTCCCTCCCTCTGGGGTGTCTGGTATTGGCCGCTGTCAGGACACAGGATACTGGGGTAGCTGGACCGTTGGTCTCACTCAGTCTGGCTGCTCTTAAGTTCTGTATTTAAAGAGCTTGGGCCCTTCACTATTAGATGAGGTTCTCCTCACGTTCTCAGGGAGATCTTTCTCACCGCTATAGTAAGCTACGGCTGCAGGGGCTGGCTGTGAGGAAGACGGGATGGGGTTTCTGCTGGCCGGCAGTGTGCAGTGTAGCCCCTTCCAATGAAACAGGATGGGACTTTCCTAGCCTGCACATGTATGTCGAGATGTATTTTTATGTATGGACTTTTTGTCTCATTTAAGCAAGTTCTTCTTTCTTTTTTTCGGATCCATAAAAATATTTTCCCTCCTCCATCTTTCCTGGCTTTTATGTTTGGGGCACCTGCTCTGTCTTCCCAAGGCCCCGGCTCGTCCCCTCCTGAGTGCTAACATCCGTCTTCCCGCCGGCTGCCGAAAAGCCTCCCATGAACTCGGAGAAATGCGTGGGAAGGGGGAGCCAGTCCCTCCCTCTGCCCTTCTGGGGGCAGGTGGGGGAAACAGAAGCGCTTCAGTAGCCGCATGCCAAGTGCAAATCAAGGTGCAGGAAGGAGCTGTCTCCCGCTCTTTGGCCGACATTGCTCCTTTTGGGCTGGGGAGAGTCACAACGGGCAAGCCCCGCGTTGGGTCAACCACCGCAGGAACAACAACCGTTGGGTGTGGCTGTATCAGCTGGTAACCTCTGCCCCTCATTTCCCGGCTAGGGTTTAATTACCTGCTGGAATGACTGTCAGCGGACTATAAGAACAGCCAGACTGGGTGAGACCAAAGGTCCATCTAGCTCAGGATCCTGTCTGCCGACAGTGGCCAGTGCCGGACGCCCCAGAGCAGTGATCACCATCCAGTCGATTGGGATCTACCGGTAGATCTCAGAGCCTCTGACAGGGGATCCTGACTGGTTTGGCCAGGAAGCTATCAAGTGTCAGTACTTCAGTTGCCCCTGCCCCCATTGCTTCTGCCCTTTGCCTTGGAGCTGCCCCCCTGGGAGCCTCCCTGCTTGCTGCGCAGGGTGTGGGAGGGAGAAGGGGAGGCGCTGATGTCAGGGTGTCCCTTCTCCCCCCACTTTGGTACCCTGTCTCCACACAGAGCGAAGGGGATGGAGGGAGCTTGGCAATACAAATCTCTGCCACTCTCACACACGAAACTAATGGGCAGCAGGTTTAAAACAAATAAAAGGACGTTCTTCTTCACACAGCGCACAGTCAACCTGCGGAACTCCTTGCCAGAGGAGATTGTGAAGGCTAGGACTATAACAGGGTTTAAAAGAGAACTAGATAAATACATGGAGGTTAAGTCCATAGATGGCTACTAGCCAATATGGGCAAGGAATGGTGTCCCTAGCCTCTGTCAGAGGGTGGAGATGGATGGCAGGAGAGAGATCGCTTGATCATTACCTGTTCAATTCACTCCCTCTGGGACACCTGGCATTGGCCACTGTCAGGGGACAGGATACTGGGCTAGATGGACCTTTGGTCTGACCCAGTACGGCCGTTCTTATGTTCTTCTTATGTCTCTGTCATTCTCACACACATGCACTGTCCTTCCCTATCCTCTCCCAACCTAACACGTACGTGGGGGGTCGTTACTCCTTTTACTGCTTGCAAAGGGGGTTAGTTTCGATTTGTGACTGGTCTGTGCATTTCACAAAGTTCATTTCTCTCTTACGCTTACATGTCATTTGTTGAGTAGTCAGTTCTAAAACGCCGAGCCTGTCCCGGCTGGAGTCATTATCCCCGTGGGAATTGCTGCTCCTGGAAGTGGCGGGCATGTCCCTGCAGCCCCTGAGAAAGGCAGAGCAGGGGGTCTCCACATGCTGTCCTTGCCTGCAGACACCGCTCCTGCAGCTCCCATTGATCAATAACAGGGAACCGTGGCCAGTAGACGCTGTGGGCTCAGTGCCGGTAGATGAGGGGCAGCACATGGCACCATGGAGCCATCGCTGTACATTCCAGCTGCTTTCAGGAGCGGTGCAGGGCCAGGGCAGGAGTAAACCTGCCTTAACCCCACCGCTCCACCACCTGGATGCCGTCTCAGTTAAACGATGCCCAGCCAGAGCCTGCTCCCTGAATCCCTGTCCCAGCCCTGAACCTCCTCCTGCACCCAACCTCCTGCCCTAAACATGAGTCCCCCTACCCCCAAACTCCTTCCCAGAGCTTGCATCCTGAACCCCTTCCTTGACCCCAATTCCCTGCCCTGGGCTAAGCCCAAAGCCCCTCCCTCACTCCAAACCCCTTGGCCCAAGACCAGAGCCTGCACACTAAGCCCTACCCCAGCCTGGTGTAAGTGAGTGAGGATGGGAGAAGGGGGAGGCAGTGAGCAGGGGGAGGCTTCGGAAAAGGGGTGGAGCAGGGGCAGGGACTCAAAGAAGGGGGGAAAGGAAGCTGGCCGGGCAAGGGTATTTGGGTTTGAGGTAGATCTTACATTGCACTTAAATTGAAAAAGGGATCTTATGGTTAAAAAGGTTGGAGACTCCTGCCCCAGAGGGAGGGAACACAACAGGTAATTATCACATGATCCCTCCCCTGTCTCCCATTTCCAGACAAAGAAAGGCTAGGGACACCATTCCTACCCATCCTGGCTAATAGCCATTGATGGACCTAACCTCCATGAATCTAGCTAGCTCTTTTTTAAACCCCGTTAAAGTTCTAGTCGTCACAACATCCTCTGGCAAGGAGTTCCACAGGTTGACTGTGCACTGTGTGAAGAAAATCCTCCTTTTGTTTGTTTTAAACTGCTGCCTGTCTAGCATCCAAAGAAGCCTCCCCAGCCTTGGAAGATGAAAATGTGGGTTCAGGATCAGGCCTGTCTGCAGGAATTTCTGTGTGTGTGGGGCTGAGCTGTGGGAGGGGCTGGTGGCTGCCCTGCCCCCACCCCCGTGGCCCAGCCCTGCCCCTGGCCTCATTCCAGAGGGGAGGGGCAATGCATCACTCCAGCCTCACGCTTACTTGGAGGACCATGGGGAGGGGGGGGGTGTTCGCACCCCCCTGCGTACAGGCCTGAGGATTATTATTTGAATTACGGTAACAGTGCGAGGCCCTGTTGTGTGAGGGGCCACACACATGCGCAATAAAACACAGCCCCTGCCCTGAGGAGCTCCCAAAAGGGTATGAGGCCACCAGAGCCAAAGAGCAACTCATCCATGGCTGTTCAGCCAGCCTGGGAGTGGAAGCCAAGTCTCCTGAGTACTATCCCTATCCACTAGGCCACACTGCTGGCTCACGCCATTCAGCAGAGTATCTCTGCCCTAGAAGTAGACGCAACCGGGCTGGTGGTAGTCAAAGGGAAATGGGGTGCACTGGCACTTTAAGAGAGAGGCGGGGCCCTCTTAGAGTGCGCCTATAAAAGCAGGCCCCTGGGTCAGAGCTCAGCCTAGCCTTCCCTGCCTTGTGAGTGCACCAGACCAGGTAAGGAGCAGGTGCTTTTTCAGTGGGGGCTGTGGGCCTAGGGAGCTGGCTGGCTTCGTCATTGCATGTTATTTATTAGCCTGTTGGATATGGTGGCATCTGATCTACCTTCTGCATTGCAGATGTATGAGTTTCACCTTTCAGCGAGACTGTGCAGGTGGGACTATTAGTTACTAAGACTGATCTTGCCTTGTCTCCTGGGATAAGAATTGCCAGGAAACATTGTTCTGTTCTTTTGGCAATCTGTGCCTGAGTGGTGCTCAGTGTGTATGGCTCTGAGGGCATGCTTCCCAGTGGTGCGGTGTGCCTGTCCTTCTCCCTGATCGCTCCTAGAGCTACTCTAGCTTGTCTCTGATGTGCTCCTAGCTGCCTCCTGGGCTGTGGCTTGCGTGGGCTCCCTGCTGGCCATACAGTGGCCTCTGCTAAGCAGCTCTGGGGCTCCATTGAGGTAGGTGAACATAATGAAGTCCTCTGGTGAGCTCTTTTAAATGAGCTGCCTGCTGAAGAAATGCTGCCTCTAAAGGGCTGGGCAGGATATGTTCTCCTGCATCCAGCTGCTGCTGAAGGCTTTGGCAGGCGAAGGAAATCTTAAACCTGCCTGGGAAAGGCACCTCTCGTTTTCTAGCCTCCCTAATGATTCAAGGAGCTGGTGTCCTTCACCTGCTCCGATTGCTTGTTTAACTTGATTGAGCTGCAGAAGGGCAGGCTGCCCAAAACAAGGCAGAGGTTCGTTTGAATCTCTTAATGATGGGCTGCATGGTTAACCCCTTGCATGCTGTAGCTTTTTGGAGTAAGACACTAACCTGAAAGTGCAAGGGACTGAAAAGCATCAACCTTTAACCCTCTCTTCTCTTTGCCCCCCCCCCCCACTTTGTTTCTAAATGATCTAATTCAGAGTGGTGTCTGATTGCTCTAATGAGGGAGTTCTAAGTCTTCCCCACTGTAGAGAAGGCACCTGGCTAGCCCAGCTGTCGTCTGTGATACTGATGTAACTGTAACTGCAGGATGAAACAGCCCTCTGGTTTTGCCTGTTAAGGGAATGGCTTTGCATGTGATGGGCTAAAGAGATTTGTCATGGCACCTGAGTGTCAGAAGGAAGCTGGACTTGAGGACCATGAGCAGCTAGGGAACCTCTCCACTTGTGTTGGCTTTGTTAAAGCCAGGAGCTTGCCTCTCTACATTGATGTGCTGCACCAGTTTTCAGCTGGCCTGCCTCCTGCGCACCAAACACCAGACTTAGTCCCTTTCAAACACTTAAGGGAAGTGCTGTACAATGAGACGATTGTGGTGATGATCGGTACTGGCCACATTCAATCAACAGACTCTAACTAGAGCAGTTGCTCCATTTTCTCTGCAGTGTTCTTAAGGAAACCTGGGTTGTGGTGGCTCCCTTGGGTTGAGGGAAACACATCTGGTGGCGGGGAGGCCCTTCTCCACACTTAATAGGCCCTTGGTTGGTTCTCCCTTTCTAGTGGCCTGGCCTCCCAGCCAGCCTGAGCAGTAACATCCAACCTAGTGTCAGAGGGGGTGGAATCTCTTGTGCAGCCCCTGGTCGGTTTCATAAACTTGAAACTAACATGCCAATCCCTAATCTTGTGGCCAAGTGGCAGTGAGTCTCCTAGCAAAGCTGCTAGTAGCATGGTGACCGTTGGCCTCCTTTGAGGGTGGGAAGGGACAGGAACTGGGTGGAGTGATGTTGGGATGGGGGGAGAGGTAGCTGAACTCTGCTGAGATGCAGCTACAGCGCCTGCCCCATGTCTAGGAGTACAGACAGCTGGTCTCAATTGGTGACCAAGTCACTCTTGGCTTCTGTGTCAAAACAAGTCAGTCCCTTCACTAAGACACTGACCTTCCTTGGGAGCTCCTGGGCTACAATCTGGCCTTGCAGGTTCCCTGTCCCAGGATCCTGTGGAAGTGGGGAGTGCTCATACCCGGAGCCCTCGGCAGTGGGCTCCACTCTTCAGAGATGTCCCAGATTGCTGCTGTGGAGGCTTTTCCAGACCAGAAGCAGCTGCTGGGAAGCTATCGCCTGCTGGGATTTTTCAAAAGCTAGTCTCTCTTCAGGGAAAGCTGCCATGTCTGTGCCAGAGCTGACTGGCAAGGGCCTGCAGGGAAGGAACTGTGAGCTGTTGCCTGTTTGGAAAAGGGCTTGCATAGGCAGGAGCACAGCAGAGAGATGGGCTTGGAGGCAGAGGGGTCTGAACCAGGATTCTGCTGCTGGTCACAAGCTGGCCCCAGCTTCAGAGGAGTTGGGCCGCTTGCTGCCTCAACACACAGCCCTGGCTCCACTCTAGCTGCAGATCACGCATATGGGGGTCTGGCATCCAGAGGGGGTATGCTCAGGGCTGGGGTGAATGGTGACTGTAAATACAGTAAGTGACACTTAAGTGGCATACTCTTTACTCAGCTGCACGCTGGATTCCATGTTGGAGTGATCTGTAACCTTGGTCTCTGAAACTGTTTGGGGTTTTAAAGGGGGTTAAGTCTAATTGAAGTGAACTGTTCTGTTTGAGTTAGTATTGGATACGTTTTCCCTGGAGGGTTCCCAGGCACACCATAGTGTTTACAGGGGCCGGCCAGGTGAGGCACCAGCCATTTTTTGAATTGCTTTAGAAGTAAGAGACTACAGCAGTGAGGTGCCTAGAGGAGAGGCACCTATCCAACATCACCACTGGGATACTCTGTCCATCAATGGCACATCAGGCGCGGGCACTACTTGCTTGTTGAGTAAATGGGGACGGAGAAGAAAGAGGGATACACAGAATGAGATTCTTTCCCTTTACACTGCAAATGCAGGGAGCTGCTAAACCAATAGCCAGGGATCTCCCTAGAGCAGGTACAATTAATCCTATTGTCCCAGTATTGGAATGTTCCCTCAACTCTCTCCATCCATGTGCAGAATCAATTGTATGTGCATCAAAGCATATGTGGTGTGCTCTGCTACTCAGCACCTGAATGTCTCCTGGGTGGCTGTCCAAGCACTCAGGGAACACTGGGGTCAGGGAATTGCTACCTTACGATACCATTCATCAGGCTTCCTCCAGACCAGGATGAATGGTGTCTGGTTCTTAGATGGGAGGCTGTGTTCCATATTTGTGAAACTACCTAAGCTCAATGGGGCAATCGGCTCTTGGTCTCAAACAGTGGTAATGCCATGCCAGTTATGGGCCAGTGTTTATACCTTGCATCCCAGCCTAGACAACACTGTAGTGGTCTGCCTTCCAGCAACCCAGTGCTGGAGCTGCCTGCTCCATATTTGGAATGGTTGGCCAAGTAACTCTCCAATAGCGGAGGGTTAAAACTAGCATCCAGCTTGCTTCCTCTTCCCCTGAACAAGCTGGCTTTCAGCAGGGCGCTTCCAAGGCCCTGGCAAAGATGACTTGCTCTAGAGCAGCTTAACAGAAGGGGTCCTTAACCTTTCTGAGCACCCTGCTGGGGGCAGGGAAGGAGGGAAGCAACCAAATCTTCCAAGTGTGACCGGCAATGAATTTGGCTCCCTCTAGGCCAACTTCCAGAAGCCTAGCAGAGATCAAGCCCTTAAGGTTTTCATAGAATCCCAGGCCTGGCAGACCTCAGGAGGTCAAATCCAGCTCCCTGCCCACAGTAGGGCCAACCCCAACTAATCCATCTCAGCCAGGGCTTCCTCAAGCTGGGACTTGAATCTCCATCCCTAGAGGTTTTACCCTGTCCTTAGGGAACCCATCCCAGTGCTTCACCATCCTCATAGAGAAATGGCTCTTTCTAAAATCCAACCTAGACCTCCCCCACTGCAACTTGAGACCGTTGCTCCTCATTTTGTCACCACTGAACAGCCTCTCTCCATCCCCTTTCGAACCTCCCTTCAAGGAGCGGAAGGCTGCTGTCAAATCCCCCTCATGCTTCTCTCCTGAGCCTGCAGTATAGGCTTGGCATGTGGCCTGAAGATCCCATTATGGCTGCTATAGTCACTGTAAGCCTAGAGTCTGGCTTAGGAAGGCTCTGGAATGGCCTGTCCTTTGATTGAATGAAGGGTCTAGAAGGCTCCATCTCAGCAGTGCAGGCTGGAATGGCAGGAATACATCTGAACTTGGCAGCCTGTGAAACTGGGGCACACAGGGACACCTGCATCTCTCAGGCTTTGAGGGTCCCTTGGTGGGCTGGAGACCTGGGCTGGCAAGGTGCATGACAGGAAGTGATCTCCGCTCCTCCTGAGTGGGATGAGGCTAGATCCTTGCTCCTACTGATGCTGGAAATCCCTATCCAAAGGGGTGGTCAGGAGACCACATGTGGCAGGAGGTCTCCCTGGGAACTTGCAGTCTATGGGGAGGTGATTTCATGAGGTGCCCACTGCTAAGCTCTTCTCTCAGGAGGCACGTGGGAAGGGAGAGCAGCCCTGTGGCTCTTCGGTGCTGCAGTGGGATGCTGGCTATCTTTGGGGCATTCATGCTGGCTGGTGAGGCCAGGTTCTCCAAAGCAAGGCTATTGCAGTGGGTGTATTATGACAGATTAGCCAGGGCTCTTGGGCTATGTCTACCCTGGTGGCTTATTGTGCCAAAATATGCAAATGAGGCGAAGCATGGATATTGCAGAGCCTCATTTGCATACCTAATGAGCTGCCATTTTTGTGGAAGAGGCTCTTGCGCCAGAAGGAGTTGTCTATACTGCCCCTTGCGCAAGAGAACCCCTCTTGAGCAATGCCGCTATGCTGATTATTTTCAGGATTAACGGCAACGCACGAGGGGTTTTCTTGCACAAGGGGCAGTATAAATGCTCCTTCTGGCACAAGAGCCCCTTCTGCAAAAATAGTGGATCATTAGGGATGCAAATGAGGTTTGGCTATTCCACACTTAGCCTCATTTGCATATTTGTGGCATAAGAAGCTGCTGGTGTAAACCTGGCCTTGCAGTGCACTGATGCTATTGCAGGCTGTTTCTCTGTGGTGGTTAGACTTGACTGAGCAGCAGGGTGTAGCTGGGGCTTAGTTTTTCTCCTGAAACTTATTTGCCAACCTCAGTGCTGAGCTGGGCTTCTAGCTTCTTTTGCAAAGAGCAGCACCTGGTTCTGTTGGCCCTAACCTGGCCTTGTGGCGAGCTTGGCCTGCGTCACATTCAGCCTTTCGAGATGTTGCTAATGCGTGTTCCATGCTCCCTCAAAGTTAGTGTCTTCCCCACACCTAAATCTTCAGCACCTTTTGAGATGCCAGTCAAGTTTTAGACTGTTTTGGGGATACTTGGAAGGAGTCAAAGCAGTGGAAATAAAGCTTTTCATCTAAGCTGACACCTTAAGCAGATACCAGCGTTCATCCCAAGGCCTCTAAGGGAACTAGCTGTACTTGAATCTTAAAAGGTTTTGCTTGCCTTTGTGGGCATAATTAAAACAAAAACCCTTAACTTCAGCAACTTTCAATTGCCACTTTAAAAACACTTGATAAAATGAAAGCGGATCTCGAAACAGGCTTCAGCCAAATCAGTGTGAACAGAATTTCCAGGTGTCTCAGTCAAAACCAGGCCAAAGCCTTCCTCTAACTCTGAAGTGGGTCTTGCCCATAAGCTCATGATGCTATGGGCATTTGTTACTCAAAGGTGCCCACACTTACTGAGTGATCACTAATTGTTTCTAATTCTCAAACAACTGCTGCCGAATCTGTTCGGGTTATTTTGCTCTAAAAACTGTGAGGAGTCTTGCCCATCTTGACACTGGAGTAATAGGCCAGGTTCATGGCATTTTCCAGTCCCAAAATATCAATCTACTCCAGGAAGGTACAAGTTGTGGCCTATACACACCTTGCTGAGTGAGCTAGTGGCTGGAGATGCTGGTTTTGGCCTGGGAAGGTCTGGGTTAATCTTCCTAGAACTCTGTGCTGCAAGCCCTGGTCTGTAAAATGAGCTCCTTCCTTCTTGTCTTGTCCCACTGTCTGGCTCCCAATAGCAGACACAATGGGGAAACATCTTCCAATGCTGGCAGTGTTCTTGCAGCTCAAGTAAGCAGAACCTTTAACAACTTTCTTCCATGCTATGGTGGTACTGCCAACAGTTTACACTTGAACACTGACTTAATACAGCTTTGAAACTTCACTAGGGAGAAAAGAGATGCTGCTTTTTGCCCTCTTTACTTTTTGGTCTGCCTTATTGTGTACACCTGGTTCCATATGACGGGTGTTGGTCAGTTTTAACACTGAGGCTTAAACACAGCTGCCTGTTGCATTGTATCTGAAACACTTTCCAGATTCAAGTAGCACAGATGTGCTAAAGCACCAGACATGTTTCCCTGTACTTTTCCTGCTGCCTTGGCTTCTGCTCTGCAGTCAGCCTGGCATGTTTTAATAGTGCTGCTTCCACTGCCTGTACTGCTGGCTGGTGTAGGAAGGAGGATCTGAAACATAAGCCCATGTAGCATCAGAGCTGGAAGAGACCTCAGGAGGTCATAAAGTCCTGCCCAAGGTAGGACCAATCCAACTAAATCAACCCAGCCAGGACGTAGTCAAGCCGAGACTTAAACACCTCTAGGGATGGAGATTACACCACCTCCTAGATAACCCATTCTAGTGCTTCAATTGCCTAGGGAAACAGTTTTTCCTAATATCCAACCTAGATCTCCCCCACTAACTTGAGACCATTGCTCCTTGTTCTGCTGTCTGTCACCACTGAACAGCCTCTCTCCATCCTCTTTGGAACCTCCCTTCAGGAAGTTGAAGGCTGCTATCAAATCCCCCCTCACTCTTCACTTCTGCAGACTAAACAGACCCAAATCCCTCAGTCTCTCCTCATAGGTCATGTGCTCCAGCCCCCTCATCATTTTGGCTGCCCTCCGCTGGACCCTCTCCAATGTGCCCACACCCTTTCTATAGTGGGGCAGAGGGGAGGGCAGAACTGGTCTCAGGCCTGTGATACAGGATACAAAGCAATAATAAGACTTTGCTCCAAGCAAAACTAAGCTGTGAGCAGGAAGCAGGCTTGGCTAATAAGATGCAGTATAGACAGGGTTAAGGGTATAACACTAAAAGATGCCAGATACAGGCAAACTTTTTTGGGGGTTGTAACAGAACACCTCATTAAGAAACACCGTGTACCAATCTCGTTCCATAAAGAATAGGCATACTGACCTAGGTTCAGGGTGGGGGTCTAAACTGACAGTCAGAACCCCCTTACCATAAGGGGTGGTAAACAAGCAGCTGGAGATGGCAACTGACAAAATCAGGAGTGAGGGTGAACTTGATTGTACCTGTGTACAAAGTGCACCCCAAAGAGCTGTCTTTGGCTGGTCTAGGGGCCAGCATTGAATTCCATGGCACTGACAGTCAGCCTATTGCAATAGACTAGTGCACATGCCCAATGGGAGAGCCTTTTGGTTCTAGCTTCCTTGGACCAGCCTCGCCTACAACTAACCTGGCCTAGTGCCTTCAATCCTCTTCTCACTTGGCAGCCTTGCAGGCTGAGTCTGTGGTGACTAATTGCATTTGCTCCCCCTGCTGACTGCCCATGTGCATGAATGCATGCAGCCAAATGTCTGTCCTAGATGAAGTAGGAGGCCTGTCAGGATGCTACACCATTGATGCCTGGCTGCTAAAGTCAATTTACTGTGGCCAGCAGTAGGCCAAATGAACGTGGCAGTGGGCACAATGGTGTGGTGACCTTAGGCAGCCACCCTAGGCTCTCCAGTGTAAATGTGCCACTATCCAGGAGGGGAGGGCAGGAGGCAGGGCTCTGCTGCAGTTGGCAGCACAGTGACTCAGCAGGTGGGTACATATGCTCCCCACTCCCCTCCCTGGGTTAAGTCTAGTAGTGCGGTAGCAAGAGACTGCTGCAGTGAGGCATAATAATGAGCATAAAGAGACTGTCTGACTTGCAGAGTTTCTTAAAATAGCCACCCACCCGGCTTCCTGTCTTCCCTCGGCTGTCAGCCCCGCTCCCTCCTGCAAACGCGGCACCTCTTCAATTTGTTTCACATTTGTCTTATTCAAAGCCGTTGGCGTACCCGTCTCCATTCTCACTCCATGATGTTTCCAGTCCCTGCCCTGAGCAAGTTCCCCTCTTCCAGGGCTATTGAGGGTTTCACATGTGTGGAGGGACTCTATTTTGATCACCCTCAAAGTGTTCAGGGCTTGCTCACTTCCTGAAACCTGTGGTGTGGCCTCCTGGGACTTTAACTCCCTTTAAACTTGGGTGTCCTGGGGGAGCTAAAATGGCCCAGCCCATGGATTTGACAGACACAAAGCAGCTTTGCACATCAGTCCCTGAACAGGAAACATCTTGGCTGTGGCCTGGTCCAATGTTCCCTGTAACATTTGCCTACTGAGGACTGCAGAAGGCACCAATCCAGCTTTCCCTATTGTAGGAAGATCTGCAAGGGCTTTCTTGCTTAAGGTCTACTCCAGAGTTGACTTGGAGGGTTCTGGACATGCAGGGCTTGTTAAGGGGCACTGCATAACACAATGCAAACCTTAATCAAAGGACTGATTACACTAAATCTCTAACTCCTCCCATAGCTGATCAGAAATGCCTTGCATTCCTGCTCATATCAGTTCATAATCACTCTTGATTGCTTTGATGCGGCATGACTAGACTCTAGAAGTTTGTCCCATCACATGAAGAGAACAGGGAAAACCTGTTTGTGCTTTCCTCCCATCAAAGCGTGGTGCCTTAGAGCAGGGCACTCAAACCTTCTTAAGCACAAGATCACTTTCTGAATCCAAGTGCAAGCAAAGATCTACCTCAAACCCAAATATCCTTGCCCTGACTGAGGCCCCACCCCTGCTCACGCCATCCTCCCTCACTTTCACCAGGGTGAGCAGTGGTATGATACCCCCCCGGACTCCTCAAGTACCCCAAGGGTATGTAAACACAACTGACATTTGGAGGAAATTGAACTTTTGTTTGAGGTTTTACAGCACTTTATTTTTACAGCACTTTATTTTTGTATGTTTTATACCCAAAAATTTCACTGCCCACCCAGCTACAATGAAGTTGTTTAAACAAATGTTGCAAAGGTAGGAAATTGTCTGAATGGTAGGTACTGGGGGTATTTATAATCTTTTGAAAAAGGTACTTTATATAAAGTTGAGATACCGGGGTGCAGGCTCTGGTCTTGGGTTAAGGGGTTTAGAGAGGGGTTCAGAGTTGAGCTTGGGGCAGACAGTTGGGTTGCAGGTGCAGGCTTTGGGAAGGTGCATGGAGCTCAGGGCTAGGGCAGGGGCTTGGGGTACAGGAGGCAGTGCATGACTTGGGTAGGGGTTCAGGATGTAGACTCCAGCTGGATACTGCTTACCTCAGGTGGCTCTGGGGGGGAAGTGGGGTAAAGACAGGCTTGCCCCTGTCCTAGCCCTGCACCACTGCCAAAAGCAGCCAGTAAACTTTCTCTATCCCTAGTCCTGTTGTGCCCCCTCTCTGATCTGTGGAGATAGGATACATGGTGGGAGAAGGGGGCACCTTGACATCAGTGCCCACCCCTGCTGCCCTGCACAGCAAGCTGGAGGCTCCTGGGGGAACAGCTCCCAGGCAAATGTCCAGAGCTGCACAGCAGTGGGCAGGGGGGTGGCTGAAGTGCTGGCACTCGATAGCTGCGTGGCCAAACCAGTTGATCACCTGTCAGGCTCCAAGATCTACCAGTAGATCTTGATCTACTGGTTGGTGACCGCTGTCTTAGAGCCGTAAGAAGCCAAAGGCACATGGGGGAAGGGGGCAAAAGTCACTTTCAAACATGAATGTGTAAGATTGAGCCTAGTTTTAAATCTTTGTCTACTTGGTATGTGACTCTAAAGGCAAATATGCAGAGCTAAAGTGTAGGGAGTAGCATTTCATGAACATTAACCAATACCCAGCTTGTCAGCTAACTGGCTATTTGATTAAACCCTAAGGCTATGGCTACACTACAGAGTTTTTTCTAGAAAAACTTCACTTATGTCCACACTGCAATTGCATTATTTTGATAGAAAATTGAACCGAGTAGGTTTTCCAGCACTGGGAAACCTTTTTTCTAAAAGGAGGAAGACTTTTCCCAAAAGAGCTCTTACTCCTTTCTGGGAGTTCTTTTGAAAGAAGAGAAGCTGCTCCACCCATAGTAATCACAGTTTACATGCAAGATAGCAGCCACACTGAATGGCTGCTATCTTTTAGAAAACAGATCATACTGCCAAAGCACATGGAAAAAGTGGATGCTCTTTCAGAAGTTTCCCCCCCGGAAGATCTCTTCCAGAAAAGCTTCTTCCAAAAAGCCTGGGGTTTAGACAGCCTAGCATTGCTCATGCTGGGCTTGGTCAAGCCCAAACTGGGATGGCTTAGTTGGGGTTGGTCCTGCTTTGGGCAGGGGGAAGGACTTACCTTCTGAGGTCTCTTCCAACCCTCAGATTCTATTTTGATTCTAGCCAAGACTTGCCTAAAGAACCAAAGTCTAATTCCCCATGTATGGGGGTGTGTGTGTGTGTCTAGCAACAGCAAGAATCCAGTCTTAAGCGTGCCTAGAACAAAATGCTTAGAGCTAAGCACAAATCTTGGATGCCTGTCCAAAGTTGAGGCCACTTAACTCAAGACACGGGCTCCGCCATGAGACTAGACTCCAGGACCCCTTCTCTCCACTCCCAACTATAGAAGTTGCTCAGACTAAGGCTCCACAGTTGACTCAAACAGCTAAGACTTAGCTAACCTGACTCAAACTACAGCTGAAATCCTGGCAAAACAGGAGACCCAACTAGTCACCTTAGGGGTGTAGAAACATGCCAATGTAACCACTCCAAATGCTGAAGCCTCAAGCTAGAATTTAACCCCTGCGTTCTGTACAACTTGAGGCACACAGGCGACCTTTCCGAGTGTGGTGCAGCAGGTTTGCTCCTGCAGACTCTCCCCTCTAGAGACCAACCTGCATGTAGTCCAGGGGCTAGGACTACTGGTCTTTACAGGCCTCAATTGGTGGAGATTCCTGGATCACTTTTTCTAGTGGAGGCTGTTGGATATATTGTCTCCAGCCCTGGATAAAATAACAAATTCTTAAGCTCTAGGGTAGGGCTCTCCCTCTCCTTCGATCGACTCCTTGCTGAGAGGCACGGAGAGCATTTAAAATGTGATTCTAACTGACAGTTAAAGATCTGGTTTTTATTACACTCCATAAATTTTGAGGTGCCTGACTACAGAGAATAACTGCACCACAGCTGCCATTATTTCATTTGTTCTTAATTTGATTAAGTGAGGTGATCAATCTAGAGTTCAGGATGGAATTAATTCATGCTGCCTAGACACACGGTGAGCCAGAGCAGCTGCCTTTCCCCAATGAACGGGAACCTGAGGCTGGTGTTCAAACAGGCCTGGGGGTCTGAGCCCCTCATCCTATAGCCCCACTGCTGGAGGCAGGTGTTAGTAGGTGGGATGACAGCATGCCAGGCTAGAGGGACTTTTGGGCTGATACCATATGGTGAAATTTGAGCTTTCAGGACTACTTGGACTATCCCAGCACGTACTCATATCTTGTTGAGTAACAGCCATTTGGTTAACTAGGTCAAACTGCTTTTTTTTAATGGGCAATTGCAAGTAGCTTGTTCAGTGACTGGCAAGCTGTGATGTAATGTGGGTACCTTGCTGGTTGCTATGCTGGGCAGTGGGCTGAGAGTGACCTTCCCTGGCTGCTGTCCACGGCACGGCACGGCAGGGGATGAGTCACTATGCCAAGGGGGCTTCAAACCTGTCAGTTCTCCCAGGGAGCAGAATAATGGGAAGAAGGCAGAGTGGAGCCCTGGCTGGGGGCAGGGCTGGAAGTGAGTGTTAGGCTTTGGGCTGGGATCATGGAGGAAGCAGCCTGAGCAACGGGCTGGGATTTAGGGGCCCAGGCTCCCCCACCTCATGGGGGGCTGAGGCATCCTAGGCCTGGCCCTGTAACCAGATTACATCTGTGCTGTGCTGTATCCTGGAAGCAATAAACTCCCTCTATTCTACTAGCTGGTGGAGTCTGTCCGTGCCATTGCAGGGGACAGGAAACCCCAACATGCTGTCACACAAGCCTGGATATGTTCTACTTCACAAGGACAGCAGAACAGAGGCTCCTGGCCTTACTAATGCCAAGGAAGGTGGGAGAATGACTAGCAAGACCTCTTGAGCTCCAGCCTGATTCACGTTGGTCCTAATGAAACACACAAACTAGGACGTTCAACATTAGCTCTGTAACTACAACGTAGTACCTGGGCTGATGAGCAGCTTGGCTTGGAGCATCTATTGTCGATAGACAAGCCTTACCCTGAGATTAGACCCACCCCCCCTTTCCCATCTAGACCCAACCTAGTTTTAGTTGGGATTGGTCTTGACTTTCTGAGGTCTAATTGATTCTAAGCTGTCATGCAGCCATGCCAATTCTAGCTCATGTGGAGACCCAATTGTAGGAGAATTGGGAAGCTGAAGTGACTGACTAGACGAGGGCTGGCTGGGCTGAGCGGGCAGCAATCTAGGGGAACGCATGCAGCACTAGCAGTAGTCAGCTGTCCACAGGGTTCTGTGGTCAGAACGCTCAGCCTCAAACAATTAAGGCAACACATGCCATCATCTGCTAGCCACAGTTGCTCTGGTTAGGCACCACAGGTTTGTGCACTCACCCTGAAACCCCATCGTGGCCCGTCTAAATCGACACCTTGCTTAATGTGTTACTAATCCTCCCCGCATTAAATTGTGCTTGGGTGTTTAACGTCTCGCCCCCCTGTGCTGTTTGGCTACTTGTTTCCTTGTCCGTGCTGACAAAACAAGACCAGGCTGCAGCCAGTCAATTTCATGGTCTGGTTCCTGTGCACTAGCACAAGGCTATTGTGCCTGGACTAGAAATGACTACATGAGACTGATAGCCACGATGTGTCTGTAAAGCAATTTCTCTGCCTGGGATCTAGGAAGGGCTGAATAGGATTGTCCCATATTTGGAGGATTCGGGTGCAAGCCCCTTTCACTTGGACTCGGACTCATTAAAGTAAGTAGCACAGCAAGACTCAACCTCTGGAGTAGTCCTGATGTCCTACAGCAAGGTGGTAATACAATTGCCAGTCTAACACTGGCGTAGCTGCCTGGCCTGTTAAGTAGTCTGCCCTGTGGAGAAAAGCAGCAGTTCCCCTTGACAGGGCAATTGCTGGGAAGACACTTGAGCACAGCCAGTCTAGGACTGGAAACAAGGACCTAGAGCAACATGGCATGTTTGAACATCCCTATACCCCACACAGGCTTGGGGCAGAGGTGGCCCTCCGAGCACAGGCACCCAGAAGGGCAGGGAGGGGGGCATACAGGCACCTACTTAGCAACTTCAGCAGGAACACAAGGGGGAGGTCCCCTATAGCTGGGTAAGCTGGCTCTCCACTGCTAGCTCCATCTGGCAGTCAATAAGGGAGCACAAGAACGGCCCTATTGTCTGGCCAAAGGTCCATCTAGCCCAGTGTCCTGTTGGCCAATGCCAGGTGCACCAGAGGGAGTGAACACGGCAGGTAATCATCACATGATCCCTCTCCTGTCATCCATTTCCAGACAGTCTAGGGACACCATTCCTAGCCATCCTGGCTAATAGCTATTGATGGACCTAACCTCCATGAATTTACTTTTTTGAACTGTTAAAGTTCTAGTCTTCAACATCCCCTGGCAAGGAGTTCCACAGGCTGGCTGTGCACAAGTGAAGAAATTTCCTTTTGTTTTTAAACCTGCTGCCTATTTCCTTTGTCTAGTTCTTGTATTGTGGGAGTAAGTAAACCTTTCCTTCACTTTTTCCACATCAGTCATGATTTTATAGACCTCTATCATATCCCCCCCCTTAGTCTCTTTTCTAAGCTGAAAAATCCCATGTCTCTCCTCTTCATATGGGACCCATTCCAAACCCCAATCACTTCTGTTGCCCTTTTCCAATACTGACATCTTTTTTTGAGGTGAGGCAACCACATTGGTACACCATATTCAAGATATGGGTATACCATGGTTTTATAGAGGCAAACTTTTTGTTTTTGGTCTTTCTAGCTCCCTCTTTTAATGATTCCTAATGGTCTATTTGCATTGACTGCCACTGCACACGGAGTGGATGTTTTCAGAGAATTGTCCACAATGACTCCAAGATGTCTTGCAGCTGTAGTCAAATTAGTTCTTCCCCTCCTACTCACCCCCCCCCAGACCTGGGGGAGGTCTAGGTTGGATATTAAGGGGAAAACTTTCCCTAGGAGGGTTGGGAAGCACTGGAATGGGTTCCCTAGGGAGATGGTCATCCTGAATCTCCATCCTTAGAGGGTTTTTAAGTCTCAGCTTGACCAAGCCCTGGCTGGGTTGATTTAGTTGGGATTGGTCCTGCTTTGGGCAGCAGCTGGACTTGATGACCTCCTGAGGCCTCTTCCACCCCTATGATTCTATAATATTGTCTGTGTAGCTGGGAGGGGGGAATAATGTTAAATGAAATTTAATTGCATGTGCATTACTTTGTTGCCCAATTGCTTAGTGTGATCTTTTTGAATGACCTCTCCATGGTGCCCATCTAAGCAAACGGACACTAGTGCAGTCGAGCCATTGAAGCAGTTGGGACACTGAACACACAAGGCAAGGGGGCACTGTCTGGGTTTTGACTCTGCAGCCAAGCTGGTCTGCAGGCCTGGGGGAGGGGATCTCTCAGCCAGAATTTCTATTCAGCCAAGTAAGGCTCCAAGTCTCACTCTGGTACCACACCCTAGTCAGCCTCTGCATCACCCTGGCTGCCCCATTGCCCTGCATCCATGTGACTCTGGCCTGCTTGGTCATCTAGTCACATGTGCAATGCTTCACATGATGCCAAATCTTCCACCGTTATGACAGTTACCTTTGTTAACACTCTGCTGTATTGCACCTTAATTGGCTACAACAGGCTTGGCAGGAGTGCAAACGCTCCTAAATAGGACACAAGTCAAGATGTCTTGCCTGAGGTGCAAAATTCTCTGCTTCCTGCATGCGCTCAAGCTTCGGCCAGCCTGGAAGAGCTTGCGGTTTGCCTCACTGGAGTATTAAGCAGCTGTTTTCATCTGGCTTCATGGTTTCTGGAAGTGGGACTCTTTTGTGCACACCTGTTTTGCTCCTGGTAAAAGGGAGGTACCAAGGGTCTAACACATACAGCCATTGCAAGCCACATGCAACCAAAACAAGACCCTCTCTTGCAAAGGCGTCTCCTGGAGGAGAGACCCACATGAACAATCTCCCTCACCATTCTGAATGCACAGCTGTAGGTGCTCAGATACTGCTCATCACTGGAGTATAAATTACAAACTTAGAACCGGCTGAACAGGGTGTTGGGGGAATGTTGCGGAGAGAATACTGAGCAGAAAGCACTCCAACACCTGAACAGCAGGGGGAGAAACCTCTCCCAACAGATGCTGCTGAAATATTTAAGCAATGCAATCAATACCACCCCATCCCAAACCTTGCCCCGGGTGCACATCTCGTTAAAACAGCTCTCCGTTGCTGGGATGGAGTCATGATCTGCGGTTTGCTCCTGACTCTTCTAGGAAGTGGCTCCCCGCTGTTGCAGCTGGAAGGTGAGGCAAGAGGAAGCGGCCAGTAGGCTGGAAAGTGCATGCTAGAGAACTGTAAATAGAATTTTTTATCAGGAATACTTAATTTCCATGCAAGAGCTGGATCCTTGCAGGGAGTCCAGCCTTCATACATTAGGCATGAACTAGAGGTTTTTTCCTGTTAGTTGTGGTTTGAAATCACACCAGGCAGTAGCAGATGCTGCTGGGTCCCTGTTAGCAGGCTTCTAGAATCTAGCAATAAAACAAGTTTCCCACCAGTCTTCCAAAGCACTGAAGACCTCCCCTGTTCCCCCTGCCAAACAGGCTCATGTCAAACTTAACCCCCGTATAAAATCCACCAGAGTGTTCTGCTGCGGGAGCTGGAGATCTGTGGCTTCTGTAGCTAATGAGGCTTGGTTAAGTGGCTCCCTCTTCCCTGAGAGAGTTAAAAGATTGCCAAGAATTTATTAGTCTAATTACATTTTCCTAATGCAGTTGACCTCGGCTGCACTTATCAACACTGCAATCTCCCAGCCATTATTGGAGTCTTAATAAGAGCCAATTTGGTTATTGTCACTCTGAGTTGGACATGGGGCATGCAATTCCCAGACCTTCTGGGGGGGGGAGCAGCTTTCAGAGTATTACACTAATGGGGATTAGGCTTGTGTCTGTCCCTCCCACTGGGATGGCAAGTGGTGCAGCTTTTGCTGCCCGGCAGCCTCCTGACTTGTAGGAAGAGCTGGCCTGTGGCTCCTGGCAGAGCAGAGTGGGAAAACAAAGGATTTGGGGAAGCATATCCCAGGGAGCTGCAAACTCCATTCCACGTGCTCAGTGGCTTTGCAATGTGAGGCAGCCAGTAAAAATCAAGCAGCTGGATTGGGTAATATTCCCAGCAGCCACTCATATGGCAAGAAGGTGATGGGACTCATGTACCAGGGTGCTTCCCCAGGCTCTGACTCTACCTTTCCGCAGGACCTCTGCTGAGCATGCCTGGCCCTTGCTCCTCCCACAGCATGCAGGGAGGGAACCAGCCAATCCTGGTGGGGGATGAGGTGCTAACCAGTGGTACAGAGAATCCACTTTTTTCTCCTGGAGTTGATACCAGGTGTGAGCTCACATACCTGCTGAGGCAAAGAGCTTAGTAAGATGCCCAGGAAAGGGCTGGCCAGCTAGGACTCATTTTGTCTATGCCCCAAACTCCAACGCTACGTCGACACTGGCAGCTTCTTGCACAAGAACTGTTTTGCAGAAGAGCTTTTGCAAAAAGTCGTTCACAAGAGCATGTCTACACTGGCATGTGAGTTTGAGCAAGAGGGACGCTCTTGAACAAAAGTGCATGACAGTGTGGACACTCTCTTGTGCAAGAAAGCTCTGATGGCTATTTTAGCCATAGGGGTTTCTTGTGCAAGAAATTCATGTTGCCTGTCTACACTGTAAGAGCTCTTGTGCAAGAGGGCTTATTCCTTGTGGGGAGGAATAACTCTTCCAGAAGCCCTGTTTTCCAATGCTGTACCATAAATTTACTTGCACAAGAATGCATGTGGCATGTAGACACCGGGCAAGTTTTTGCACAAGAACAGCTGTTCTTGCACAAGAAGCTGCCAGTGTGGCCATAGCCCAAGGGACTAGATGATTGGGTGGCAAATGGCAGTAGCAGGACAGGCCTAGAGCTGGCCTGAGAGCCTGCCTTGTCCTCAATGAAAGAGTGAAGAGCATTATGAGCAAGACAGTCATTCTTCTGCTCTACTCTACGCTGATCAAGCCTCAATTGGAGTACTGTAGTTCTGGGCACCATATTTTAAGAAAAATGTGGAGAAATTGGAGAAGGCAAAGAGCAACAAGAATGATTAAAGGTCTAGAGAACATGAGGGAAGATTGGAAGAATTGGGCTTCCTTAGTCTGGAAAGGAGAAGACTCAGGCTAGGGCTACAGTACTGTTTTTTGCATAGGTTTTTCAAAAAAAATTGTGCTTTGCAATTTGCATAGCTTTTTCCAGTTGCTTTTCTGGAAGAAGCTTTCCACCATTTGGCCCTGTCTCGATGGGGCCAAATGTCAGAAGAGCCTCCCCTTTCAGCAGAACCCTTACACCGTGTAGAACAAGGTATACAGGGCTCCCTGAAAGTGTTTGCTCTTTTGCAGGAGACCAAACATTTTCCTTGGTATCCTGGAACACCCACACAGGGTAGACATACCCTGAGGGCACGTGATAGCAGTTTAAGTATCTAAAAGGGGGTCACAACAAGGAGGGAGGAAAAATTGTTCTCCTTGGCCTCTGAGGCTAGGACCAAAAGCAATGGGCTTAAACTGCAGCAAAGGAGGTTGAGGCTGGACATTAGGGAAAAACTTGTCAGGGTGGTTAAACACCGGAATAAATTGTCTGGGGGGGAGGGGTTGTGGAATAAATATCTCCAGTGATTAAGAGCAGGTTAGATGGTGCTTGGTCCTGTTGTGAGGGCAGGAGACTGGACTTGTTTGCCTTTCAAGATCTGTCCCAGTTCTTGTATTCTCTGATTCTCTTCTGCAGACTAAAGGCCAAATCCCTCAGCCCCTCATAGGTCATATGCTCCAGCCCCCTAATCATTTTGGTTGCCTTCTGCTGGATTTCTCTCCCCACTAGCATGCCACAGGACTATTCGTTGCTTCAAACTCATTCCTCAAAACTCATTCTCTATGGTTTTGGCCCCACGCCCTTCCTGTCACATCAACACTTTCCATAGCTTTGTCCAAACCAATTCCTATTGGCTCTACATTGGTTGGACACATTCTACCAGCCCTATTGGGAAGAGATTTTCCTGTAGTTCTGTAATAACCCAGCCTGCCTATGGCAGGGCTTCATCAGGTACTGCTGGACCACTAGTCACCACTGCTCCTAGGCCACAGGAAGCCAGTAGATTTTTGAAGTCTATGGAGTGAGCAGAACCATGTAACTCTAAGGAGCAGCAGTGCCACGTCTGGTCCAAAGAGCCTATAGTAAAGGCAGGAACACTCAAGATGGGGCACACCTTCAGCTCCAACAGCAGAGTCTCCTGAAAGTCACTACTTGCACAGGGAAGATGGCTGCTTTGAACTGTCCACACCACTTCCCAAAGCCCTGAGTGCTTGAGTCCAATTCCTGACCTGACCTAACCCTGCTTAGTGGCTTTGGATCCCAAGGGGGTGTAGAACAGCTGCTGTCTGGTTACAAAATGATTGAAAATGCCTTTTCCTTGAGCTGCAAACTTCCTGATCAGAGCTCAGATGCTGCCAGGCAATGCATCTTCTCTTGAATGTTGGGTCGGTAGAACTTTACATGCTGCCTTCCAAATTCCACGTGGACCAATGCAGGGCTTTGACTTCCAGTCTGGCTCAGTTTGCAAGGACATGGAGAATGGAGCCTCCGACATGCTGAAATCGCTAATGCAAGAAGAAAGGACCTTGGCCTAACTGGTGCAGCAACTGGTCTCAAAGCAATGATCTGCCACAGTCTGGCTAAATGGTGTCTCATCTGAACTATTTATGTTCAGCTTGTCCTGAGGTGCTGCTGTGCCTCTCCCAAATGCAGCTGTGCTGCTGAACAATGGGAGACTCCTGAAGAGAACAAGGCAGCCTCGAACTGCTGGTCAGAAATTCTATCTTGTGGCTGGGCTCTGAGGTCTGAAATCACCACTCAACCTCAGCAGAACCCCTGGAGGGAGTCAGAACATAACAAGAATGGTCTGACCCAGCATTGCCCAAGGTCTATCTAGCCCAGTAGACCGTCTGCCAACTGGGGCATCTGGTATTGGCCACTGAGGGAGGGAACATAATAGGTAATTACTACACTATCCCTTTCTTGTCACCCATTTCCAGACAGAGGGTAGGGACACCATTCCTACCCATCCTGGCTTATAGATTCATGGAGGGTAGGTCCCTCAATGGCTGTTTAGAAGATTCAAAAAAGAGCGAAAGTCCTAGCCTTTACCACCTCCTCTGGCAAGGAGTTCCACAGGTTGACTGAAGAAACTTCCTTTTGTGTTAAACCCGCTGCCTGTTTCATTTGGTGATCCTAGTTCTTCCACAGTTCTTATGCAAGGGCATAGTGGGATACACCAACATATAGGGAGTACTCTCTTCTCTATTCTGAGGCACCTAGCCATCTAAACAGGAGCACCATGGAGGCTAGTTCAGTCTGTCAAAGGAATAATCTTCTTTCAGTTGCATCTTGCGATGACCCAGTGGCACTCTGTAACTCAAAGGAGAGATGTTGGAGGAAGTCTTGTCAAATATGCTGGCTTTTAGCAAAGATTGGCTGACGCTCTAGATTCAGCCCACAATGCTGTTGGGGGCATGCTAGGGGAGTGGAAGGCAGAGCTTCCAGCTGCAGTCAACAGCTGTCTCTTGACAGCTGCCCCTTAACACAGATAGATGCTGTCTCGCAGCAAGTTGCTAGACACTGGGGTGCTCATTTTCCCTCCCACCATGAAGGATAGAGGGCTAGTCTGATCAGCATGCGGGTGGCATGGGCCTCTCTCCTCCCTCACAAACAAATTGGTAAAAACTTCCTCCTTGTTGGCCTCAAATTAAGGCTGCCTCCTTGCAGTGCAAGCCTGGCACTGTGTAATGTTGCTAGCTCAGGCAGGACACAGTGCGATTTTTGGCAGTGGCCTCTTAGCCACCCCTGACAAGCCCCGCTGGGTCTGGAAAGATCAGCTTTGGGGCAGACTCTGAAATGCCACTTTTGCCTCTGCAGGGAAAAAGCAAATTTTCACTTGTGTGAGCAAGTTGGCCTCTGTCCTTGAATTGGGATGTTCCTACCTAGACAATAGGCAGAAGCCACTTCACAAAAGGATGTAGTGGAGTGCACTGCAAGCATGAGAGAATTCCTATTACTCAGTGGCTTTACCTAGAGCCCCAGGACTTTGAGCAGAAGGCTTAGCATGGGGGAGGAGGGGAAAATCGCTGTGCACCCTCAATGAGGTATATTTAAGACCAAGATGCAGATCTTAAGTTATTCCAGCTTAATACTATACACCTGACCATTTGGGTCACCTGTATCCAAAACTGACTAGGGCAGCAGGATAGCATGAATGCAAATACACTCAGGCATTAGCAAACGAATGCAAATACTCTCCAAACCTCACCATAGAGCAGGCAAAAAAAGCAAGGCCAGTCTTGAGCTTGGTGTTGTCTCCAAACCCGTTCCTCTCAAGGACTGAGTGGTGGGGGGGCATGTCAGTTTAGGTTTGCATGGTAAAAGCAACTTGGTGGCTTTGAGATTCATGAGTCTGACTTTTGTTATTACTTTAAACAAGCTTCTGATCTCTCCAGCATAGGAACCTGGATGCATGAAGCAAGTGCATCATTGCACCAAAGAGTCGGAAAAGAGCTGGTTGAGGGGCTATGTAGCAGTGAAGACTAGAAGCTAACTGCTACAATATAGCATACAATCTGGGTTGGCTCTGAAATTAGAGCATGGGCGGAGTGTTAACAGTATTGGACTCACCTCTGGTCATGAGGAAAAGCTTACAGAGCTCGTCAGGCCTGGGAAACTACCTCCAAGTGTCAAGCTCAAACGGAAGGCTTATAAATGCTTGTGGGATTACCTCTCCCAGGCCTGTAATGCTGCATAGCTTCTCTTGGCAGTGGCACTCAACCTGTCTGGTCTACTGCACCCAACTTGTCTTGTGTACTCCAGTTTCACCTCTCTTACAAATTCAGACTAAATGCAAGCATCCTAGCGCACCATTGCAAACTGGCAGTCTCCCTTAACCTGATTCGAGAATCACTTGGCATGTAGGTATTGTACTTGCATTTTGGTATATGGTACAGAGCACTAAAAGTCACTGTCTGTATGAAACTAATTTCTGGTTGCTCTAGTGTTGAGGTAGCCCAGGGCTGGGCAAAATATGGCCCACAGGCCAGATCCAACTCAGCAAGCTGCTGGATCTGGCTTGCAGATGTAGCAGGAGCCTCAGCAGGGCACCCTGCCCCCACATGCTACTCAGGGCCCTGTAGTGAGCTTTTGTCTGGCTGAACAGCTGCAAGCCTGGGGGAGGAAGGGGAGAGGGTTTGTGCACTGCCCCAGCACAACCTTGCAGCTCCCATTGGCCTGATAGCAGCCTATGGGAGCTCCCATGTTTGAAGAACAGTCATCAGGCAAAGTACCCTTCTCCTCTTCTCTCCCTTCCCCCCCAACTCATTGCTGTTCAGACATGGCCACCCTAAGCAGCCTCCAGGGGCATGGAAGGCAGTGAACCAGCTGGGCTGCAGGCTGGGCATCCCTGAAGTAAACCTCCAGGCCAGAGCCTGCCCCTAGCATCCCAGCAGCTCCCTTCTCCTGCCCCAGGTCACAATGCCCTCCTACACCCCAATCCCTTACCCTGTTTTGCCAGCCAACATCCATCCCAGACCATCTACCTCCATGGAAGAGTACAGCCTTTGACCACTGAACAAATTCTTGGAGTGGCCCATCAAAATGGTCTACCCTGATGTAGCCTGTAGTACAGAGGTGGGGGGGGGGGAGGAGGACTGTCTGGCCCCATGTGACTTACCAGGGTTAGTCACTGGGGGGTGGGAGGCACCAGCTGGATGGGTCACCTGAATAGCCACAGGTAGGACAGCTTGTGGTGGCCAGCTTGCCATGCCAGCCTGCACTGCTTCCCATAGCTCCCATTGGCTGGGAATAGCAAACCAAGTGGCCATACTGGCAGATATTCTGGTGGGGGCAGGCCAGTAGCTCCCCCTGAGAAGCAGGGGGACACAGGAGGCTCCCCTACCCCTGCTGTAGTAGAACTAGGCAAGTATCTAGATTGCCTGCCCCGGGTGCATCAAGCTGAGACGTTCCGGCGGCTGCACATACCTTTTTTCAGAACTCCGGCTCTAGGCTAGTCTCTTCCTTCCCACCATCCCAGCTCTTGTAGGCTGCTGACCAAGCCTTCTCTTAGCAACCAGCTCGGGGGCTGCTGCCTCCCAGGCTAAAGACTTCTACAGCCCTCCTGCCTTCACAGGGGGACTTGACAGCCCTCTGGAATCAACCACTTAGCCATTGTGCTTGACTAAGTGCTTACATGGGGGGGGGGGACAGCTGGAGCTAGGGGTTGCTCAGGCCAGGCTGGGGGCACTGCTCCATCCCTCACCAGGTAACTAGACCTGGTAAGGGAGACTGAACTAGTAACCATTCCCAGCCCTACCTCTCCAGGTCCCTGTTAGGCACCTTCACTAACCCAAACCAGCCTCTGCCCTTCCCACAGACCAGTGGCCTAGCTGCCCCCTTCCTGCCCTCAAGTCCCCTAGGGATGGGGGCTGTATAATGAGGTGGCAGCATTAAGCAGGAATAGCAGCCTCTGGAGAACATTCCTTTTCTTCCTCGGCAGTTCTAGCCAAGGGGTGAGATGTGCCAGCTATTCCCGTCTTTCTTTAATCTGCCGACTAGCTTCCAGGGGCTTAACATCCTGACGCGTCCTGGCTGGCTCGGTTTCAGGTTGCTTGACAGGCTATAATCTGCCCTCCTTGAAACAATTGACAAGCTCCGTCGAAACGGCACAGAACAGACATCTGCAATTTTCAGCATGTTGTCACAAGGAGACAAGCGTTTTGACAGCCCCGTGGCCTCCATAGGGAAGGGACTCGAGCAAGCCGAGTAGCTCTGGAAGTGTGCTGTTGCCATCGAGAGGGGGTTGGTCTGCTGCTTGGTGCTATAGGATGGTGGTAGCTGACCCTAGCATGGTAAGGAGGGCAAGGCCACCTTGCCAAATCTGAAACGGCTACCGAAGATTGTGGTGCTCTGGGGAGCCTGTTTCTATTCTGCCCTGCAGTGTGGCCGCTTGTGGAACTTGCGTTCCCTTGGCACCGGTGAGTAACCTCATGGCTGGACACAGGAGCGGAGCTTCAGTCCGAACGTCAGGACTCCAGGAGGCTTGTAGAACAAAGCACTTGACCATTTGTGGGAGGGCTGCTGAGCCTCTGTCTTAGAGTCTGGCTCGAATGGTCAAGTCCTGCACCAGTAGTGCAGACATCTCAGGGCTTGTGTCCACATTGCAGCCCTACAGCTGCTGCACCACCGCACGCTCAGGACACTGATGTAACTGATGTAGTAAGCTCCATCCCCAAGAGGCAGTAGCTAGGCTGGCAGGAGTCTTCCGCTGACCCCAGTGTGTACCCTGGGGCTGGCCTGACTATCTGAAGTGGGTGGATTTCTCAGACTGACCCAGCTACATTACTCAGTGTAGACTTGCCCAGAGTCTCTGACTAAAACATTCCCCTCCCTACACTTGCATAATATTGCTGGTGGCCAACAGAATGAAAAGGCACCTCACTGGGATTTAACAGAATTCCCAGCTGGAGTGGAAGGGGGAAGTCAATCTAGACACCAGGTCAGATAAATTGCTGGGCTTCCCCCCCAGACAAGCTGAAAGTGACAAACCACAAGCGTCACAGTGGGAGCTGAGTTCATCTAACAGGACATTCTTTAAAAACAAGAGACTAGCAGCACCTTAAAGACTAACAAGTAGATGGGATCATGCACTCCCATGGGCACAGCCCACTTCAGGTGACAAAATACTCGGCCCAACGCTCCTCTTCAGGCAATCGCTGTTGAGAGAAACTTGGGGAACAAGGAGGAATGGGCAGGCCAGGGACACTTTCTATTCCTCCCTTTCCTCAATACTGCAGGCCCTTCTGGCTGTGCCACTTAAAAATATTGGAGCTGGGAAAGGCAGTAGGAAGACTCAGAATTGGTTAGACCCCTTTGTGGAGAATCCAGTTTTAATCCCTTAGTCATCTCCTCCTCCCCGTCATCCTTTCTATGACCAAAAGCTCTTCTAATCACAATCTCGACACTACTGTAGGCTTGGTGCAAGGCCTACCTTGTGAGCGGTCGCTTAAATGCAGATCCAGGTTAGTGGGAGTAACTTTCTTCATATGCAAGTCTGGGGAGGGGAGAAGCCTGTATCTGAGAAATGGGACCGGGACCAAGCCGCTGCCTCCAGCCAGGCATCCTCAAAGTGGACTGCTAGTCAGTAGCCATTCTCTGGCCTCAGAGGGGCAGGAGCAGATGGCTCTGCACTCTTAGCAAGCTGAACTGTTCTCCATAAGATGCCACATCTGCCCATGCTCCTGGAATGCCCTCTGACTAGAGGGTGACCCCAGCCCTCTTGGACTGTTTCTCAAGTATAAAAGTGAGGGGCAAAACAACCCCGATCCTCTTGGCTAGAAGGAAGCAGCCCTTTGACTTGGGGAGATCCTGGCTTGAATTCATTCAGCTCTGAACTGGGGGGGTGTGTGTGTGTGTGTGTGTGGAGAATTTCTGCTATGGTGCGTCCCGGCTACTAAGCACTGCAATTTTTTCTTGTACCTGGTACTCAAAACACAATCCTCTGTAGCTGCATCAACTTCAGTTTCAACCCACTACTTGGCTAGTTTAAATATAAACTCAACTGTTATAAAATCCCAACTTAAACTGAATATGGACCCTTTATGGGGGTAACCGACCTTCTGCATTGCTCAGCCCTCTCCTGGGCTGCTGTGGAGCTGGTGGAGGCTAGATTGACAGTCAGCTGCTGTAACAGGCCCATGGCAACACCCATTCCAAGTGTGACCTGCTGGCAGGCTTGGGTTGGAAGCTTCAACCGCAAACTGAAGCCTCTAGGGCAGGACAAAGACAGTTTAGTGATCTGATTGCACTCTGGAATCACAGGTACAGGACCAAGGTCCCATGCTCATGAATGGAGGGGGGGGAGACAACAAATTGGAGTGCTTGCCCATCTTCAGGTTGAACCTCTACAATCCGGGACTCCCTGGCCAGCTGTTGCTGGACCAGATTCAGAATCCTAGCCCAGGCTGGGCTGGCAACAAGGGGCACAGCTCCAGCCATGGCTAGATGTAGCAGGGCTGGCAGCCAGGAGCACAGTCCTAGTTGGGGCTGGCACAGTGCAGGGGTTTGGTCACAGCTGGGGAGTTAGCTGGGTGTGCTGCCCAGATTGGTGCCGTGGGGAGGGAGGCACAACCACTGCCATGACTGGAGGCAGCTGGGTCAGCCCCTGTCCTGGGCTGGTGTGGTGGGGTTGCAGCCCCAGCCTGGCATGGTGGGGAGCTGGAGGTGGTGGCAGGAAGTACAGCCCCACCTGGTAGCAGAGCCTGCAGCCAGGGAGGGAGCCTTGATCTCTCCTGGCCCAGCAAACTCCATTGTTCAGGACCACTGAGGGGACCAGACAAGGGAGGTCCAACCTGTACAAGAACCAGGGTGGGCAGTAAGCCTAAACAGCAAAGATGTACCTCTTCACACAATGCACAGACAACCTGTGGAACTTCTTGCCAGGGGACGTTGTGAACAAAATTCTAATAGGATTGAACAGAGAATCGACCCATCCTCCAGTTACTTGGTCATTCAGTGGCTAGACATCAAAGCAGTCCCAGATGCTCTGGATAGCCCTACCCTGTTATCCAGCCCTAGCTTCTAGTAAGCAATGGATCACTTGATTGCCCTGTTCCGCTCACTCCCTCTGTAGCACCTTGCACCAGTTGCTGGTGAAGATCAGGCTCTGGGTTAAATGGATCATTGGTCTGATGCAGTATGGCTGTTGTGCTGACTCGTCTCTTCTTCCCTCCCTCTCGCCTTGCTGCCAGGGTGAGCACTCTCTCCTTTGGAGGTCCTAGAAGGCCGTAACAATTCTGGAGGAGGATCTCCTACAGGAAGGTGGTCTAAGTGAACAGTCTCCTTAGAGGCAGGGCAGAACAGGTGGTGAGATTAGCGATGAAGATTTTTCTGGGCTATTCTTGAAATGCCTGAGGAAAAAGGCAGTGAAATAAGGCTCTTATTAAATTGGTCCCAGTGGGTTAACTTTCTGGATCTTTTCCACTGTTATCCTCTGATCTTCCATCAACTGTCTCTCCAGTTCTCGTGGCTATCCAAGCTTTGCCTTTCACAAAGGATTATCCTTCTGTAGCTGAATTTTGACAGCCGTCTCGAACTAAGCCCATTCCCATGTCTCTATTTTCTAGATAATGAGATTAATTACACTGACTTGTCTCAGTGATAGGTTTGAGGAACTGGTTACATTCTCTTTTTAGAGAATCAGGGAAGAGAAGTGTGCAGGCTTTGTATTCTTGCTTAATCTTTCCAGTGTCTTGTACTACTACTTAGGATCTCAAAGGGTAACTGGACTGAACAGTCTTGCCAGGGACAGAAGATTGCTTTGCATGTAAACTGCAGTGAGACTCAGCTCAACTTGGTCAGATTAGAGTCTTGAGCAAATCAACTTCAGCCATCATAAGACTTCAGCAAATGGTTTGAAGTAACTGAGTAAATCTACACTAGTGTTAGGAAAATGGCCATTTTCCTGACAACTTGAACATTCACACTGCAATTGCTGCTTTCTGCAAGAAAATAAGAGGGGTTTTTCCAGCATTGGTAATCTTCCTTCTACAAGAAGCCTTTTTTGCAAAAGCTTTCACAAAAAGGTGTGGACAGGGAAGAGGGAGTTTTTGGAAGAAGAGGAAAAAGCACAGGGCCCCTAGTGGCCATTCCATCCATAGCAATCACAGCTTGCATGTAAGAGTGGCCATTCAGTCTGGACGCTCTTTCAAAAAAGCAGACTGGCAGCATGGATGCTCCTTTTGGAAGAGATCTTCTAAAAGAAGCCTGTAGTCTAGACCAGTGTTTCTCAACCAGTGGTATGAGTACCCTTAGGGGTATTCGGGGGAAGCCTGGGGGGTACATCAACATAACAAACTTGGAGAAAACTAAGTTACTGCTTTATTGTGCTCTTTACATCCAAAAATTTCATCGCCTGCCTGGCTATGATTATGATTAAGTTTGGTTTTTTTAAACAAATGTGGTGCAATGGTAGAAATTCTGAAAACTGTAGGTACTGGGGGTACTTAACCCCTTTTGAAAAAGGGGTACTTTATAGAAGATTGAGACTAGTCTAGATGTAGCCTGAGATGCAGAGGGGTGTGTGGGGGAGAATGTGAAAATTCATTTGCAGCAAACTGATAGGCCAAGCAAAGGGGGTACTAGCTGTTAAGAACACAACCCCCCTTCCAGGGCATGCAAGCCAAAAAGACACGATCTCTAGGAATGTGGCTCAACCAAATACTCCAGCCTGGGGCATGACAAATGCCTTTATGGGTAGGTCTCTAGGAACTTAGCTGTGCTCTGAATAACATTTCAGTCACTCGCTGAAGTACGGACCGGACCTGCAGGTGACTCAGCAGATCTGTTATTAAAGCAGTAAGGGTTTGCGGGGCCACCTCTGGGCTGGTGCGGTGGGGCTGTCACATGGCTGGGTCATCTTGGGCCATGTAAATGGTGGGTGCTTGCAGCAGCTCCAGCCCCAGGGAGCTTGGATTCCCAAGTGAACCATGTTCCTGCAGCAGCATGACTTGCTATGAGGCTTTGTGGGCGTAGCGAGTGCTTATGGCTGGAAAGTTGCTTGCTGCTGTAGCAGGAAGCCACCTCATGCTCCCCACTTGGTGTGGGCTTTGAAGGGCTGTTGGCAAACCATCCCAGACCTGCATGCCTCATCGCTGGCAAAGAGCACCCACAGGCTGCATTGAGCTGGGGTGGGGCCTGTGAGTGGTAGAGCTCCAGCTGCCTCCACAGGGCCCTTTACAGACACACAGCATCTTCAGCTCAATGAAGTGCATGGGTAGGGTTGCCAGGTGTCCTGTGTTTGCCTGGACTGTCAGTTATTCGGGTCCCCATCCAGTTAAACATGACGTGACCTATCAATAGTTCCTGTTTCCCTTGGACAGAAGCCTCACAAGGACAACTTTCCCCTGCCACTTCTTGTGGGGGCATTTAAAGGCACAGTGCTTTTTTGCTTAACTTTGGTCTCCCCTTTTTTCTCAACTTTTTTCCCCAGTGTCTCTTTGTTTAACCCCCCCCCCAATCTGGCAACCCTATGCCTGGGGTGGGGGGGGGTGACCTCATGGCTTGGAGGCAAGCCCCATCCAGCAGAGCTCATGCTTCCCTGGCCTATTAGCCCCTGCCCCAGGGCAGTGCCCTCCCCTCTCCCCCCCGAGAGCTGGCCAGCAGGCATGGCACAGGGCATGACCAGGGTGAGGCAGTTGGAGTAGGCAGTGCCTTCCCCTGCCTAAAACCCACCCATGATGTGTTGCTGGACTGAAATGGTAACACTTACTTCAGCCTCTGGATGGTAGACTGGGCTCCCTGTGACTGACCTGTGTTAGGTAGTGGCTCCAGGCAAAGTCCCCCATGCCAATGCAGTTCCCAGAAGGATCCTATTTGCTGCAGAGAACAGGTGTTTGCTGTAGTCTGGTTGGGACACCTCCCCATGTGTCTAGTGATCTCCTGAGACAATGTTACATGGATTGGGTGACACCAGCCTTCATGTGCATTGTGCTCCCCCTGTGCTCATGTCTCTTGGGTCTCCGAACCAGCTTGTGGAGCAAAAGTGCTAAGAACCTGACTGAGGTGCTACACTCCATTAATAGCAATATCTCTAATAAATTGACTGCTATGTTCCAATTAAGACTGAAGACTAGATTTCGTCTGAGCCCAGGCATCAAAGCTATATACATAAAGACAGGGAGTGGGTTAGCCAGTCCATCTGTAATTACAGGGCCAGTGTGAATAGATGAACATCAAACCATTAGAGTCTAATTTGACTATCTAACGAGGAGCTGTGATGTTTTATGCATGGTGCCTAATTTTACCCTGGCAATCTCCTGCTATATTTAACATCATTAATCACTGATTCCCACAGGGCTGGATCCCTGATTAGTGTCAGATGCATCACGGGAGGAAAGGGATTTTAAAAAGCTCTTGCCTGGCATTGGAATTGAAGCTGGTTCAGTGGCATTGCTCTGAGCTGGCTGTGCTTGTGAACCAAGCAGACAAACACAGCACCCTCTGTTCCACTCCTGTCCCCCCAGTGCTCTACAAGCCTCTAGCCCAGTGGCTCCCAAACTCTTTGGCATCATGCCCCCTTGATTTTTGAGACTCCAAAAAGCAGCAAAACTTGAGGGGGGAGTTGCCCTTTTAAGGCAGCCATTTTGAAAGTCTGCCTGGGATGCTCCATTTTCTTTAAACACCACACAGACCAGGCTTTCTGGGGGGCGGGGGGAGGCTGGGTTGTCTCATGCCCTCTGGAATTTCTTCACACCCCCAGGGGGCATGCCCCCCAGTTTGGGAACCTATGCTCTAGCCAAAGTGTCTGTAGGGGGTCTCACGTGCTTTGCCTGAACCTTGTAGCACAGAGGCAAGCAAGAGGCGTCCTTGGGCCAGGTGTGGCTCACCAAGCCTTTTGATGCAGCCCAAGACCACCAGGCAGGCTCCCTGCCTGTTGCAGCTGGAGCCTACTTGGAGAGTAACTAGCCATTTAAGAGCACATGCCCCAGGCAGAGTGGGAGACTTGGCAGCATGCAAATGGGAGCTTCCATGATTGCACAATGTTCCCCCCCCCACACACAAGTGTGTGCAGAGGAGCACATGGTGGGAACCTCTAGCCATTTTGAGCAGCCAGGGGCTGCAGCAGGCAGGGAGCCTCTGAGTCCCTCTTTGGCGGCAGGCCAGGCACCCCTTAAGATAAGCACCTCCCAGCCAGAGCTTGCCTGTAGCATCCCACAGACTCCTGCTCCAACTCCCTGCCCCAGGTGACAACCCAAAGGCCTTGCACCTCCCTCCTCTGCAGGTCCCATCTCCTTCCCAGACCCAGTGGCCCCTCCTACATCCCTCTCCCAGGCCGGAATACCCCTGCACCATACCCCTTCCCCCAACTGCACCCCAATATCTTGCCCCAGGTCAAAACCTTTGACCCTAACCCCCTCTTAGACTCCACCCTCCCCAGCTCCTTTCTCTACCCAGCCCCATTCCAGACCCTGCACCCCCTCCATAGAGAAGCATGGCCCTTGACCACTTTCCAAAATCTGGAGGAGTGCATCAAATTATTGCCCACCCCAGTCATGGCTCTATCTAGCACTTAAGAGTTAAGGACCATCTGCCTCTACCGTGCACTGCCATCCACTGGTCAGTCTTGCCCTCATGGTGGGGGAGGGAGAAAATTCCAAATAAAAGTTGCTTTGGTCAGTGACCATGATGCAAGAAATTGTCAGCCCCAGAATCATTCAGGAAGTAGTGAGCAACATTGTCCAAGTCAAAATGGACATTGAGCAGCATGTAGGGCGAGCTGTCCTAGCAGCGCTGCTTTCAGATAAGGCTCTTGTCTAGCTTTGCAACCAGAAATGAGTCTGTACAGGCCTTAGATGCCCCTTTCCTGAATTCAACATACCTGGATCCAGCTAACCTGCAAGGCATGCTGATGTGGCTGCCAAAACTCCATGATCCCAAGCTATTGAACTGCTGTGATGAAAATGTGGCCCCAGTGAACTTCTAGCAAACGCCTTATTGACAACTTGATGAGGCTCCCCGGGAAATAGCATTTCCAAAATTTAGCCAGATAGGTCAGAACACTTGACCTGAAAGCAAATCTAGCCATGACTAGAATACTCCTCTTCAGATCATGGAATGTTTTCTGTTGCTATCGCAACCAGGCACTGAGGTTTTTAGGTTGCTTTTAACTTTGATATGGCCAATTGGAGTGTTTGCAAAACAGCAGAAAGCTCTATGGGAAGGCATTTCAGACCTGCTAGTCCCTGGATTCCAAGCAATCTCCACAGACTGACTCACAGCTGTCCTCATGAGTCTCATCCTGCCAAAGCTGTATCAAACTTTTCAGCTCCTTGGCAGTTACCCAAAAAATCACTTCCTTGTTTTGAAGCAATGTTGTGTCTTGATTTCAAGCATTTCTTAAAGTTAAAATTCAAGTCACCTGTAACATCCACACAGCTCGAATGCTCATTCTTTTAAATCTGGCAAAACTATTTTGGCTGTTGCCAAATTGCTTAGCCTCAGCTCACGAAAATATGCCCATTTTGACTTTCTGCCTGTAGGGCTCCCTAGTGAATAGGTAAGTAATCCAACCTGCAAGCCCTAATCTCCTTACAAGTACTGGCCCTTGGTGTATCAACAGGTACCAGAGACCACTCTAAATATTTAATCTTTCTCAGTCATGTAGCCCATCTTCCAAAGCCGGTCTCCTCTTGCCGTGAATTGCTGTTGAATTTGTGACTGCTTATCTTCACAGCCTTGTTCAAATATCTCTGGGCTGACTTACCCTGCCCTGCTTTGCTAATTAAACACCATTTCAGGCACCTCTTCATCTCTTGCACATGCCTGAGACAAGGTGAGTGAATTAATCTTATTGGACCGACTTCCATCAGTGAGACATGCATTTAAACTTGCTGAGTGGCTTTCCCAGCCTTGATGGCTCTAAGCTTCAAAGCTAATACAGGTTGAATGCTCTTGCACAAGATAACCGGTTCCAAGGTGAAGGGGGGGCTGTTAATGCCTCTGCAGTCACTGTCTAAGGGCTGCAGCAGGAGTGGTACGCTTCCCTGAGGGGGCAGAGGTCCGCAGCATACCTCCAAGAGGTGCAGAGCGCTAGCTGCCTGGCCCTGCCCCCTTCTGCCTGAGGCCCCACCCCTTCCAGGAGGACAGCTGCCCCTCCCTCTTGCCCAGGGGCCCATGCAGGCTGATGCCTGGGAAGGGGGGGCTTGAGGTTTGTAGGGGCCAGAGTGGGGGTACAGGCTTGCTTCTGGCAGCTCCTGGCCAGTGCAGCAGGGCTAAGACAGGCTCCTTACCTGTCTGGGCTCCGTGCCTAGCAGCTTCTGGGGTGTGGCAGGCACCTAAGGGAATCGGGAGGCTCCAGGTGCTGCCCTCAAATTTCCATTGGCTGGTTCCTGGCCAGTGGGGGTCTAGGGCTGATGCTCAGGGCAGGGTAGCACAAAGCAGGGGGGTGCCACTTAGAGCAGGACCTTCTGGCTGCTTCCTGGGCATAGGACAGGTGTGGAGTATCTGCTTTACCCCCCTGAAGCACCACCCCGTAGGTTTCCAACAGCCCAGTCAGCAAGTGACTAGAATGGTTAGGGTCCCTCTTCAACGAGGCATTCGATCAGACCCCCTGTCACCCTAATCTAGTTGCAGGGTTGGCATTGGTTATAGCACATGCTTGGCTGTGTACAAACTTCCCTTTTCCAAACAGGAGCCTGGTCTCAGGGGCTGCCGACTAGAGGATGTTGGAATGGGGGCCAAAGAGCTGCCCTCCGACACCCTAGTTGGCTCTTGCCTGGACTTTGCTCTCCTCTGTAGCCTTGTCTGTTCCTGGCGTGGTCTGGCCGGCTGGCAGTCTTCCCTCCGTCAGAATCTTATTAGCTGTGTTTACATGGCAGGGATGTCAAGCGATTAATTTTTAATGGCTTGGTTTATTGCATGTATGAATGGTTTAGTGAGTAATTTCCACATTTAAGTGATTAATTCCCCAGAGTGTGGAGGGACTGGTTAGCTTAACATTAATCAGGGCTTCAGCATGCCAAGGGGCTATCAATCAATCCCTGCTGTCAGGGAGAGTAATGTTAAAATACCTCCAAGGTACAGCGAGGTTAGGCAGTGCTTTAATTACTCTTCCCTCACTTCCAGCACACTTTTGTTGGTCCCTGCTATTGGCTTTGTTGCTCCTTCCCATGTGCCTCCTGCCCCCCTCCCTACACACAATCAGATGTTCATTAGGAAGCGGGCAATAGCGTGTCAGATCCTACATAGGGTTCATGCTCCAAGGTCAGTCCCCTGCTCCTGACAGAGCCATGGCATTAAAATACCCCACTTACCATAGTAGGTGCATACATTAACTGTCTTTGGTTCTAGCAAGGGCTAGGCCGAGGAGGCTGGAATATTCCTTCCCTCCTGCCTTGCAGGGGCAGCTGCTCCTCCAGACAGGAGCATGATCTGTAGGGTTATGAGTTAATCATCTTGCCCAGAGATCAAAGGCTACCGCATTGCGAGTAACCCAGCCTCTAGCAGTTTGCACCAACTGAATAAGACAGTTAAGTTTAGAAAGGGATTTAGTGGACTACAAGCTAAATGAGTCAGTGACACTTGCACTCCCCATGAGCTGCATTAACTGGGGTGTAGTGAGCAAGACAAGTCCTTCTTCCGTTCTACTGTGCTGATCAGGCCTCAATTGGAGTGCTGTGTCCAGTTCTGGACACCACATTTCAAAAGATGTGGGGAAATTGGAGAAGGTCCAGGGAAGAGCAACAAGAATGATGAAAGGTCTAGAGAACATGACCTATGAAGGAAGACTGAAAGAATTGGGCTATCTTAGGTTGGAAAGGAAGACTGAAGGGGATATGATAGCAGTTTTCAAGTATCTGAAAGGGTGTCACAAGGAAAAGGGCAGGAAAAATTGTTTTGGCCTCTGAGGATAGGCCGAGTAATGGGCTTAAACAGCAGCAAAGGAGACTTAGGCTGGCAGGGAAGTTTTCCTAACGATCAGGGTGGTTAAACACTGGAATAAACTGCATAAGGAGGCTGTGGACTCAATCACTGGAGATGTTTCAGAGCAGACATCAGGGATGGTTTAGACTGTGCTTGATCCTGCTGTGAGGGCAGGACACTGGACTGTAACGTCTCAAGGTCCCTTCCAGTTCTAATGTTCTAAGACTAACTCCATTTAGGCAAAGACCATGTTGACACTACAGTGAAGATGGCTGCTGTTCCAGGGTTTGATTTAGTGGGGCTCTACTAGATCCACAAACTCAGAGGGTGCCCCTGTCCACTAGTATTCCTGCTCCTCACTAGGAGTAAGGGGAAACAGAGGGAAGTGAAGTCCCATGTGAGCTTGGATAGTGGAGCCCTTGAAAGGTTGGGATGTAACTAAAGCCCTTCACCAGGACAAGCTGAGGCTCCAGTCAAACCAAACAGCTTTCAAAGTGGTGTCCTCCCTCCCTCCCCTCCCCAGCCTGTATGATTGACTTGCTCTTCAGTGCAGAGCCGAGACGCTAACACTTCCAGTGCTGTAGGATTCGGACAATCTATGGCTCAACTAGCTAATCCGGGACACGTAGGCTGTCCAGCACTTGGCTTTGGCCTTCCATCCAAGGGCCTCCAACTCTCCTTTTGCAGGCAAAGCTGCTCTAGAGCCCAATGGGGGTGTTGCGGCCTCAGACTTGTAGGCTGTCAAGTATCCCCAGATGGGTCAGACTTCCTAAACAAAACTCCCCATGCAGGGTGGGGCTCCCAAAGGGAAAATGGGGCACCCCTGCCAGAAACACGAGTGCTGAGCTCTCTGGAAAACCTGGCTCTTCCCAGTGATTCAAGGAAGGCAGTGGTAAGGCCAGAACTAAGCCAACAGGTGGGCCCCACAACAAGGGTAGCTCCTACAGATGCAGGACACTCAAGGATGTGGCATTTTGAATGACCTGAATCAAACCACATCCCCTAAAAATTCTATGTTGAATGGACTTGCCTTGCTGGGGGAAAAGGAGCGGCCTCCACTTAGACTTGGCCTGTAGCATTAAAAGCCTTTACTTGAAGTGGCACTTGAGTTTAGTCTCTTAGCTGGCCATAGAGGCTGGGAAAAGTGTAACCATTTCAGCAGCCCTCAAATACTGGCAGATGTAAGTCCCCTTCCAAAAGCATCTCTGTCTAGCTCCTGGAGCTTCCCTTTAAGGGTCCCTTTGTCTTCAGAGATACTCGGGTAATTATTCTCGGGTGTGACCCAGATACAAACAATCCGCATACTGGCTTCCAAAGCGCTAAGCGGCTCCCCTGGCAGGGGCAGTTGACTTGACTTTGACTTAACAGCCTGGTCTTCCTTTCTCCTCGTTCAGACAAACCAAAATGGCCGAAGAAGAGACTGCCGCGCTCATCCTCGACAATGGCTCTGGGATGTGCAAAGCTGGCTTTGCTGGAGACGATGCCCCTCGTGCCGTGTTCCCCTCCATTGTTGGGCGCCCCAGGCACCAAGGGGTCATGGTTGGGATGGGGCAGAAGGACAGCTATGTTGGGGATGAGGCCCAGAGCAAGAGAGGCATCCTGACCCTGAAGTACCCTATTGAACATGGCATCGTCACCAACTGGGATGACATGGAGAAAGTGTGGCACCACACCTTCTACAACGAGCTCCGTGTTGCCCCGGAGGAGCACCCTGTCCTGCTGACAGAAGCACCCCTGAACCCCAAGGCCAACAGAGAGAAGATGACCCAGGTACAGTTGCAATGGTCTATCCTGTTTGTGTCTTGCAGAGGAATGAGTTGCCTTGGTGTTCTACTTCTTGGCTCCCTGAAGTGGCAGGTCTGCCACTTTTTTGGTCTGGCTGTCTCCTCTGTCTTGATACCGAGTGTCCAGGGAACTAGTTCACCAGCAGTTGCAGGGCTCTAACCAATTTTTCTAGAGGAAGAAAGTATCACTACAAACTTAGCTGGTAGATGGCCAGGGGAGGGGAGAAGAGCTAAAACTTAATTCAAGAAACCTGTGGACAAACTCTATGGCAAAAGCCATTTAAGAAATACCTGGATGCCCATCACCACAGTACCTGTGGTGTCAGCTGTACTGCCCGCCTCTTGTTGACAGCAGAAGTCCCTTTAGGTCAAGGGGAGACCAGGGTTTTGACTGAGCTCAGAACAGTCTAATCTGCATGATGGGGAGGGATCGCGTGATTCCCTGTTCTGTTCCTCCCTGTGGGGCAGCTGGCATTGGCCACTGTCAGCAGGCAGGATACTGGACTAGATGGAAGATTGGTCTGACCCAGTCTGGCTGTTCATGTGTTCTGTAATCCCTTGACGTTATCTAGAGTTAGCCCTGGCTAGCTCCAGATACGAGGGGGAGCCTTGGGTGATAGTGTGGATGGCTGGTCCCTGCAGTGCAGTAAAGTCTCGTTTTCTCCTAGATCATGTTTGAGACCTTCAACTGCCCCGCCATGTATGTGGCCATCCAGGCTGTACTGGCTCTGTATGCCTCTGGCCGCACCACCGGCATCGTGATGGACTCTGGGGATGGGGTGACCCATGCCGTGCCCATTTACGAAGGCTATGCGCTGCCTCATGCCATCCTGCGCTTGGACTTGGCTGGCCGGGACCTGACCGACTACCTCATGAAGATCCTGACGGAGCGGGGCTACAGCTTCACCACCACGGCCGAGAGGGAGATCGTGCGTGACGTCAAGGAGAAGCTGTGCTACGTCGCCCTGGACTTCGAGCAAGAGATGGCCACCGCTGCACTGTCTGCTTCTCTGGAGAAGAGCTATGAGCTCCCCGATGGGCAAGTGATCACCATTGGGAATGAGCGGTTCAGATGCCCAGAGGCGCTCTTCCAGCCCGCCTTCCTGGGCATGGAGACCTGCGGCATTCACGAGAGCACCTTCAACTCGGTCATGAAGTGTGACATTGACATCCGCAAGGACCTCTACGCCAACACGGTGCTCTCTGGCGGCAGCACCATGTACGCCGGCATCGCAGACCGCCTGCAGAAGGAAATCGCTGCGCTGGCCCCCGGCACCATGAAGATCAAGATCATTGCCCCGGTGGAGCGCAAATTCTCCGTCTGGATCGGTGGCTCCATCCTGGCTTCCCTCTCTACCTTCCAGCAGGTGTGGATCAGCAAGCAGGAATACGACGAGGCTGGGCCAGCCATAGTGCACAGGAAATGCTTCTGAATCCTGTAGCAAGATGTGCTGGGACTGTTCCTTTCAAAACTTCCTAAGTTGGCGTTAGACACATGCAATAGTTTGGATAAACCTAATGCAGTGATCACCTGTATGGGGGCTTAGCATGCACTTTCTACTGGTGATTCATCATGAGGCTGAGAAAATGTGAGGCTATGGATCTGTCCCTAAGAGCACTCTGTACTGTCCTTCGTGGGGCTAGAGATTAGATGTTTAGCCTTGACTCCATCTTGCCCCAAAGAGGGAGTAATTATTCCAAACTCCTCTGCTGGGGCTGGCTAGGAAAATGTGAATTGCTGTTGGTCTCCCTTCTGTAGCAGTAGGGCTTAAAGGGCCAGTTTGCTTCCCCCCCCACCCAACTGTACTAACCAATAGTCTGAGTAGCCTCTAGCCCCATGTCTCCTTGTGCAAGCTGCTGTAACTTGCTGGGGTCCATCTCTGTTTGCTGTACTGATCACTGGGAAGGCGTAAGCGTTTGTATTGGCTTGCAAAGTGGAGAATTGAATTGTAACACGCAGAGACAGTCCCCTGTGACAAGGGACACTTGCAGATTAAATACTTTAAGTGCTTTGCAGGACTGGCTTTCTTTTGGTAACTGATGGGATCAGCAAACACTGGGATTCTCTACAGAAAGATGGTGCCTTTGGTCCAAGGGCCCCTGGTTAGAGCTGCAATTGGCATGCTCACTCTGCAGTGTTTTGGGGGGGGGGAGGACTAAATGACATTGCCTTGTTGCTGTGGCAGATCAGGGCATGCAGCCATGACTGGGGGGGCTGTTTTGTCCTGACAACACCGCTTGCTTTTTAAGGAAACTCGTTTCCTATGGTGTTGTCTCGTAATGTCAGTATCGGGGGCAGCCATGTTAGTCTGGATCCACAAAAGTGACACTGAGTCCTGTAGTACCTTAGACTAACAGATGTATTGGAGCATAAGCTTTTGTGGGCGTCTGACAAAGTGGGTCTCGGCCCACAAAAGCTCGTGCTCAATACAGCGGTCTCGAAGGTGCTACAGGACTCCTTGTCGCTCTTGTAATGTGGAGGCTAAATAGCAACTGGATGTGCTAGAGGTGCCTTTGGACTAGCCATTGCATGCGCTGTGTTCACGGGGAAACCCAGCATTGGAGGCAGTCTTGCACCACGCTTGCCTCAGCACAGTGCAACTACACCACTGTCGCACTGGTGCAGCATCTCCTAAAGCTGACCTGGAAGAGCTCTCCCCTCGACTCCACTGCCTCTTGGGGAGCTAGAGGAGCTCCATCAGGAGACACTTCTCTCCCCCCTTCCCAGACAGAACTAAGGGGGTTGGCATAGCTGTCACTCAGTTGTGGCTTTCATCTCCTGCCCCCTCCCCCCCGGGAATGTAATCAGACCCGTGGCGGGGACTCTCTTCGGTCTGAGGCACTGAAATCTGGATTAAAACTAACTTGAGCTGCTACTCAACCCTGCCTGAAGGCTGGGCTTCTCCTGAGGGAGTAGGGCAGTCCTAGGAGCAGGGCCCATCACCTCATGGCTAGCTTCAGAGCACATTTGGGGAAGGGGAGCAGATTACAAGAGGGATCTGGTGCAATACTGATTTGGGGGGAGGTAGGGTTCACTAGCCCTGTGATGGGGCTAGACCAGAGCACCTGGCTCTCACTCAGCAGTAGCAGCTCATGCCTGGGAGGTTGATTCAGTTCCAGGTGCTGGGGGACATTACAGCACTACCCCAAGCCATTCAGGTGCATAAACAAAACCTCAGGCTGCTGGGATTGGAGATGCTCCACCATTTAGAGCTTCCTGTGCTCAGCTAACGCCTTAGCTGCACGAGGGTTTCTCTTGGAGGGGAGGGATGTTCCCAAGTCTCCTTTTTAGTTGATTCAAAGGCCAGGTGTTCAGCCTTTCCAGGTGAGCATGAACAAAATCAGGCAGATAATTAAGAGCGTTCCGGGCATTTAAATGGCCTTGCTGTGGTGCATGCATATGTATTCTGCACTTGACAAGCCATGACATCTTCCTTTAGTGGAAAAATGTGGAGCGCTGCATTTCAGCTTCCCACCGTGGTCTTGCGGCCCAGACTGCTGCAGCGTGCAAACAGATGGTCAAACACCTTCCCGAAGAGCTGGCTGGAGCTTGGTGGGCACCAGGAAAAATCTGCCTGGAGTTTCTAGCCAGGGAGACTATTAGACTCTCTCCTACAAACGAGGGTCTTAGCAGCCTGTGCTGAACTGTTGGCCCTGTCTATAAATGCACAGGTGAGCAAATGCAAAACCCCACTTAATGTCAGCCTCTAGTGCAGGGCTACTAAATATGTGGCCTACTGTCCACGGTGCAGTTTGAGTTTACACAGGGCTCACAGGCAGCCCCGTGGGTGGGATCCTCTGCACGTGGTCTCCACTGGGAACACTCCACAACAGCAAAGCATCTCCCAGGCAGGGTGAGCATTAAAAGATGCAAGTGGATGGGCTGGCTGGAACTGGTGTGTACAGGGTGTTGGTGTTTCTAACACCCAGGGAGGTGCAAGCATGGGCATTGTGGGAAGTGCTCTGTAGTCATGCCCAGTCAGTGTGACAAGCTAGCTGCATGTCTATGCAATCACACTGAAGCTGTGGCCTGCAGGGCTTCCGACAGAGTATCCCTACTCTGGTGTCGCCAACCACTGCATCGTGCTGGAGCAGGACCCTGGTTGCAGCCCAGTGCACTTGGCAAGGAGCTGCTGCAGCCTGGCTTGCAGTGTGTGGGGCGGGGGGGTGCTTTGCCTGGGCTGGGTGCCAGTGGATGGCTGAGCATGCCAGCAAGGCAGTGTTCCCCAGGTATTCGGCTAATCAGAACTGAACATGGTAGCACGGTGACTTAGCTCTCTGCATGCAGCAGGGATGCTGAAGCCTGCATGGGAGGGGATGGCGCAGCTTCAAAACCGAAGCCTCTTCCTCCGTGCCCCTACATCGAGGGAAGCTGTTTCTTGGATGAGGTAGGCGAAGCAAAGGTTTCTCTAACAGCCTGTCCTATGTAGTGGAGCAAGGCCAGGGAGTCCTAGAACTCTGCTTCCAGCGACAATGGCAAACTCGGAAATAGGATGTGTCCATGTTTCTTTATGGCTCAGGCAAGGGGGGCTGGGAGAGGGGAAGTGGTTCTAGCTTACTTAAGGTAGCCATCTCCCTCTCAACCAACCAAGCGGTTTTGGCTAGGCTGCAGCTCAGAGGGGCCAGTCCAGGTGCTCAGCATGGTGTGCAACCAGACAATGGCTCAGCAAAACCAGCCTGACCCCCTTGAAAGCAGAGGGGCTTCTAGTATCTGACCCCTGAGGCACGGGAGGTCAAAGCAGTCACAGTTCCTGGGACAGCTGCTGGAGGACTGTAGATGCTGCTACTTGGTTATAAGCAGAACACACTGGTTCTACATTTGGGGAGGAGGGGGGCAGTATTTAGACAAATTCTGGGGATGGGCCCACCCCTAGAACGAGGTCAAACATCCAGACTTGGTAGTGCAGGCTAGCCCCAGGGGAAGGGTGGGTGTTGGGAGCAGTACATGTTCAACCTCATTAGTCTGGCAAAGTCTGATGTTGCTCCAGCTGGCAGTCCAGTGGCAGAGGTGGCTGGCAGCAGTGGCCAGGAGGGGAGCAGAGCCCAGTGACAGAGGGGCCAGAACTGACCTCCCCTGAGCCAGCAAACTCTTGGCTGGGACCAATTGGGTCCTGAAGTTGCCAGACTAGGCAGGGCCAACCTGTATAAGAAACCAGGAGGGAACTCCCCAGGCAGAGACCCCCATGAAAGCAGATAGTTAAATGCCATGTTTCCAACAGACCCTTGTATTTGTCTGAAAGCAAGAGCAGGAAGTGGCGGGCGGGCGGGGGTGGGTGGGGGTTTGTGTGAAGGGCTGCAGGACCCTCCAGCTGTATCTGCCACGCCTCTTAGAGGGCCCTACCCTACTGCAGTAATCTGGTTCCAGTCACACAAGCAAACCTGCCCTAACCAGCCTCTTCTCTCCTCTCTTCTCCCCCTCTCCCCCAACTTCTATTCCTTGATTAGTTCCACCGGGCTGTGAGGTGGAAATGGAATTAACTGGCATTTGTAGCAAATCCCTCTGTTAAAGCTGCAGCCACAATTCCTGCCCTTGGAAGTAAAACAAACTCCACTCTTTACAGCGCTCGTCTGAAGATGAGCTACTTAACTGGCAGCCAGCCCTGTGTAAGCTGTTAATGATGGCTCCGGAACACACAGGGAGCTGCGAGCCAGCAGCTGTCTCCTCTGGTCCGATCAAAGCGAGCTGTGTAACGCTCAAATCCGTGGCAGTATTTTTAGCAAAAGCCTCCGACTTGCACTAAACTTGAACGGAGCACTTGGCGCAGCAGAGCTGTGCTGGTCTTTCCTCAGATGCTCAGCAAGGCTGCCTTGACGGGGAAATACTGGAATCCAATCTGTGGGGTACTGGAATCCAATCTGTGGGGTGCAACAGAGGCAAGGAGCCCATCCCAGAAGGGCGGTCAGCTAGAGTGAGGCCTTTGACCAATGTCTCCCAAGCAGGGGTTCCCCTGGAAATGGTGGTCTACTGGCCACTCGTGTTGCCTTGGGGACATAGTTGATTTCAGCCTGTTCTTCAGCAGCATTTGCTTTGGTCAGGGCTGAACCTGGCTGAGGTCTGAGTATCTTCTGAATAGTGAGGGTCTTGCTCCCCCAAGAACTAAGCAAATGCTATTCTAGCTTGACCAGATAGAGAACTCTGGAAAAGATCTGCTTGCTGATGGCATGGTAGGGCCAAGATCAGCACTGCAGGGCCCTGAATTTGAGCTCACGCGCTGGGCGTCTTTCTTTTGATACCACTGAGCTGGAAGAGTTTCTGTAGGGCACTGTGCCTACCTAAGGTAGTGATAGACAGGAGCAAGCAACTGTGCTTAATGTTCCTCCTTGGGTCACTTGCATTGGCTCTTCCTATGTATGTGTTGGTCAACACACTCGATTGACTTCTCCCACGTGATTGTGTTTTGAAGCAAAGCGTTCCCAGCCCTGGCTTTTTAAAGAGGCATGAGGACAAAATACTATTACAAACCGCAGGCCATGTGAGGTGAACTGGAGTGTTTGTGAGCAAGACTTAGGGGGGAGGGATAGCTCAGTGGTTTGAGCATTGGCCTGCTAAACCCAGGGTTGTGGTTTCAATCCTTGAAGAGGCCATTAGGGATTTGGGGCAAAAATTTGTCAGGGATGGTGCTTGATCCTGCTGTGAAGGCAGGGGACTGGACTCAATGACCTTTCAAGGTCCCTTCCAGTTCTAGGAGATAGGCAATTTCCATTAATTTATTTTTAAGACCCAAAATGTCATTCTTCTGCTGTACGCTGCACTGACTAGGCCTTAGTTGGAGTATTGTGTCCAGTTCTGGACACCCCATTTCAAGACAGATGTAGCAAAATTGAAGAAAGTCCAGAGAAGAGCAGCAAAAATGATGAAAGGTCTAGAGAACATGAGCTATGAGGGGAGACGGAAAGAATTGGGCTTGTTTAGTTTGGAAAGGAGAAGACGGGACAGGATAGCTGTTTCCAAGTATCTAAAAGGGTGTCTCAGGGAGAAGGGAGAGAAATTGTTCTCCTGGGCCTCTGAGACTAGGAGAAGAAGCAATGGGCTTAAATTGCACCAAGGGAGGTTTAGATTGGACATTAGGAAAAACTTCCCAACTGCCAGTGTGGTTAAACACTGGAATGAATTGCTTATGGAGATTCCACAACCTCCCTCTCTGGAGATATTTCAGGGCAGGTTGGATAGGCGCATCTCAGAGATGATCTTAGATGGTCCTTGGTCCTGCCATGCGGGCAGGGGACTGGACATTCTGATCTCTCAAGGTCCCTTCCAGTTCTAGTGTTCCATGATCCCCGTGTGACAGACTAGAGTGCTGGTCTTCCTGCCATAAGCACAAGTCCCTTTATTTGAGCTAAAGGAGAATCTCCATAGAATAGGGCCCGTGACACAGTCGGGCAGTTCTAGCTCTGCCATGTGCAGAACACGTTGATTTGAGGGTCACATGCTGAAGTTGGTAACTGCTTCAAGAGAGACAATTACTGCAGCCCTCGCCTCTGGTTTTGCTTGCTGCTGTCGGTGAGGCGAGAGGTCACGCCGGAGGGGCCGGTGTGAGTGTTGCCCTGTTCAGCCAGCATGTTGCTGTGCACGTTCTCCAAAGAGGCGGCCCGAAGTGGGTGTTCCGCTGCATGTTTCTGGTAGCTCAGGCGTGCTCAGCTGCTCAAGAGAATTTAACTAATTGTGGCGGATTGATTGATTGGAAGAGTTTCCTGCAAACAAGACAGCTGCATGCAGGGTGGTCTGTGGCTGAGCCCGGTGGCGGCACAGACAGGAGCTAATAGCTATGGATTTTCTAGTCTGGCAATAGCTTTGCATCCTGTGCTCCCCGGCCCCTGCCCCAAAAAGCCACAAGTTGGGCCGACAAACGAGGGGGGGGGGGGTTATCTTTGCTTTCGAGCGTGGGCACAGAGTCAAGTGACAGGCTGAGGTCATCCGGAGCCTGTGGTAACAGAGGCCGGATCTGAAGTCTGATTTCCTGAGTCTTAGCCCACAAGATCATCCTTCCCCTTTTCTGTTTCCTCGTGCAGAGGATGTTGGCCAACTGGGCAATTTCAATGGCCATGCACAGTGTTAAGTAGCTGTCTTGGGTTTCCAGCTTGGAGAGGAACCCGATGAATTCTTCAGGCTGTCTTCCTGAAAAGGTTGGGAGCCTTGGTTTTATGGTTCCCGGGGAGCTTGGCCGAAATGCCTAGCAGATTGACAAGTTCAGTGTTCCTCATGCCCTGTGTCCGGCGGCAGCGGTGCCCTCTTGTTGCTTGGAGCATGGAGGATGAACCTGTGTGTCGGGGGGGGGGGGGGGGGGGGTGTCCTCTATGTAGCTTCAGCAGGAAAAGGCTCATCCCTTGAGTTGGCTACTGAGAGCTCTGGGAACAATCTGGATTTGGTGGTTGCTGCTCTTCAATAGCCACGGACCATGAGTGCCTCTTTCTTCCCAGCGCTTGCTTAGCAGGCCAGGTCCTCGACTGATGTTCCCAGAGCTTAGAGAAAGGCAATTCCCATCTCCAGGTGGCATCTCAAAAGGTGCTGGTAGCGTCAGAGCTTCTTCCTCCTGACTGCTTCTCTCGCAATATGTTGCTTAGGATCAAGTAGTCCCGAGCTGGAGATGAACACTGGAGAGACTGTCTTGTTGTTCGCTAGTTTCTTGGCCAGGAGGGGGGATATGGCCCACCCACTTAGAGGTGGGAGTTTGCAAGTCAATCTTGCTACAGCCGGGACAATGGTCTTCTGGGCTATGTAGACCAGTGGTTCCCAAACTTTTCAGCATCACACCCCCCCTTTTGATTTTTGAGAC
>JANRFK010003894.1:18319523-18331454 GCA_030068395.1 Apalone spinifera | reverse complement strand
GGACCTAACCACTAGGCCACCCCACTGCCCAGGAGACCCGGCCACAGGGGCATTGTACAAGTGGTGAGGCATGGGGGCAATGCGGAAAGTAAAGCATTGGAGACAGAAGAGATACCATATAAGTCACAGCATCTTACCATCCTGATCAGCCATTGTACCTGCATGGTTTTGTTTTGGGTTGGGATGCTCCAGCCAGGGCCTGGTCAGATCTTGGAGGGTGTGATGACAGTCACTCACCACGGCGGCGCCTCCTGCTGGCTGACCCGGGGATTAGCTCTGCACACCCGTGTGCCCTCTTCTGGTGGTGCCTCGTTGCTGTCACTTCTGCTTCTGCACCCGTGTCATTCCGAGGACTGGGGCATCCTCTTCAGGACACAGCCCTCCTGCTATGCCGCATGTGTGCTCCCCCTTCCAGGGGACAGTATCACAATCCGTTAGTCCTGCCACATTCACTACTCCAGGTCCTGGCCCAGGGACCCTGTAGATAGCCATCGCTGCTGTGTCCCCTCCGGCTCCTCAATTTATTTTCCTGGGCCACTTCCCAGTAACCTCCAGCACCTTCTTTGCTCTCACCTTAGGGCATCAGCCTGCCAGTCTTAGCAGCCCTTTCTAGTTTCCCCAGTCCTTGCTGGCAGCCTTGCTGTATGCAGGGCTCTGGCATGCCTGTCTCCCACTAAGAATCTGATCTCTCCTCAAGTTCTAGGCCGCTACTGAATGTGCTGTGCCCTGCAGCACTTATATGGGCCTGTCCAGCCCTGATTGGCTGCACCTCTCAGCTCGTCTCTGATTGGCTACCTCCTGCACAGCCTCTGTGCATCTCTATTCACTCCTTAGAGCCCAGGGTGCACCAGGACAGAGAACTGAACATTTAGGGTGCCTATCAGTGCTTAATTTGTGCACTCAGAGGGTGTGTCTAGACCGCAGGGTTTTGTCGACAAAACTATACCTGTGTCTACACTACCGCCGAGTTCTGTCGACATAACGTTGACAGAACTTGGCAGTTTTGTCGACGGCGGTAAACCTCATTCTACAAGGAATAACGCCTTTTGTCGACAGAGTTCTCTCGACAGAAGGTGTTATTGCATCTACACTGTCCTTTGCGTCTACACTCTCATGTCGACAAAGCGGCTTGCTTTGTCGACAGAACTGGCTGTCGTCTAGACGCTCTTTGTCGACAGAAGCTTTGTAGACAGTATCTGTCAACAAAGCCTCTGTCGACAAAAGCCTGTCGTCTAGACATACCCAGAGGGTCTCCTACCACTTGCCACAGTCAGGTAATCGGGCTGTCAGGCATATAATCACCAGAAAAACATGATTCCGGTCACTGGCACAAAGGAAAGCCAAGAGAGCTGTGCATGGTTTGGTCTGGGCTGAGGGGGCGTTCCAAAGCATTCACGGAAATGGCCTGAGTTTGAGAGAGAAACCCAGACAAGGCAGATCTTTGGCCCTTCGCCGAGGCAGGGTGACTGAATGGCTGAGGAGACCGATAATGCAGCATAGAATCCGGTAATGCGGCAGTGTGTAGGCGCCCCGCGCCCGGCCCTCAAGCACCCCTGCAATCTCACTTGCATAGAGCAGTCATCTGCATTGCCATTTAGCATGGTGGGGTTCGACGACTCCTGCCTGCCCTTCCAGAGATGGCTTTGCCCTCAGCCGTGGGCATCGCGTTTGCTTAGTGTCCTTTCTTTTCACCGTCCCCTGCAGACCCATTGGGCCTCCAGCCCCAGCCTGGGATATTGGACTGGGTGCTCTGTAGACCCCACGCTATACTGTGACTAGCTGGCAAGAATCACTGCTCGAGGGATAAATACCTAGCTGCCTTCCCAGTCCTCTTCCCTGGGAGCTGTGCGTGCCAACTTCATCATCGGAACAAATCCACGGTTGTCACACAGCACGCTCGGCAAAGCAGCTGGACCGATGGAGAGCTCAGATCTCTTCTCCTGCTGCAGCCGAACGGACTTTTAAATATATCACCTAGCCTCAAACGGGGCGGGGGACATCACCAAAAGCACCAGCAGCAGGAGGGAGCTGGCAATGCTGTGGGCTTCATTTCTGTACCATGGAGGCTTTCCATGATCCAAGCTCTGCAATTCTGCATTTTCAGGATCCACTGGCAGGGTCCAGAGGTAAATGTGGGGCTGAAACAGAGCTGGGCCTGAAGCCAAACCTCTGCTCCGGACACCCCTGAACTCGAGCAGAGTTCAGATTGGAACCTGAACATTGCAGGTGTGGGCTCCCCGTTAGGCTGAAATAAAGTATGTGCCTTAACCAGGGACAGCTGGCAGGCAGCGTGTAATCCCAGAGGGGTGTCCTGGAGGCCATGTCAGCCCTGAGCTACCCCGCACACATTTAACAGGACGCAGCACCATCGCCACACGCTGCGGAGGGAAGTGATGCGGGGCAGTTTGTGCTAAGGCAGGTGGGATGTCCTGGAAAGACGGATGTTGGGGAGAACGGAGAGTCACCGTCAGAGTCTCATTTTTGAGCCTATTAATACAAAGTTTTGTCTGTTTTACAAATAAAAATAGCTTCATTCCACCATCTGCCTGCCAGCCGCTCCACTGTCACTCCAGCAAGGGAACAAGTGTGTCAGAGCCCTCGCGCTCGGCTCATCCCTTCTTTTTTATTTTTTGATGGCTTGGCTGGTGCCATCCGTAAGCAGCAATTATTAGCTCCTCCAGCCAGGAATGGTGCCAGTTTGTTATGAATATCTTCACAGGTTTCCTCAGAATTTGGACAGAGAATCAGGGTGTGGGTGGGTTGCCGGTTTGTGTGTGGCAGCAGGGGTGGCAGGAGGTTAGTTTTTTGTTGCTGCTATTACTTTCCCCTTGCAGCCTTGGATATTGTCAGGGCCAGACTAAGGGGTGGGCTAGCCGGGCAGCTGCCCAGGGCGCCAACCTATGTGGGGCTCCCGGCTCCCGGCGGGCTGCAGCGGCCGCCCGAAGCGGGGGCTGTGTTAACCCCCGCAGCACCAGCCAGCAGCACCCTTCCCCCCACGGCCACAGGGCCCTACACAGCCAGGCACAGCCTGCCCCGGGCGCCCCCGGGCTGTGCGCCATCGGCAGTGGCCGGGCCAACTGGGCAGCGCATGCGCCGTGCGTCTGCCCATGCACCCCGGGGGCGGGCCCGTGCATGCGCCGTATGCCCGGAGGCGGGGCCGTGCGCCCTGGGGGCGGCGGCGCACACCTGGGGCCTGGAGCGCCAAAATGGCTCGGGCCGGCCCTGGATATTGTGGCCCAATGACAGGCTGATGAAAGTTGATCAGCAAGGAGGACGCAGAGACAGATTTGGGGGATAGGGAGAAGAAAAGAAAAAGAAATAAAAAAAGAAGTCACAAGAAGGCGGGCTGGCATTTTCCTGGCATATCTCCCCTGGATTATTCAGTTGCATCGTCTTCTGTACTTAAGTGTCAACCGCCCCCGATTTCTGTCTAGCTTCCCTTGCGGAATGATTAATCCATGCCATAATTTCTGCAGGATTCTGGGAAAACCTGCCAGAATCTCTGATAAACTTTTTTTTTTTTAAATCTGATGCAGTCATTGCTAAAGGGCCAGTCCCGGTCCCTCTGCGAATGATACTTTGCGAGTCAGATGTCCAAATATATTGGAGGATCTGGGCTTTGTAATCTCTATGGCCCCAAACTAGGAACAAAGAGAGAGACATTTTCCCCCCAGTCTTACGATTCTAGAAAGGCCCCTGATAATCTATATTTAACCTGCGTCAGGAACTCCCTTTGGACGATCAACCGGATTTAGCAGCCAGAGCATTGGACGGTGAGGTGATTGCACTGTATTCAGTTCTGAGCTCTGCTACCTGCTGTGTGACTTTGGGCAAATTGTTCTGCCTCTCCTTTGGCTGTCTTCTCCTTTTAGAGTATGCGCTTCAAGGGCCACTTCTCCCACCGTGCCCTTGGACGGTGTCCAGCACCATAGGGCCACAGTCTCAGTTGGAATACTCATCGAAAACATCTGCACAGCCCTGCATGGATGTGTAGGCTCTCAGCTGACATAAAGAGGCCTGGTATAAATGTCTAGAGATAATGATTTAGGAAAAACTATGCCCGGACAGTCCAGTGACCTATCCCTGACCATGCCGGTACCGGGTAGTTAAGAAGTGGCAAGACTATCATGAATGGAATTTTCTCACCATTAGTGATTGGGCTACCTAAACTTGGTTCTATCAACCCAGCCACCCACCGCTGCCACGGTATCTGAGCCCCTTGCGAGCTATACTATAGTTTGCTTCACAAAACCTCATTTTATAACTGCGGATCGAGGCATGGCCAGAAATAAAGATTCTGGCCACACTGGAAGGATGGGGTAGAACAGAGAAGTCAACTCCTGTATCCAAGTTGCAGGCTTTCGGCTGCCCTGGGGACATGTCAGCCATACCCTCCCACACAGCCAACTGACATATTTTCATCACAAAATAATTTTGACAGAAAATGGCTTTTCATCAAAAAATCAACGTTACAGAAAAATGTTCATTGTCGACCAAATTTTAAAAACCCACCCACATACAACGAAGTAAAACGGCTTCTGGAAACCAAAGATGTTTCCGTTTTGTTGTTGAAAACACCAACGTATTCACTAGAAATTCCAGTGAAAACCCAACATTTTTCCAAATTTCCAACAGAAAACAGCTGATGGTTTTAACTGGCGCTAGCCCTCAATAAATGGAGTGTGATGGCAACTTCAATACTGAATATCGGTGCATTAATTCACAGAGCCCTGGATAATCTGGAGCACTACAGTGGAGTCAAGAGGTATTAACATATGGTAGCAGAAATTGGATGACTGTATGGAATTTACAATAGTACCTTAGAAGAGTGTTAAGCTCTCTGCTTTGGAGTGACCGAACGTCCTTGAGGCATTCAAGAAGGAAGTTTTTACAGGCTCCTTTCCCTCAGAATGGAAATGGACTATGGTTTCTGCATAGTGGCAGTTTGGCCCTCCTCTAAGTATATAGGATGGATACAGAATTAGCATCAGGCTGTTTAAGAAACAAAAGCCCAATAACGGCCCAACAAGGATATGTTACAGACCTCGACTCCTGCTCAGTTCTTGGGCCTGGTGGAGGTGACCATTTCATTAATTCTGCAATCTGTCTATGGCCAGGTTTACTCTATACCTAGCAGCTCGGCTTAAGGTAGGCAACTCCGGCTATGTAGGATATGTAGAATATGGAGGTGGCTTACTTTAAGCCGAGTTTGGCGCCGTCTACACAGTGGGAGGCCGATGGGAGCCAAACGCTTTGATCGGCTTCCCTTACTCCTCGCAGGAGCAAAAGTACGGGCCGGCAGCGGGGGCACCCTCTGAGTTCCATTTAGTGAGTCTCAAGTAGACTCACGAAATTGAACTCCAGAAGATCGATTGTGGCAGCATCGATCTTCCATGGTTCCATGGGAGTAAAGACGAGGCCTGAGATACTTGTGCAGTCCCCATTACTGCAGTCTCTGAGTACCTGGTGAATTTATTCCTCTCAACAATGCTGTGAGGTCTGGCGGTGCTGTCATGCCCACTTCATAGGTGGGGAACTGAGGGCCGGAGAAGCTAAGTGACTTGCCTGACTCCACAAAGAAAGTCTGTGGCAAAGCAGGAATTTGAACCCAGGTCTCTCCGTCTAAGCCCAAATGTCTACACTGCAGTTTTACCCACCCTCCCCCCGCAAGCCCTTGTCAGATGACATGGGCCAGCTGTGGGTGTTTGACTGTAGAATAGATGTACCCAGTAACTCAAGTGTGGCTTGGAGATGTGGTTGCTCATACTTGGGCTAGGCTACGTCAGATGCTAATCACCTGAATTAACTCTGCACTGATAACATACCCTGCATTGCACAGTCATTTCTCAGAGATGAGCCAAGAGCCCCTTTTTTCAGTTGCAACCTGTGCCCAGACTGGTGTCTCCTCTTCCCCTTCCCCATCGAGGCAGGAGTGGGCACGGTGGAGACGGCATGGCGTGGAGGGTGGTGAACAGCAGCTGTTGCGGAGCGTGGCGGGAGAGGGTAACAGCTGAGACGGTGCCACCGTTGGCGTTTTGCGCTGGGCGAATGCAGAACGAGATCAACCGGGCGAGCGATCGGCTGCTTTTCTCCCCCTCCTCCCCCACCTGGCATCTCTTCCAATGGCACATTTACTGTAACTGTCGTGCAGCCTCCTCCGCGGCGAAGGCAGGGGCGCCTGTCTCCGGAATTATTTTTACAATCTCTGTTTGGCACTGATATCTCTCCCCTACAAAAGCCACTTCTATAAATAACTCCAGACTGTGCTCTTCATTTCTCTCCCCATCACACCCTTCTCTTTAGTATCTCTCCATCTCCTTTCTGTCTGGCTTTCCCAGCTCTCTCTGGTCCAGCCCTTTGGCTGAGAGCAAAAGAGGCCTTGAGGGCATCGGAACTGCTGGGCCAAATTAGATCAGGAGTCTGTCTACCCCAGTACCCTATCCCCCAACAGCTGCAGGGACTGGCTGCTTCAGAAGAAGTTGCTTGGAATTTTGTAATGGCTAATTATGGAATAACCTGCTTGTAATTTCTCCCTAAGCTCCACCAGTTAGTGGTTGGTTCACATCCCTTATATATTTCTACCCTTGCAGACAGAACTGTGGATTTTCTTCTTGTACAAATACCTCATTCTTATTTGACTCCTGCTGGGCTCTTGGCTGTCATGACCTTGTGGTTCTGTAGCTGGATTAAAACAATGCATTTCCTGGTATCCATTTCAATATATCTTCTGTCAGTTTCATTGGCTGCCCTCTTGATGTCAGACTGCACCCCCACGCCCATGGCAGGTCCAGTCAGCTCTCCTCAGAAATCTCACAAGTACTTGGCACAAACACTGAGGTGATTGCGGGACCCAAATGAAAGAAGACTCAGTTTATTAGGGGAAAATAGGAGAAGATGCAACTGACCTCAAAGGCAAACGGTATTAAAATCACCCATAACTCGCTCGTTAGGGCTGGACTTTCCTCCTGGACATGATGGGGAGGGAGAGAGGGCTGCAAGGAGCCAGTTTCAGACCCCACCATAAATCAGAGCCACTTAGGATCTGCTCTAACTGCATCGGAAGTAGCGGATTGGCCCTCTCTGCCCTGCTGCTAGCTGTCCCCCTCCATCCTCTTGCACCAGAGGCAGCAGGAGGCAGCTAAACGAACCCTCCCATGGTGCGTCTACGCGGCAACGTTTTTCCGGAAAAAATGGCCGTTTTTCCAGAAAAACAATACTTGCATCCACACTGTTATTGCATTCTTTCAACAGAAAGTTGAAAGAACGGAGGGGTTTTCCCGGCAGCGGTACACCTCATTCTGCGAGGAAGAAGCCTTTTTCCAAAAAAGTTTTTTCGAAAAAAGGCGTGTGTGGATTCAGAAGAGGGAATTCTTTTGAAAGAAGAGGCCTTTAGGAAATAACACAGGTGCCCTGGTGGCCACTTCATAGGTGGGGAACTGAGTGCCAGACTAATCACAACTTAAACGTGAGAGAGCGTCCAATGAGTGTGGACGCCCTCTTTCGAAAAAGCACATCGCTTTTTCGTTGCGCTTTTGCTGTGTGGACGCTCTCTTTCTAAAAAAGCTTTTCCAGAAGATTTTTTCCGGAAAGTTTTCTTCCGAAAGAAGCCTGAAGTTTAGACGTAACCCCAGCTTCTTGTGAGAAGAGTACATCCTTCCATTGAGGCAAACTTTGCATTGCTGGAGAATCTGCCCCTCTAATCTCCTTCCTCCTGCCTCACCAAACACCTGTTGTTAAGCAAAGGTGCCATAGAGATGGCTGGCGCAGATCAGCCTGTCTCTCCGGGACCCCATTAGCTTCTACCAGATCAGCACCGGGACCAAGAATTGGGGACGTAGTCATCTGACATTTGCCAGGGTCCTGCTTTTGCCTCAGAGGCGATGTCTACACTGCGAGTTTTTTGCGGAAGAGGAAATGCAAATTGAACACTCATTTGCATACCTTGCACTCTCATTTGCATATCTTCTTCCGATCCTTTATGCGGAAGAGGTTTTTGCTATAAAAAGCCCCGTGTAGACTGGGCCATTTGTTGGAAAAAAACCTTTTGTGCAAGAGCCCTTATTTCTCAAAAAATGAGGTTTATAGGCTCTTCTGCAAAAGGGGTTGGTTTTTTTTACGACAAAGGGCCCCGTCTACACAAGGTTTTTAATCACGAAAACCTCTTCTGCAAAAAGGATCGGAGGAAGATATGCAAATGAGCATTCCATTGGCATTTCCTCTTCCGCAAAAAAACTGCAGTGGAGACATAGCCAGACTGACAAAGTCCTTGTCTGACCCTGCGTCTCTCTGGCCCCATTTAACTCTGCCAGCCTGGCAGGTCTACCTTGGCAAGGTTTGGAAATCAGAGTCTGAGCATATTGTATGAACACACTACCCAAGGGTCCTGGCTGGAGCTGACGTGGCAGCGATTTGTACCTGCCCAGCGGTGCTACGCTGGCCGTTGGGTCTGTGCTGATTCAATAGCCATGGACTAGTTCCACTTGGCAGCGGTATTGTGTGGAGCTGACTGAGTTCAGCCCCTGGCCCTCCCCATGTTAATTTCAGAGACTGATCTGAATTGGCCTAAGTGCAAATAATTGCAGCTTTCCTGTATCCAGATCTAGCCACATCAAATGTTCCCTCTAATCTTTTCCATCCATATGCGGAATATATTTTTGAGCACCGAGGCATGTGTGAATGTGCACCACCCATAGAAACAAAAGCCTCATGGTGGGAGCTCTGCTAAGCAGCTGGCAGTATTAGAAGCTCTCCTGAGCAGCCACACAAGCCCCCAGCACAGGGACCACTGGCTGCATGCATCCCTTTGCACAATGGCTCTCTTCTCCCCAGACATCCTTAGCTGCCTTTCTCCGTGGAGAATAAAGCAAAGCTTGGCCCATTTCTCAACCTGTCTTAAGGACTCAAGGATAATTCCCCAGCTGGTGTAAACTGCTGTACCATTGCTGATGTCAATAAACACAGTTTACACAAGCTGAATGCCTGGCCCACAGTGACCGTCTAGCCTTCATCATTCCTGATGATCTATAATGCCAAATGATATGTAAGAATGATTTTTGGACAGATGGCCTGTCTTCTGTCACAGCGAGCTGTGGCTGCGGGTGGGGAAGACAGGAATATGATGATGGGAAATTGTTTGGGGTGGGGGAGAAGCTGTTAAGTCGGATTCAAACTGCAAATTTAGGAGTGGAGTTCTGATGTGGATTTTGAACGGACCCCAGTTTAGAGAGAGAGAGCATGTGGGTTCATGCACAGATGTGCATACATGTGCCCGTCTGTGTGTGTGCATGCATGAACACATGTGCATCAAAAGATACGGCTAGACTGCGAGGATCTTTTGTTGGAAGAGGCTTTTCCGAAATTTGGCCCATCTAGACTGGGCCAAATTTCAGAAACCCCTCCTCTTTCAAAAGCCCCCTTCTTCCTCATGCAACGAGGAAAACAGGGGCTTCTGAAAGAGCACGTTTGCTCTTCTGCAAAAAAAAGTGGAAGAACAAATGCGTTCTCTGGACGTGGCGGAGTTTTTTTGGGATACCTCCAGTATCCCGAAAAACCACTGCAGTCTAGCTGTACCCTGAGTGGCATATGTGGGCGTGTGCATGCCTGCATGTGTGGTTTTCAGCGTGGCCTGTTTGGAAGGTAGGAGCAATTTATCCCATTCAGCTCCTCATCTGGGTGAAGATTTCCGGCTCCCTGGGGGTTGAGAAGTAGGGTTTGGTTCAGGAAGGTGTGTGACATGGTGCATGGTGGAGAAGGATTTACTGTGCAGTGGTTTATCCACTGGAGAGCTAAAGGCCAGCTGCTGCTTCTGCTGCTAGCAGGAGTTCCTCCCCGCACCCAGTTGAGAGATATAATGAAATGCTAGTCACACGCCATAATGAACTGCTGGAAGACTCCGCACAGGGCTCCCAGCAAATTAGATTTGGATTATTGGAGCAATGAGAATTGAATGATCCGCAATGTTATCGAGGGGGATTGGGACTCGTTTCCTTGCTTTATGGCACCAACTGCATGCATTTAATTACCTGCCATTAAAAAATAGCATCCTGACACAAACCCACGGCGGAACATCTCCACGCACCAGGCAGCCGTGGGGAGGGCGGTCGGCAGGGGGGAGAGGCTGGTGCTGAGGCTGGCCCTTGGATGCTTTGGCAAGGTGTGTAGTGAAGGGATGACAGAGGTCAAGGCCAGTGATCGGGGCAGGAGGAGGGAAGCCATTGGGGCAGCAGATGAATGCAAATCTAGGGCCCTCCATAGGGTGAGCGAGAGACACCGATGGGTGCAACGTCGCACAAGCCCCTACAACGTCACCCCTCCAGGAGCATTCCAACTCCCTGGCTCAAGTGGGACAGAACACGACAGCCGGGAGAATCCGCATTTTCTTCAGCTTATTCTGGCAGAGACTGGGTTTGCTCATCTACTCTATTCCCGGCCTTCCTGAGCCAGATCTGGTGCTAGGTACATGCTGGGTGCTGAACGCCCTGGAAATCTGGCCCTTATTGTGTGTCTTAAATAGGCAGCTCTCCCACTTTGTCTGTCTGGTCCATTTGGATTTGTGTATATTAGGTCTGGAGACCCCAAGGCCCTATCACACCTTGCCCCAGGAAAAGAGCAGAAGAAGGGAATCTCCCAAGCTGCCTAGAGAGTCTGCAGGAAAGTAGCCAATCACAAAGTGGCTGCAGGGGCAGCCAATCAGTGCCAATCAGGGCCTTGTTAAAAGGAGCTGCAGGGCCTAAGCATATTCAGTTTGCTGGCTGGAGCCAGAGGAGTAAGGGTGGTGTCCTTGGCTGACTACAGGGCTTGGCAGATCAGGGCTGGCTAGAGACAGGGGAGCAAGGAAGGTGCTGGGGCTAAGAAAGGAAGTGGCCCTACTTATAGGGCCCCTGGGAACCTGAGTGGTGGGCAGGCCTGAGTTCCCCTCACCTTCTCTGAGCCTCTAGGGAAGTGACTTAAGCCCTGGGCAAGGGTGTAACTCAGGGAAGGGGCAGAAGACCCAGAATAGGATCAGCAGTTGTGGGACTTTGATACTCCTGAAAGAAGAAGTCACTGAGCTGACAGGAATGACTTAGCTGGGGTCCAGGCCCGGCCAAAGGCTTTGTGGGGCCCAAGGCAGGATGCTGGGAGCGAGGCCGGTGGATGGTGAATACTCAGCAGCGCAGGGCCCCGACAGAGCGGGACCCAAGGTATTTGCCTTCCTCACTTTGCCCTAGGGCCAGGCCTGGTGGGGTCAAAGCATCTCCAGGCAGGAAGCTCTGAGGTCATTGCTCCCTGTCTGAACAGGGGCTCTGGAGAGACAGCCCGGAAGCAGGCTCAGGGACAGATTGCTGAGGATTTAGCCCAGCGGTGGACAAAAGGGCCGCTGTGGGTCGGCTCTGGCCCGCCAAGTGAGTGGATCCATCCTGTGGAGGCCCTGCTGTCCCCTCTCCTCCCAGGCCAATCAGGGCCTGGGGGAGGAGGGAAGCACACAAAGTCTCCTCCCATGCTGCAAGGGGCTCAGCACTTAGTCAGCCGCCAGCTGCTGCTAGGGTTGCCAGATGGTTGGACTGACGGTGACATGGCCACAGGGCTGAGTCACTGAAAACCCGCCTGAGAAAAGTTTGCTGTCAGGAAAGGTGAGAGGCCCTGTCGTAGGACTGTAAACCTTTGGGCTGGTGACTGAGGCCTCTTGTATTGTTTGTCTGTCTCTATGTATTTTAGAGAGTTCGTACATCTGTCAGTCAGTCCATCTGGCCATCTGCCTGTGAGTCTGTTTGTTCAAGAACTCCTCTTAAATGGTAAGAGCCAGGACCACCAAATTTGGTAGGCTGCCTCCTTTTATCCTACCTTAAATCAAGGTCAGGGTGTGGTTGTGTCAGGGAAATGGGATGTGCCTGGAATCTGATTGTGTTCCATTGCACAGAAAGGGAGGGGGCTGAGAGCGAGGACAGCTATGCT
>JANRFK010003894.1:18297636-18308974 GCA_030068395.1 Apalone spinifera | reverse complement strand
GGGGAGATCTAGGTTGGATATTAGGAAAAACTCTTTCCCTAGGAGGATGGTGAAGCACTGGGATGGGTTCCCTAGGGAGATGATAGAATCTCCATCCCTAGAGGTTTTTAAGTCCCGGCTGGACAGAGCCGTGGCTGGGATGGTTTAGTTGGGGTTGGTCCTGCTTTGGGCAGGGGGTTGGACTCGATGGCTCTGCCAGCCCTAGGACTCTATGAATACTCCTGCCCCAGCTGCCCTGGAACCTGCATGGGGCATATCACAAGTAGGTTTAACGCAAGAGATCCTATGGGTTTTCTCCAGAGCAGGGTGGGCTGGCTTGGATATGGCTGCCCTGGGGCTCCCCCAGACAGGAATGGGAGGGGTACTTGGAGCCTCGTCGGCCGGGGGGATTGTGGCTTTGCCTGAGGAAGAGGGAGGGGGAGCAGAGGCCAGCTACTTTCTAGGATGCAGGGATGCTCCATAGGAGGCTTGCAGCCCCAAACACTGATGGAGCTGGGCTCCCCTGCTCTGCTATTGGTCTAGCATGGGCACCACAGGCCCATATAACTCACCGCCTGGGCCCATGCTCTCGGTCGGCTTAATCCAGCCTTCATTCCCCAGCCCTGCTTATTGCTCTTCCTGAGCCTCCGGTGATGTCTCCCTTGGAGAGTCAGCTGTTTGCTAGCCGGAAAACGAGGGAGAGCTATGCACAGCCTGGCTGTTCTTCCCCGCCAGGACCCCTTTCAGGCTGTTGTCATTGGACAAAGCCGGGGTTTCCTGCTGTCACACGGGATTTCTTTCTTCAGAGAAATGATCGTCCCACAGGGCATGTGTCTCATACTGTGTAAACGCCTCCGATCACAAATAAATTAGTACAGTCATTTGCCTCCACTAATGAACTGCTACCAGAGGGCAGAGGGGAAGCGTTTCCATTGGGGCGCGATTGCTTTTAAATGGCTTTTAAAGAGGCAGGTTGTGGGGGAAGCCAAAGGCCATGGCATCACAGTATGACACACACACACACACACACACACACACACACGCTTTATTTCCCTGCAGCTCCCAGTCCTGAGGCAGAAGGAGCGAGACCGGAATAATTATAAAGCACGCACAGATGAGATGGGGGTGGTAGTTGCCTCCCACAACCCACCACCGTCAGTGTGCAAATGGGGATCAGACTGCCAAGAACTGGGTGAAACAGCAACCTTGGGATTTCAGGGGCTACCTACACCCCAGGGGGCTGGTGGCACACGGAATGGAACACACCCTGAATAAGGGGGTTTAGGAAGAGCAGAGCTTTTCAGGAGAAATGCTGATCAGAGTCTGGCAGGCCCTGGGATGAAATCTAAGAGGTGTGTTTCCTTGTGCTTCTGCTGATGTAGTTGTGTTAGTCATGTGGATCGCTCCTTCATGGATGTGTGATTGCAGCTGAATTGATTCCTGCCTCTGATACAGATTCCCCGTTGTAACCCAGGCAGGTACTTCACCCCTCTCTGCCTCAGTTTCTCCTTCTGCCAAATGGAGAAACTGAGGCAGAGTTTTTCCATTTGCTACTAATGGCCTGTCTCCTCAGGGGTGAGAGAGCTCATGCATGGAGCTGAGTGAATAATGAATTTGCTTATTTGGGAGCTGAAATGAAAGATCTGGGAAAAAAAATCTTTCAGTTTGAACTGAAACCATTTTTTTCCAGACTGTTTTTTGTTGAATGAAAATCTTGGAGGGGGGAGGGGACCCCATTATTTCGAATCCATCAGAATGTTTGATTTGATTTTTTTTAATTCATTCTGGTTTGGCCTTTTTCAGGGGTTTTGGACCCTATTTAGTTAATGTGTGTATGCGGAGGGGGGTGATGAATGGGCCACATTTGAAAGCAACATTTCAAAACAGACAAGACTAAACAAAGCAGTTTGACTTGTTAAAAAAAGCTGGGGGGTGGGGAGGAAGGTTTGGCTGAAACTATGAATCAGATTTGATCCATATTTGACAAATCATTTCAGAGCCCCCCAAAATGCATTTTTGGGTGGAGGAAAAAACCTGTTGCTGGCTGAAAAATGTTCACCCACCTGTACCTGGGAGAGGCTAATGTACAAGGCTCTCATTTGCCCCCCCGACTGTAGCACCGCAATGCCCCTGCGGCAATGAATCCCACCCATTCCGCAGAAGAGCTCTGGTTTGCACCATTGCCTCCCTCCAGCCGGCAGAGGAGTTTCCTAGGTTCACTCAGCTCTGCCTTGCTGGTTGCTCTGGCCCAGGCCCTTGTGTGGAGGGGGCTGTCATCATGAGGTCTGGTGCCCTGTGCAGCCCGAGCACTGCGCCCATCCCCTGCCAGGGAGTGGGGCAGCAACTCTGCAAGGAGGGGGGGGGGCAGTGCTGGCAGGAACAGGGCAGGGAGGCTGGTGGGGGATGCTGGCTGGAAGGCAGAGCAGGGCGGGGAGGCTTGGAGCCACTGGAACCAGGGGGGTGGTCAGAGCAGCGGGCAGGGGCTGCCAGGGCTGGGAGGCAGTGCAGGAGCTGTGGGTGGGGGATGGAGGCTGTTTGAGCTTTCAGTCAGCACTAGGCATACGCATCATGAGACACTCATTAATCGGGGGCACAGCGGTGCCCTAAGTTGTATGCCTACGGTGGCCCTGGGCCAGAGACCAGAGCAGGAGGGTGTCTGAGCCAAACACTTTGCTTGTCCCTTCCCAGCCCCGGGTTGCTTCCTGAGAGCCAAGTTCCCATGTGAGCTGGGTGATAAATCGCTCTGTCCCTGTTACACGCAGCTCACCCCGACCCCTGCCTGTCAAAGCTGTTCGGACTTGTATCCCCACCGGGACGTGGCCCCTGCCCTGGGTGTAAAGACCTTTCCAGCCTGAACGCAAGGAAGATGGGTCTATTCTTTAAATAGCAGCTGCTGGCTACAGTCTGGGTCCTTCCCTCCACAGCCCCGACCGTGAAGAACCCAACCGCGGGATGGCTGGTGAACAGGAGAGCGACCGAGGGGAGACCTGCACATCTGTCCCCAGAACATAGTCCCTGGCTACAGCAATGGCCCCTCAGAAGGTGTGCTGCTGCGGTTCCTTTCTCCGGCTGTGGAGAGGTCTCTGGTGAGTTCCCTGCCCGGTAGGGATCCCGCTCTGCACTGTGCAGGCAAGTGTCGGGGGCAGCCCCAGACTTCCTGTGGCTTTTTGGTAGGCTGGCTGTAGTCCAGGTAGGCCTTGCAGCGCGTCTGGGCCTTTCCCATCTCCTTTGCCATGGCCGAAGGGAGGCACATGTAATTGCTTGAATTGTACAGCAGGGCCTGCCTGGCCTTTTCCCCCAATGCAGCTGAGGAAACCTCCGACTCTTTCCTGAAGTGGACAGCAGCGTGAGAGTTCACTGCTGCTGTACCTCAATGCTCAGAAAGGTGGGCTTGCAGGAAGAGAGCCATTTCTGGACCTTTGTCTACAGGATGGGGAACCTATAGCTCAAGGGCCGCATCTGGCCCCTCGGCTTGACTGGATCTGGCCCCCAAGGCTCAGGGCTCCCCCCAGCATTGGGGAGCTGGTGCTGGCAGTCTGGCTCTGCAGCAACCCCACCCCAAGCTTGCTGATGCACCCCCAACTCAGCACCTGCACCCTCCCAGATCCACCAGCTCCCCTCCCCCCACTAGGAATGTTAGCTACCAGTTAATTGAATAGTCAACTAATTGCATGAATTCTTAGCGGTTACTCGACTATTCTGTAGTCCCCAGGGGTGGGGCCAGCAGCCAATGTACTCCAGCCCCACTCCTGGGGAGCCCCCTGCCACTCTGCGCTGCTGCCTCTCTATCAGAGGCAGCAGCGCAGAATGCCCGGCAGGAACCAGTCTGCGAGGGGACCCAGTTTGAAAACCAGCTCCCCTTGCGGACTGGCTGCCTGTCACCTTGCACTGCTGCCTCTGATACAGAGGCAGCAGCATGGGGTGGCAGCAGTCCCTGTCTGCAGAAATCTGAGCTCCCTGCGGACAGAGGCTGCTGGGGGAAGGGAGAGGGGGAGGGAGGCTGCCGTGAAGCAGACTTTTATAGAGGCAGTAGTGTGGGAGGGTTCAGGCAGAACCATGGAGCCAGTGCTGGGGGGAACTTGCTTTTAAGTCTGCTTCCCCCCTCCCCCCCCCACGGCTCTGCTGTATGAGGGGAATGTGGTTCTCAGTCAGGGTCCACATCAACTGGGTGGTTTTGGTTTTTTGAGGAGGTTGCTTCTCACTTATATGCAGCCCCCAACTGATTTTTCTGTGGGTCAGCAGCCCCTGACCCAAAAAAGGTTCCCCACCCTGGTCTACACTGCCCATTGAGAGAGAAAACTTAATTCACAGGTGTTTAACCCCCCCCTCCCCACCGAAAGAAAAGTTTTGCCCCAGCAAGGGGCAATGTTAATGGCACCTTGTCAACAGGAGTGCTCTCCCGCTGACAATGGGAACCCCGCTCACAGGGGTGGAATTATTTTGTTGGGAAATGTGCCAGCAAGCAACATTTACATTGTCCGACTTTTAGGAAAATGGCCATGCTGCTAAAAGCCATGTAGTGGGGACCAAGCCTCAAACACACAGGTTTTAGAACTGTGACTCCAGGACATAAGAGTTCCAACTTCTCCTGTGGGACTGTGGATGGAGGACTCTCTGCCCCGGGACAGGCAATGCAGGGTTCACACACAGGCCAAGAATCCCCTTGAGGCAAAACCCCAAGAGGCAAAATGCAGAAGGCCGCTGGCCCCTCCACAGCTTAGAGACTGGGATTGCATCTCCTTGCGGGGGATGGAGAAGGAAAGGCGAGATTCACACTGGTGCACAACCTTCGGCCCTGTCCCGGAGCCTCTCAGGAGATCCCTCATGTTGGGGACTTCCAACAGCCTTGGAGGGGAGGTTTGACACAGGTCTGGGAGCAATGTTTTTATGGGACATGGCTAGGTTGGGACTGGGTCAACTCCCAGCTCTGTCAGAGGCTCCCTGAGCGAGCTATGTCATCGTCCTGTGCCTCAGTTTCCCATCTGTCAGTGGAGATGATCATCCATCTTTTGTCTCTCTTGATTGTAGGCTCTTTGGGGCCAGGAGCGCTGTCTCTTACTATGTGTATGCACAGCACCCACCGCGAGAGGGCCCTCACCTCGGCTGGAGGAGCCTCTACAGTAACATGAACGACTGAGTCCACACCTCAGCTCTCCCCAGGGCACCGTCCTGCTACTCCTGTCACCTGCCTGGGCCTTGCTTTCCTCGGCTGACTTGCCTCAGCTGACGGGGCTCACAGCACGGCTCTTCAAAGAGGCAACACCGTGTGCCTTGTTCTCTACAGCCCCCGGCCATCCTGGGAGGTGAGCTCCGGCAGACAAGCAGGACCACCCAGCAAGTGCGTTGGTTACGGGGGTTAACGTAGAAACAGGTCACCTGCTTCCTCTGATCAAAGGAAGGGTCCCTAAGCCCCACGGTGGGTTGGCCCCGAAGGAGCCGTAGCCCACGCGACAGCCGCCATCTTGGTTAGCGCCCTGGGGAGCGAGGCAGGGCTAGGAGGCTGCACTCTAGCTGTGACTGAGCCGTGCCTCTGCGGGTTGGATCCAGCACGCCCACCGGTGGGCTGCACAGACAGAGGCGGGCTGGGGAGAAGGAAAGCAGCGCCGGCGGGTTGGGCTGCCTTTGACGCCCAGCGCAGCAGTGGCGGCTGGGACAGAGGGTGCACGCAGGAGTGACGAGGCCAGGAGGTTGTTTGACAGGGTGGGCCACCAAGAACAGATCTTGGGCATGAGCCCGGGCTCTGGACAGACACAGTGTTTGGGAATGGGGGTGCCCCAGGCAGGGGATGCATTTGGACGCCCGGCTCTCCCTCGCCAGTGCCATGCGGCCCCCCTGCGTTCTGATTGCCGGAAAAGCTGCTTTTGTGCCCCTATCTCTCTTTCTTATTTGCTGTCCTTTCCGCTCCCTGGTGCGGGTGCCTGCTGGGAGGGGGCCGTGGCGGGCGTGTGGCAGGTTCACGCTGCGTGGCAGTGACTTGTGGCCATTAATATGGCGCTGTCACAAGCGTTCAAGGGAAAAGGCTCCCCCTCCACTGCCCTTTCCTCCCCGCCCCCGCCCTCACCAGGAGCTGCGTCATTTCTGCAAGCTCTGCAAAGTTGGACAACAAGCTCTGGCTGGCAGCAAGCGCCCCGGAGGGGAACAGGGTGGGTGCTGTGGGGAGGGGAGGTTCTGATTGCACAAGCAGGTCTCAGGCTGGAAGTTCAGCCTATGGCCCTAGCCCAGACCCCTATCGCAGATCTTCTCCTGGAGCTATCTCTAGGGGGCCACCCCGTTAAGGTCTGGATGAAATTATTAGACAGTTTCCTATGGGTGTGACCCAAGTTTCCTGTGGGATGAGGGGGGCAGAGTGAAGCACCATGTTACTCAGCATGCTCAGTCCAAACCAAGGAGCAAATCTAGGGGGGATGTGACCCCACATCACTGTAGTCAGTGTGCTACCCTAAAGCTTGAGTTAAGAATCACGGCTCCCATGCAGAAACAGCTCCAGTTTGAGACACCAGCTGGCTTGATCTGCAGGCCTGATTTCAGAGCTCATTTCTACCCCTCCTCCCCCTCACTCCAGCTCCTAATTTTGGCCCCTTACATACATTTGGGCTTAGGAGGGGATGATTAGATTTTTGATCAATGCATGAGAGCAAACGTCGATCCCACTAGAGACTGCGGCACAAAATGGTTCCACCGATAATAGTCCAAATTTACAGTGAGGCAAAATATCGTGAGAACTTAGTAGAGTTTGATTTAAGGCCATTTGCTTTGTATATTTTGACATGTGATGCTGGCAATTTGCGTTTTAATGGTCCTACAATTTTAGCTTTTTGAAGCTTAATGTCATTACATAATTATTGTCTGACTCCCCCATTGTCTTTAATTTCCCACAACAGGGAAAATTTCCAGTGATAAAAATAAATTCTCAAACCCCTAATTTTGCACAACTGTGAAAATTTAGATCAATACAAATAGAAAAATGCGCAGCCATAAAGATCGATATTATCTGTCAAAATTATTAAAAAAAATTGAATTCTGCCAAGAGCTTGTCTATATTTGTGTGCCTGCAATTTCCCTGTCTCTATTTTTTTAAAGCATGTTGATGTTCTGATAATCCTTTGAATGTTTCCTCTCCTCCCTGCACAAATCTCCACAGCTGTTAGGTCTTCAAATCCTTCATTCATCAAGTGAGGCAGAGAAAGAGAGCGGGGAATGAAAGGGCTGCCTGGCAAACACAAAAGAGGGAGAAGAGCGAACGAGAAGATGACAATGTGGTTAATACATAAAACAGAGAAATTTCTGGCACTCATCGTATCATTAATCTGTCTAAAGTGGCTTTGATCTCTTCTGCTTTAATTAACTTATAATTATAATGTGATTATATTTTTGCAAGCGGGAGGGAGTTGGGGAGCTGCAGTCTCGAAGCAGCAAAGCGTTTGCAGCGCCTGCCTTTCATACCCCCTGTCACTCTGTCACTGGCGCATGCGAGCCTGCGTGTCAAAGATGATATGAATGGGGAGAGAGGGAGGTGTGTGGGATCCGGGGAGGCGGGAGGCAGGTACCAGATGCTGCACCAGCCCGGGAGCTTCTCTGTTCCATGTCTCTGACTGTGCTTTGCCTGCTCCCATCTAGGAACGGGAGAGTCCGGCACAAACTGACCAGCAGCCAGGAGGTCCCAGCCTGGGTATGACTCTCAGGCCAGGGTGTGATTCTGCAGCATGCCAGCTTGTGGAGTGGTCCCTGATCCGGTGCAGCAAAAGGCCTGGTGTGCGGCTTTCCAGCGGCAATACACCCAGGTGCGCTGCGGGACGTTTACCGCATGGTAGCAGGGCCCACGTGTGCGGTAAGCTACACTGGTGCTTGCTGGGCCATCCCTCGCCTTGTAGATAAGCACTGAGTTGGGTTTGGAGGGCGGGGGGGGGGGGGGGGGGGGGGGGGGGGGGGGCTTCGTGTACTGACTTCCCCCTCTTGGGTGTCTCTGCTGGGCCCATAAAGGTATCACACAGTTTGACAGTATGGGCTGGACTCTGAGGTAACGTGACTAAGAGTCGCTCAGACTTCCACATCCGCTCCTCAGCGTGTCCCATGGATTCAGTTAGGCCCAGTCGTTAGCTGGTGGTGCCAATCAAGGGTCCTGCGTGGGGCACACGTTAGGCATGGCAGCCGGGCTGCATGGGCTGAGGATCTACTCACACCCCTGCTGCTGGGTGGCCTTGAGCAAGTCGATGTCCTGCTCGCTGCGTGTGTGCCAGAGGGTTTGTAATGCCCACCAGCAACCCAGCCCTTGGCACTAGCCCAGGTAAAGGACAGCAGTTCCCGCCGCCACACCTAAGAGAGAAAACTTTGGAGTGACTTCCAAGGAGACTGGCTGATAAAATGTCCAAGGGCAGGGGGAATATTTGAACCTGCACTTCTCCCTGTTTGCAGAGTCCTGAGAGGAGCCAGTGTGGGGACCGAGCTCAGGCCCCTTAAAAGGACTCCATTTGCAAAAAGGGCCTAGTCCCCACCCTCTTGAAACTCAGGTCCCTTTGAGGGCTGCTTCAGCCCCAGGCACCTAAAATCACGGGTCACTTTTAAAATGTAAGCCTGCAGAGCTACTCCCACCATTCCCCACCCCTGTCTCCCTTCCAGAGCTGCCTCAGAGTTAAGACCCACGGCCGCGATGGGCAGCCAAGGCTAGTGGTCTCCTTTGTCTCAGTGGCCCACGAGATTGAAATGCAATGGTGGGCAAGCCTCGGCCCTCAGACGGCCTATTGGGGTCCCACCTACGGCCCATGCACCCCCGGAGCCCTGCACTTCCTATTCCTCCCCCCGCTCCCAGCACTTTCGGAGGACTGTGAAAGGCGGATTCGTGACGTTCACACTCTGGGGGGGGGGAGAGGGCAGAGTGGGAATGGAACTCCAATGGGCCGCATGCCACAGGCTGCCCACCACTGACCTCCAGCCCTACGCGTAGCGTGGCACAGGCGTGTGTAGCCCATCTCTGGGGAGCGGATCTGTTAAACCTTGCCTCCTGGACACGCCACGGTATCACTGAGTTAAACCAGTTCTTCTCTCCCCTGGACACAGGGCGGTTGGACACAGCCAGCTTGTTGGCCAAGCTTTGCCTTTACCCAAGCATTGAATATCCATCTCCTGCGAAACGGTCAAGTATTAGTGGCATTACCTGGGCACGTCTCTCTTGCTCCCCTGGAGTCGGGATGCAAAATCCCCTTTCCAATGTGAACCGGTCCAATGATATGTTTAACCGGTTAACCAGCCTGCTGCACTGCTCCGGCCAGGCTAGAGTGCCACGGTGTGGCACCGTGGCCTGTCCTAGCTAGAGCAACTCCCCACCCACAGTGCCGGTTAACTGGTTACCTGTAAGCATCGCCTGGTACACCCCCTACCCTGGAGGGCGGCAGAAAGCAATAATATCATGCCAGCTGGGGCATAATGAGAAGTGTCCCATGGAGGAAGACTTAATGGAGCACCTTCACTGTGCCAAAAGTTTCCCTGTAGGACGCATGGATAGCACATGGCTGGGGGTACCACACCAGCGCGCTTGGCTTTTTTTTTTCTTTTCTGAGTGATGTGTGATGTTTTGAAGCGCCAAATCAAAATAATCCCCCTTTGGCAGATGCCCCCAGATCACATCTCTGTGCGGGGAATGGAGAAGGCAGGAATGCAATATTCTGCTTAACTGTATCTTAAGACAGCAAATCGGGGTGTTGTTAAATGATATACATTCGTCCTAAATTGCTTTTGAATGGCTGCCTAGCGATTGAGTTTGAGAGCGCTGATCCATTACCGGGCAAATCTCTTTCCTCCCAATCTAGTTAAACGAAGGGAAAGGCACACTCCGCTTCTGTCCTGACAGTACCCCTCCACTGGCGCTCTTCCTTTAATTGGCTTCCCGGCCGGAACTTCTTTCAGAACTCAACACGAAATCCTCCAGCCTAGCCCTTAACAATCCCCTCCTTCATTAGCTCCTGAAGTGCCGCTTTGAGCAGCTTCGCTGGTAGGAAACAGCAATAAAATCCCCTAATTCTCCCAAGGAGGCCTCTTTCGATTGAGAACGACGGTCCATTACCTCTAAGGTGTTCGGGCAGACTGAGCACCTCTTCCCTTCGCAGCCATTATAGGAATGGAGTGTCGAAAGTAGTTCCTCGCCCGCCTGGCTTTGCTCCGGGGGTTCTGCGCTGCTTTGAATGCTGACAATGGGTTCAGCTCTGCGTTCTCCGCCGAAGCAGGATTTCGGGGACTCATTAATCTCCTTCCCTGGAGCTCTTCCAGCTAGGGGCTGCTCTGTGGGGATGGAGGCAGATAGGTTAAGTGGGCTCCGGAAAGAATAATGTGCGGGCAGTGTCAGAGCTCAGGAACAGACTGCAAAGTCTAAAGAGCTACACGCTGCCATCTTGGTCACCTCAGGTCTGACCTCTGCCACCTCCTGCGATTCCAGCCTGCTGGTGTCCCTCACACCTGACCAGATGCGCTGTCCCTTTTAATGAGCATACGCGGTCTCAGTTTTACACCTTCTCTGAAAGGCAGCACTCCCTCCCTAGCTCACTGACACTGTCCTGTATCAAAGGAGGTCTTTTCTGCCCCTGCTTTCCACCCCCACTCCCTCCTGTTTGTTGAGGGGGCAGGGGAGTCTCCTCGCCACCCCCTAACCAGGCCAAACCCTGCCCCAGTTGCAAAGTGCAAATTCTGAGAATAAGGGGAAAGTTCATCTTGGAGGTTTCACTCTGTTTCATTGCTAAGCCAGAGGCCAGCTGTGACAATAGTTTTGCCAGCAAGTTAAGGAAGTACGGACTGGATAAATGTAAGGTGGCTAGAAAACTGGCTAGATTGTTGGGCCCAATGGGTAGTGATCAACGGCTCAATATCTGGTTGGAGGTAAGTTTCAAGTGGAGTACCCCAAGCATTGGTTTTGTTCAACATCTTTATTAATGACCTGGATGAGGGGATGGATTGTACCTACATCAAGTTTGAGGATGACACTAAGCTAGGGGGAGAGGTAGATACGTTGGAGGGCAGGGAGAGGGTCCAGAGTGACCTAGACAGGTTAGAGGATTGGGCCAAAAGAAATCTGATGAGGTTCAACAAAGAGAAGTGCAGAGTCCTGCACTTGGGATGGAAGAATCCCAAGCACTGTTACAGGTTGGGGACTGGCTGGCTAAGCGGTAGTTTGGCAGAAAAGGACCTGGGGATTACAGTGGATGAGAAGCTGGATATGAGTCAGCAGTTTGCCCTTGTAGCCAAGAAGGTGAATGGAATATTAGGTTGCATTAGGATAAGCATTGCCAGCAGATCTGGAGAAGGGATTATTCCCTGTTATTCAGCACTGGTGAGGCCACATCTGGAGTAGTGCATCCAGTTCTGCCCCCCCCCC
>JANRFK010003894.1:18287420-18297536 GCA_030068395.1 Apalone spinifera | reverse complement strand
CCATCCGTAGAGGTTTTTAAGTCTTGGCTTGACAAAGCCCTGGCTGGGATGATTGAATTGAGGTTGGTCCTGCTTTGGGCAGGGGGCTGGACTCAATGACTTCTGAGGTCTCTTCCAGTCCTAGGATTCCATGATTCTATAATTAGGACCCAGATCTGGATTTGGAGTCTGGCCTCTCCATGTGAACCTTGGGAGATGTGACCTGAGCACTGTCTGCCTCCTCCTTCCCTCCTGTGACAGACCGGGCTGGGTCAGGGCACCGCTGAGGGCGTCCATGCAGGGTGAAGTGCTCAAAACCAGGGCTGCTTACAGCCCTAGACTGGAGACCTTTCCCAAACAGGTCACAAACCAGCCACACCGAGCGCTCCAGCTGCCAGTCCAGCCAGCAGGAAGCCTCACAAGCAAAACCCCTCAAACACCCCAGCTCTCCCTATGCCACAATTAGCCTCAGGCGTACACACAGGTGAGGGGTTATAGAACCCGATCTCACCTACCCCGAACGGGTTCTCCCAGTCCCAAAGAACCAGCCACAGATCCCTGGTCAATTTACACCTTAGATCTTACTCACAAGATCACGCTGGGCCAATCCTTTAGAATCTAAAATCTAAAGGTTTATTACTAAAAGAAAGAAAAGGTTGAGAGTCAGGTTGTTAAGGAGAATACATTCCATGCACCAGTCGCCAGGTTCTTGATGCAGGCTCTCAGCAGAGATGTTACAAACTGCTAGCTTAAAAGTCTCTGGTGCACATCCTATGGCAGGATGGGTCCACAATCCTTCCCGGCTCTGTCCCTCGCAAGGCTGCATCTGGGATCAGCAGCAGAATTGAAGACAAGATGGAGTCTGCCTCATGGCACTTTATATCCACTTCTGGTACCTTCCAAGCTGGAGCGGGTCACATGGTCAAGTGACCTATCCCTGTGTCCCCTGCCAGCAGCCATTAGATGCTGAGTGGTTTGAAGGTTTCCAGACGCATTCCTCAGGTGTGTATTGGGCACCTTGAGAGCCATGGTCCTCGGGGCCCTGCTAATTAGCATAGTCATTGACTAAACAACCCTTCTTTACAACAGGCAGCCCAGGCCCATCGCTCTGTCTCAGGCAGAGAGCATTCACAGTACAAGCCCAGAGTCCATATTCATAACTCCACATGCAGATATCACACAAGTACATGAGTAGCATAGATAGAATTGGTAGGACATAAGATTTCATTTGACACCTCACATGGCCCCCTTTGTATAGATTTTGGAGCAACCCTTCCCCTCCCCCCCACGGGCGCAGCAGTGCTCTGGCTGCTCCCCTTAAAATCCAATAACGTAACACCTCTGCTGGCCAACAAAAACAGCCCTGGAAAACAGAACTTTGTTTTACTCCATTTTCTTCCCTCCACTTTTGTTCTTGGGGGGTATTGTTGGTACGTGAACAGTTTGTGCATATAAATGCCAAATTAGTAACAGTGATCAACGGAGCTCAGAGCAGATATCGATCCTCTTTGTGCATCTTCAATTTCACATGCCTCCTTCTGCAGCCTGAAATGTTCAGAAGGGGTTAGATATCAGGAATGCAAACTTGTCAGAACAAGCACACTCTTGCTTCTTCCCCCACAGAGCGCGCCTGGGCTTCCAGAAGTGCCAGGACTAGTTAGACCCCTGGAAAATCTTCTGTCTTCAGCGTTTGTTTGTTGACCAGCAGAGGTGTTACATTATTGGATTTTAAGGGGAGCAGTCAGATCACTGCTGTGCCCACGGGGGAGGGGAAGGGGGTGTTTGCCCCAAAATCTGTACAAAGGGGTTAGGGTTAGGGTTTTTTTAAGTGTTTAAAAAAGTAAAATTTGGCTACTGTGTCAGTATTTTGTTCTTGTCACTGCCACTGCTTAATATTGGGTAGCTTTGTAGGTATTTTGGTCTTTCTCATTTTGGGGACCCTTAAAGATTGTTTTTTGGGGGAATGCCCCCTTTGCCTCCCCAGTAACATTAGGCCCGGGCCTGCAGCCAAACCCGCAGAGCCAAGTTTGCTAAGATCCAGCCAGCTCAAATTTTTTGAAACAAACTGTGTGTGTGTGTGTGTGTGTGTGTGTGTGTGTGCAGCACAAATTTTTTGAAACAAATTTGTGTGTGTGTGCGCGCGCGCACGAGAGAGAGAGAGAGAGATTGTTTTTCTGAAATTTCCCAATTGCTTTGACAGAAAGAACCAAGAAATGAAAGATTTTCATTTGGTCTGGTTTTGTTCCTCACCTCTTTCAGGGCATGGCTACCCTACGGAGAAGATCGACTCTCCCGGAGGTTGATCTTCTAGCGTTTGATGTAGCGGGTCTGGTGTAAACCCCCACATCAAATGCTGAGGGCAGCCCTTGCTGGCATCTTGTACTCCTAATTCTGTGAGGAGCAAGGGAAGCCGACAGGAGCGTGTACTCTTGTTGGCCTCCCGCAGTGTAGACGCTATGGTGGCTCGGCTTAAGGTAAGCCAACCGCAGCTACATATTTTGCATAGCTGGATGGCGTGCCTTAAGCCGACCTGCCTGGTCTAGTGTAGACCTAAGCATAGAGTCATAACAAGAAAAGGGGTAGGGGCGAAATAGTGGTGGGACCTGAAAAAGTGCCTTCAAATGCTTTTTTTTTTCAATGAGGGGGTTGGGGCTTGATTCACTAGGTTTTTTTTAAAGGGGGAGATTTAGAAATTTACTTGTGGAGAATTTCCAGAAAATTTTGTGAACTTAGCTACAACAGCCCTGTTGGCTCTAGGGGTTACTTTTTCATTTCTCTCCTGGACTGTGTCTTGCCAGCTGACTTCAGGGGCTTAGTGCTGCTGCTGTGGGCATCATAAGGAACTCCCCCATGGCTGTAGCCAAGAATTTGTCTCTTCTCCACCTTCTCTGCAGTGCTGCAGCCACTGGTCTCACACATGGGAGCTAGGAAGAGGAGACTTCCAGCAGGGCTGCTTGGAAACCGGGTGGGATACCTGGTATCATAGAGTGCCTGGTGCAGATTCTGGGCATCTGGCCATGAAATGAGACTTTCTGAAGTGTCTTGGAGACTCATTCACACCTTCCAAGCACACACATGCTCCTATGCAGCAGAACATGTTCAATCCTGGGGAGTTAGGACATGTGCTATGGGCGGTGGATGGAAAAGTCACCCAGGCCTGCTGATGGGGGCTGGGTGGACAAAAGAGGCACCTGCCCTCTGGGGCCAGGTGATTTAAAAGGGCCTTGGGCTCCCGATCAGCAGCAGGGGTGGTGCCCAGAGCCAAGGGCACTTTTAATTGCTGTTGGAGCACCACACCACATGCTCCAGGCAGTGCAGAGAGCTGGCTGCTCCCAACCCCGCCCCTTCTGCCTGAGGCCCCACCCCTTCCAGGAGCATGAAATCTGGTCGTTTGTGTGCTTTTCCCCAATGCTGTAGAGATTTCACAGGGGAGGGGAGTTGCCGAGAGGGTCACAAGGTTATTTTAGGAGGATCAGGGTACGGCCACCCTTACTTCTGTGCTGCCGTCAGAGCTGGGCAGCCACACAGCGGTGGCTGTTGGCTGGTTGCCCAGCTCTAAAGGTGGTGCCACACCAGCAGCAGGGCAGAGGTAAGGACGGCCATACCCTGCCATCCTTACTTCTGCATTGCTGCTGGCAGCAACTCTCTTTTCGGAGCTGGAGTCCTGGCCAGCAGCCACCGCTGCCCAGCTCTGAAGGCAGCACTTTTTGAGTGAGGACCCCTTCAATTAGAACACTTCAGACTGAAAAAAAAATCATGACATTTATAAGTCTCAGAGGGGGAGCCGTGTTAGTCTGAAACTTTAAAAATGAGTGATCCTGTAGCACCATCGGCCACGTCTCCACGAGGAAAGGGTTTCCAAATTACTAAATTCGACTTAATAACTCCCAATTAAACAAGTTCAAACTAGCATGTCCACACTACAGGGAAGTCTCGAAATTAGTCCAAGGCAGGCTCCCTTCCTGTGGACGCGCTACCTCGGACTTAGAGTCCCAGGAAGCGCTGGGGAGTAAATAGTTCAAGTTACTCTGGGGAGTAGTTATTTTGAAATAACAGCACCGGGGCATCCACGTTACTGCTATTTTGAAGTAACTATTTTGGCATTAGGGTTACTCCTGAGGAAAAGCAGGAGTACAGCGTTCGAATTCCGCAGCCCGTTATTTTGAAATAACGGGTGTGGTAGTGTGGATGCTCTGCTTGTAAATTCAACTGGGGGGGTGGGGCATGGGTGTGTGATGGGGTGTACACTGGAACAGCTGAACCTATCCAGGCTCACCTGGTGGAAGAAGCCCCGCCCCTGCAGCCCTGTTGGGCATGCTCAAACTGCAGCCCAGGTATAAAATCCTGGAGGGAGGCTCAGTCTGGGCTGACTGCTGAGAAGGAAGGATGAACTGTCTCAGCTCCTGCAGGGGAGTTGCTTGAGAGGCCAGACTGGGAGGCCAGCCAGCAGGGACTGGCCAGAGAGGCTTCCGTACCAGAAGAGGAGCGGACGATGGACGCCACAGCAGAGGCCAGCCAGCAAAGACCGACCAGCCATGGAAGGGCCCGGCTCGGAGGATGAAGGTGGGGAAGACTCTGGCAATCCTGGACACGGTAGGAAGTAGCCCAGGGTGGGGAAGAGCTAGCATGTTTCGGACAGTGTATGGCCACCACTGAGAGGGCCCTGGGCTGGGACCTGGTGGAGAGGGAGGGCCTGGGTCCCCCTACCCACCTCATTATTCCCCAAGGGGGCCACTACATCTGGACTACTAACTTGGCTGCACTGCCTTGGTGAAGGGGGTGCTCATAGGGACTCCAGCTGCTAGGCCACACTGCCCCAGTGAAGGGGGCATCCACTATAGACTCTAGCCGGGGAGACATATTGCCCGGGGAAGAAGGGCTTTGGGGTATAACTCTGTGTTGCAGGAGATGCAGGGTGTGATGCCAAGGGCCCTGGAGCTCAACTGTGCCCCCTGGGCGAGGTACAAGGGAACTTCCCTGCAACAGGGAGTTATTTTGAAATAAAGTCCTAATGTAGACCAGGGCTTAGAGATGAACAAAGCATAGAATACTAGAACTGGAAGGGACCTCGAGAGGCTATCGAGTCCAGTCCCCTGCCCTCACGGCAGGATCCAGTACTATATAGGCCATCCCTAATAGCTGTCTATCTAACCTGCTCTTAAATATCTCCAGAGATGGAGAATCCACAACCTCCCTCGACAACTTATTCCAGTGTTTAACCACCCTGGCAGGAAGTTTTTCCTAACGTCTAACCTAAATCTCCCTTGCTGCAGTTTAAGCCCATTGCTTCTTGTCCTGTCCTCAGAGGCCAAGGAGAACAATTTTTCTCCCTGCTCTTTGTGACACCCTTTTAGACACCTGAAAGCCGCTATCACGTCCCCTCTGTCTTCTCTTTTCTAAACTAAACAAGCCTGGTTCTTTCAGTCTTCACCCTGCTCATCTGAGGAAGTGGGTTTTGCCCATCAAAGCGCACAATGCTATGCATATATATGTGTTCGTCTCCACGGTGCTACAGGACTTGCTCCTTGTCATGAAATTTATGATTTTTAAAAATAGGATCATGAAATTGACACAAATGGGCTGTGATTTTTGGGGAGAGCCTCAGCCACGACTGAGGGCTTCATTGTAGAAGATGTCGTAGCCTTGCCTTCCTTTCAGTAGCCACGCTGGGTGTCTTGGGTGTTTTTATTGCCGTCCCGGTTGGGTATTTATCAGCTTAGCTGCACAAGCCCCTCTCCCCCAACCACGTCGTGGGAGCTGCAGGGGGAGTCGCTGGCAATGCTGCCACCTCGGTGCGGCAATTTCCAGTGCCAATTTCCACAGCTGTCAGTCAGAAGCTCAGATTCGCTCGCTGAAAACAAGAAGATGAAAGAGAAAGGAGGTGCCGGTTCCTATGGAAAATAGCAGAGTCCGCGGTCCCACGCCTGTTGTGCCAGGCTCGGCACGAGGCTTCCATTTATAAAAAGCTTTATCAATATTTCAAAAAAATATTAATAAATGCAGCCAGGCGCATTAATAACTTATCATAATGCACATTAGAAAGTGCAGTGGTGATACATTTTTAACAGATGATTCTACAGCAAGCCAGCATCCAGCCCATTAAGTAACACCGAGCGCTATTGATCCACCGTGATAGATGCTGTATTTAAACCAGGCTCATGCTCTTAGGCCTCGTGCCGAGAGAACAGAAGGCTCTCCCTGGGAGCCGTTAGAACAAGGCCATTCAAAGCCGGGCTAAAAGGACCTGCACATGCTCAGGTAGATACTCCTATGGATGTCTGCAGGCGAGGCGTGGCGCATGGTTTTGCAGGATCGGGCTCAAAACCAGTAGAGTCAATGGAGGAACATCATGCGAGCCGGAGGGTCCTCCTCCGCCATTAAGCCCTGGAGCAGCAGGGCTGGGCGCATCATTCGCCACAGCTTATTTGAAAGGACTGAAGGTCGGGTTCTTGACAGTCACCGGCACCTGCGATGTAAATAGGAATCTAGTAGAATTTTCATGTGCCTAAGCACCTAACTAACTCAATGGGAGCTAGACAGCTCAGTGCTTTTAAAAAATCGCAGTAGGCACCTAGCTGCACCTTTAGGTACCTAAGTCCTTCTTGCTGGCCCCTGTAGCAGACTCCAGATAAGAGACAGAAGGAGAGCCTGGAACAATGGGCTATACAGGCACCAAAAGTATTTTTCTGGGGGGGGGTGAGGTTTTTAGGGATGCTATTCTATCCTCGCTGCTTCTCTGGGGCATTGCCGAAAGACCTTGCACATGCAGCGCCTTTGAAACGGAAATGCTTTGCAAAATCAGTTTGCTTTCACCCACATTTCATTTAGGAAGAAAACTAGACAGAAGGGTCTGACAAAATCCAAATATCTTGTTTTGGCAGTTTCTGAAACGTCAAGGGTTTGATTTTTTTTTTCTTTTTTCCCCCATTCTGAAACTGCTTTTTGTTTTGATTTTTTTTTTTTTAATCCTTTGCACCGTAACAGATCTTGTCTGAGAAATACAGAACTTTTTAAGAGTCAGAACTGGCAAGTTTCCATTTTTTCAAAAGGAACTATGCCAGGCCACCCCAAAGCAGTTCTTCTTTGGAAGTTTTCTGTGAAGAGATTCACATGTTTCCATTTTTGTTCCAGTTTGGAATGGAGCCAGATTTTTAAAATCAAGTATGAAATGGAACTTCAGAGTTTCTCAGCTCTGCTTATTATTTTTAGTCTGGTAACACACCTGGTCTGGCACCATTGAGCTTGGTGCTGTGTATATATCTATAATAAGAGACAATCTGGGCCCATATGAGGATTAAGGTGCCCCCTCCCCCCCACCTGCTCCAATTCAGTCTCCTGATAGCCAAATGAGTGTGCCCAATGGCCTGCCTTGCCAGATTGGCTACAGAAGGCTGTTGGAATTGAAAACTGGTTTGCTGCAGTAGCTTGCTGACTGCTTCCTGCACACACTCAGCATTTCTTTGACTCACACCAAGCCCTGCTCCAGCCTCAGAAACAGCCCTGTTCCAGCTTTCCCTGATTCCAGGTAATCTGGTTCTGAGCCGAGCCTCCTATTTCCTTCTCTGACTCCTTCTCTGACCACTAGGCCAGACCACCTGTGGCCCAGCCTCCTGACAGCACACAAAGAATTTATAATTTAAATAGGCTGTAGACAAATAGTAAGGTAGGGAATCATAGAATGGGGAGGAGCCTCAGATCATCTAGTCCAGTCCCTCGTAATGATTTGCCCCAAATGACACACAAAATCAGTAGACGGGCTACGTTTCCTGGGTCCTAGCCATTGGGCTACACTGCCTCTTGTCCAGTGAGCTGTGCCATGCTAGCAGCAAGCTGTGCTCTGTGAGCAAAGCCCATTCAGACCCTTACTTCATACTGCATCTCACTCAGGCACTGAAGTCAACCCGTGAGGCATGGTTTACACCAGAGAGCATGTTTTGGCCCAGCATTGCCGTATCAATCAATGGCTGCTGCTGTAAGAGGCTGGCTGAAAGCAATCGCTGCCCCTCTGCCGGTGCCTCTCCCACAGAGAAATGCGCACCTTGATTTATCAGGTGTTTGTTCTCCGCTGTTCCGCAAGGCCTGTCACGCTGGCCTGTCAGAGACATGTGACAAATACAGAAGTGGGGACCGATTCCCCTGCCGATGTCAGTCGGCAGCGCGCCTTTGAAATCAATAGCGCGGCTGGTTTGCACCTGGTGCCACGCTGGTGCCCAATATATAAAGCCACCAGCCAATTTTGCAGTATTTCGCATGGGATTTGCCTGCTGTCCAATCGGTTTGAAATACAGACGTGCTCGGCATGACAGGTTATGTCGGCCTGGGGAGCCACCGGATGCGGCAAATGCCTCTGCCAAGGGGGCCCTCTCTTGTGTAAGCAGTGAAGGCACCAGAATAGATTTACACAGGGGCCTGCAAAGGAAAAGTAGGGTTGCCAGATGGTTTACAAAATACTGAACACCCTCCCTCCCCTGGAAAAAAAAAACACCGGGAAAAATTCTGAGGGGGGGGAAAAAAAAGGCGGGGGGGGGGGGGGGGGGGGGGGGGGGGGGGGGGGGGGGGGCTCATCAGCACCCCTCTTCCCCATAGTGCTAAATGGGAGGGAAGTCCTGGCTAGACCCCAGCTGAAGGGAATGGTAAGGGAGGGGGCTCCTGAATGGAGAAGGGTTGAGAACGCTGGACTGGATGGTGTGTAGGTTGGAACCTGAACCTGCCTTGTTAGTCCCATGATAAAGGAGAGGGGTCATTCTGCTCTGGCAACTTGTCATCCATGTGAACAGCCCTGCCGGGCGAGGGAGAATCAGGTGCCGTGGGGTGCTCTCTGGCCCCAACTTCAGAGCAGAGAGGTGAGGAGGTGGGGAGTCGGGGAAGGGCAGCAACCCTGAATTGCTCTCACATAGTCAACCTGTGGAACTCCTTGCCTAAGGAGGTTGTGAAGGCTAGGATTATAACAGGGCTTAAAAGAGAACTAATTAAATTCATGGAGGTTAAGTCCATTAATGACTATTAGCCAGGATAGGTAAGGAATGTTTGTCAGAGGGTGGAGATGGATGGCAAGAGAGAGATTGCTTGATCGTTACCTGTTCGGTTCACTCCCTCTGGGGCACCTGGCATTGGCCACTGTTCTTATGTTGTCCCCCATCAGCTCTCTTTCTCGAGGGAAGGGGTCTCCCATTTGGCTCCTGTCAGATTACGGGGCACAGCATGGCCATCTGTCCTTTCTCTCCTCTGTCCCTGTCTTCCCTTCCCCTGCTGTGTCTCAGGCAGAAAAGGAGGATCTAATACCCAGGGAAAGCTCTGAGAGAGGCTCCGGATTGTCCCTCAGCCTGCTGCCTGGGGCGTGTTCTCCGCCAGCGGGACTGCATCAGGCCCTGACTCTCCCCCACACAGCCAGAGGGGGACAAAGGGGCCTGGAGTGTGAAGGAGAATTCAGACCTTTGCATCCAGTTCCCTCTTGCCTTGTCCAACGTACCCCAGTGTAAAGCCTCCTGACTCAATGGGTGCCAAGGGGGCAGTGTGCACCCACAGCCGCCCCCTCTGCCCCCACGCCACGCCCCTAGTCCCAGTCCAGTGCAGAAGGGCTGGAGAGCAAGCTAGCCTGCACTCACCCCACAACCATGTCTTTTCTGCCGTGGGGCTGGCTCCCTGCTCCCGGGATTGCAACCTGGCGCACGGGGTTGTGGTGTCGCTCACTCCGACTCCCAGTAACGGTGCCCCGATTCAGTGCAAAGGGGGGAGCAAAGGAACAGGAGTGGCTGATACTCACTTTCCACCAGCATAAATACCCCACTGGGGTGAGTGTTACCAGTCTGCCTCTGCACTGAACGCTGGAGGCGAGGAGTATGAAGCCGTAACCCTTTAGTTCATGCTCGTGCCTGTTTTGCTCCTAGCTCTGGAAGTCCAAGGTTCAGTCCCCACCCAGGTTGTTGGCCACGATAGCAGCTGTTGGCACATTCTCATTGACATGAAGCTACTGCCTCACACCAGGCCTTAGGTCCACCTCAGGGTGCCTTTACGCTGCCAGGCTGGTGTATAGAGACCGTGGTGTCGCTGAGAACCAGGGGCGAGGTGCAGTGACCATGGATTGGGCCCACCAGGTGTGCAGTAATGGAGGATCAGCCCCCCCACCCCCCCGACCTT
>JANRFK010003894.1:18266442-18279504 GCA_030068395.1 Apalone spinifera | reverse complement strand
GATTTAGCACTCCCCGCTCTGGAATTGGGGGTGGTATTTTGGGGTCTGCTCCAGTAGGGTCTGTCTCTGGGTCAGACTCCAGGAGCCAGCAGGCAGGGCAGCTGCATTGCTAAGTGCCTGGTGCCCTGGGTGAGCTGGAAGAGGCTGAGCCAGGAGCAGAGAGCAGGAGGCTGCCCCTCCCCCTACAGCAGGGCGGGATGCTATTAGCCCTCCACCAGGGAACAGGGGCAATGTTACTTCTAGCTGGGGAAACGGGGAGGGAAAAATAACTTCGTCTGATTTAGTTGTGTGCTTGGAATGTTGTTTGATTTTAGCCAAACTGTTCTAGTTACTTTCTGCGCCAGTGTGATTCTTTGGCTTCTCTTTCAATGTAGCAATGGGGAAAGAGTCATTTCTGTTTTGTTAGTTTCCGTTTTTGTGTTTTAATGTAACACGCTTTTCTTTAAATCTGTTCACTTGTGACTTAACTGACTGGTTAATCAGTGAGTTGGCTGGCTAGCAGAGATCCACAGCAGGGAAGAGGCTGCCTGAGTCCAACAGAGGATCCCTACCAATAAGTAGAGAGCTGGTTCGGACTCGCCAGATTGTGCAGATTTGATGATCAGAGACACAAGCTGAGACTTTGGTGAACTAAACCTAAGCTTTTGGGCTCTCTCAGCTTCTTCTTACTGTGTCTTGTGTGGCCTGAACGGTTCACGGTTTACTTTCAGTTTTCTCTTTTATGTATATTGTAACCATGAAGACAATGTCCGTGGGTTATAAAGTAGCTGTGTTACATTGTAAAAATTAGATTATACAATCTTATGAGGAAGAAATACTAAAGTTATTAAATTCATTTCTTTAGTTTCTTTGGGGATTTGAACGTAGGGAGGCTGTCCTTGAGCAATCCTTGCTGAAATCCCTTAAAACAGGGGTTCTCAAACTTTGTGATGCCGCAACCGCCCTCTCAGTTGCTGCAATCCCCCTCTGAGTTGCTTGCAACCCCCCCCCCCCGGGGAGTTGGGACCCATAGTTTGAGAAACGCGGCCTTAAGAGACTGAACTTTGGGTCTCCAGCTACTTTCTGTGGGAGTTGGGGCTTATGCGACACTGGAGAAGGACAGTGGGGTCTAGCCCACTTAGTCTTGTAAGGACTATTCTTTCCAATCACTGTCAGGGCAGGGTATCAGCTCAGCTTAAGAGCATTGGCGCTTTCCATACACCTGTGCTAGCCTCTCTCTGGGTGACATGTGGTTAGGCTTCCTGACCTCTGAATGGAGCTCCCGTCCAGGCAGTGTGCTCTATAGCAGTGGAAGTTCCTGCGTGTATCCTCCAGGAGGCACGAGTCTCTCCATGTGGTGTCTATTGGCAGATGCCTGTCCCGTATTTGTGAGCATCCCCTGGGGTACCAGCCACTGGCTGGGATTTGCAAAGGCGCCTAAGGGAGTTAGACGCAAAACCCCATTGAATTTTGTGTCTATCTCCCGTAGGCGCCTTTGAAATCCCCAGCCTCTGCCACTTGTCTGTCTGTTGTAGAGCCAAAGGGATTCCCTGGGGTGCCAGGCTGTTTGCTTCCTGTCTGCAAATGCAGTTGTAGGCGGCCCCTGGGGGCTTGCTGCTTGGTGTCTTCTTGCAGAGGCAGATATGTCAGGCTGCTCCTCGTTTTGTGCACTGGCGCAGCGTGGGCCTTTCTGCCGGAATGGGCCGAGGAAGTACGCTGCGTGTGCTCCCTCAGTTTGGATGTCTGGGTACCTGGAGGGCTTCGGCCCTAATGGGAAAGCTAAGCGCGTCTCGGGTGTTTAAACCAGAAATAATTTCTAGGGCTGTCAAGCAATTAAAAAATTGAATCGTGATTAATCGCGCACAACTCCTCTTTGAAACGCTGTGGTGGCGTTTTAATGGGGCAGCGCTGCGTGGAGCCCGGGATCAGCTGATGTTCCCTGGGCTGACCCTGGGCTCCCTGCAGCCCTGCCCCTTGGAAGCGCCAGAGTGGCACTTCAAAGGGACTTTGCAACAGTGAAGCCAGGGATCAGCTGGGCACTCCAGCTGATCCCCGGCTCCGCTTGCGCTGCCCCTTTGAAGTGCCAAAGAGGCAGCGCAGAATTAATGCCTGCGATTAACACGTTAAAAAACTTAATGCATTAATCCCGCCCTGCATTAATCACAAGAGTTAACGTATGTCAGTTGGCAGCCCTAGTAATTTCACTTGCCCCAGACCCCATGTCCCAGCCTGGAGAAGTAATATCTGTCAGGCTTCTGGGCGGAGTGAGTTTCTGGTGGGGTTGGGCGACGGATCTCTCCATGGGAGGTTCAGTAGCTGGAGTGAATTTATTGAGCATTTTGTTCCGAATGCAGCCAGGCACCCGGCCATTCCTGCCTCTTGCCGGAGCTTGTTTCAATGCCAGGGTCCAGCTGCTGGGAAAGTCCTGTCTGCTTAGCACTCACTCAGCCCTGGTCTTAATCGTATTCATCATTATTATGTCCTGAAATTGGCCAAAGACAAGGAAAAAGTTGCCAATTTGAGCCTTTATTTCTGCTATTTGTCTTCTTTTCAGGGGCTTAGCAAGGGAGACACTTACACGAAGATGAAGGAGAGCTTAAACACCGCAAAATGACTTACAAAATGTTTAAGCAAGATTTAAATCAGCCTTTCCTTTTCACTAAGCCTTCTAGCACAATAGAAATGGGGCATGATTTCCAGCCAGGGACCCGGCGGGAGCCTCTAGTCTGCATGGGCTCTGCTTGTAATTGGAGCATGCAGGGTTGGCGGGGGGGGGGGGGGGGGGGGGGGGGGGGGGGGGGGGGGGGGGGGGGGGGGGGGCAGAGGTCCATGTGCTGTGTCAGGTGAAGGTTAATGAAGATGGTTGGGGGAAGTGATGGTGCATAATCCCCTCGCAGTACTTCTTGTCTTGGCCGCTGGTTCCCTGGCAGCGGAGTGAAGCGATCAGCCCCTCCCATGTGTTTCTTTTAGTTGCAGTTTTGCCGACAGAGCAGCATGAATTCTCGAGCCCACGGATGGGGGCTCTTTGTTCCCACCCCTCACCCTGCAGGAAGCATTTTCGAAACCCAGCTGCGCTGTAGATTTCATGTCCTGAGGAGGCAGGAGTGATGCTGTAACCACAGGAGAGCTGCGGGCTCCTGTTCTTACCCGTCGTTATTTGCATTGTAGCTTGGTTCTTGGATCTAGCTGTAAAAAGGCTTTGCCCCAGCCACACACAGGCCCTTTCCCTGTGTCATCTTAACTAAACCAGGCCTTGGGCATTGGGGGAGAGATGGGGGCTGTGGAGAGCCGCAGTCCTGGGGGAGGAGGGGTTGATGAGTATGAAAGACGTTCAGGGGAAGGTGCCAGGAACAAGAGGGGAAAGAGATGGGTCACCGCAAGGCAATGGAGCAAGAAGCCAATCACCCTGCTCCCCCAATCCCAACCCATCCCCCACAATGCAGGATCCAAGGGCAGTCCTGCTTAGCATCTGAACTACCAACATCTGCTGGGGGCGGGTCACTGGTGCAGGGAAATTCAGTCCCGGTTCTCGGGCTTCAGCTGGATCAAACCATCACGAACTTCCTGGATTAATGAAATTGACTTGAAAGAGCAAATTTCTACCCAGGGTCTACAGCAGGGCTACTCAAAACGCGGGCTGCATGTGGTCCATGGCCCGTTTGTCTACAGCCCGTGGGTGGGAGCCAAAACGAAACGTTTTAGTAGTTGAATTCCTGGACTGTCATTGCTCATTAAAATTACTGTCATATGGGTGGAAACTGGGTAAATATTGCATTTTATTAATATCAGCAGAACTGACTTCGATGGGGCCTGTGTGTTGTGTAGTCTTGCCTTGATCTTTGGATTCAGGCCCGTCAGTGTGAAAGAAGCTATTTGCATATATTTGCATATATAATGCAGCCACGCTTAAGTTGTGGCCCTCGGCATGTGCTGTGAGTATCATTGTGGCCCTTGGGGCTTAGGCCCTGGTCTACAGCCTTCCCCACCCTCCCGTAATGAGCCCTGCAGCTCTTGTTGGGTAGCAGTTAGTGACATGAGCATTTTCCATGACCTCAAAGAGCAAGTGCAAGTCAGAGAGAGCAAGGACGGCAGTGCTGCCAACTCTCACAGCTTTCTGGTGATTCTCATGGGGTGTTTTCTTCAAGTCCCAGCTCCTGGCATCAAGTGAATACCCACGAGAAATTCAGCACTCGTTATGGAAAAAAAAGTCGTATGGTTCTGGCCCTTACGATTGCAGCGCTAAGTCTGAAAATGTGTCCCCAAAAGGTTCAAAAGCCAGAAGGCAAATAAAAAGTCCCAAATGTATGAGAGGTGTTAATAATGATGGGGGGGGGAACAACTGGCGCATGATTTTTGACACATGATGATTGAAAACTGATGATTGAAAGCTATAAGGGGAAAATTATTTTTAGTAATAATTCTCAGCTGTTCCAGCACGTTCCCTTGGGAGATCTTAAAGCACTTTAGAAAGGAGGTCAGGATCATTATCCCTGTTTCACAGATGGGGAAACTGAGGCACGGAGAGGAGAAGTGAATTGCCCAAGGTCACCCATCAATCTGTAGCAGAGTGAGGAGTAGACTCCAGATCTCTTGAGTTCTAGTCCAGTGCACTGTTCATTAGGCCACACTACCTCCCAAAACGTAGATGGGGTTTTGTGTGGGCACAAGGACACAGCCACAAGGCTGCAGGGACAGGAGCTGAGCATCTGTCATTTTAAACATGACTTCCCTGGAGCTTCAGGGTCGGCCTTGAGGGCAGCCAGCAGGTGTGATTAAAGGTAGATTGCATTGCCAGCACCAGCTGCCATCGCAGCCTAAGACTGCAGTGTAGACACTCCCTCTGTCTCCCTTCCATGGAAAGCAGCAGGGATACAACATGGGGCTTAGACTCTGGCCGCTCTCCCTAGGAGGACCATGGTGGCGCTACCCTGAACTCCAGAGCGCCCGTCCTGCGTGCTCACTGCTGTTGCAGCTGCCATGCACCTGAGTCTGTACAACTGCCACGGGCTGCAGAAATAACATAAGAGAAGAGGAGCATGTGGCGGACGTACAAATGTCTGCGGGGCAGATTATTATGCAAACACCTAAGAAGCTCTCGGACATTCCCCGCATGCATAAGCACTCAGGCCATCTAGCCAGAGCCTGAGTAGTGGAGAGGAATTGGGATTTTACAATATAAATTCATGTTCTGTGTTTTACCGAAGCAGTGCAGACTTATGGCTCGCTGCTTCCCCAGCCTCCTGGAGAACCACAGGAACAGACTGGACATTTACTTGCCAGACTGCCCTGGAGGCTTTGGGCCAGGAACAGCTCATACAAATCCATCGGAGTCAATAGATGGAAGCCAACTTACACTGGCTCGTCGGGATCCATCCTGGATCTTTCAGTCTCTCCTGCAAGTGAATAAACCATGCTTGGATGCCAGGGCCAAAGCGCCAACCTCAGTCCCTCTCTCCTCTTCAACGTTCAAATGTTGAGGCTAGGAATTTGCTGACAGATTTAATGTTCAAAGCCTGAAAAAGTTCCTCTGTTACATCTCTAATAAACCAATTGTCCCATCGTTCTTCTCCGGTAATAAAACAAGGAAGTCCAGCAAATACTCCAATGGGCTATACCTTAGCCAGAGCGGTTCCTCAGTAACACAGGAGAGAAACTAGGTGGAGTAAATCTTGTTTGGAAATTAATGTAGCTCAGAAAATCAAAGAGAAAAGGAGGAGGGGGGGGAAAAATGGCCATTCACTTATTTCGACTTCTCATTGCAACGCGTCATCACTGTATAAATCCAAAATACATTTAAAGGCCGGGCTTGGGGATACAGCACAATAAATGCAATTCCATCGTCCTCAATGAAGACAAAGGTGCCCAAGCAATATTAAATTCAGTCCCTGCAGACTCATTTCACTGCAGCTCTGGATTGCCACAAAATCAAGTTTCACAGTATGGCCCGTGCCATCCTCCACCTCCCACAAAGCCAGTCACATGTACAATTTCATTTCTTCTCCCCAATCCCAAGTGCCACTTGGCGTATTCATTTTCACAGGTTGTCCTCCCATCGGCACGTGCTGGCTGGCTGAGGCTGTTTTGTTTTAAAAGACAGATGCCTCAGCTCTGTGAAAGGAACTTGGAAACAACTCGTAGTCTCCTCTCTCCTTCCAGTAGCGTCTGTCTCTGTAATTCTTTCTGCCTTGATGCCTGTTGATAGCCTTCCTCCCTCCGTTAGGAGCCATGAGAAATGACTATCCTTTTGCCTTGTGGCCAGATTTAAAATAAAAAAAGCTATAATTTCAAAGGTACTTATTCCCTTTTCCTCACAGGGCCGGCCCTACCATGAGGTAAACTGAGCCTCAGGTGCCCGACCCTGGGGGGCGCCACTACGACCCAGAGTGTAGAAAATTGTGTCTGCTGCTGGTGCACATGTAGGTAGCAGAGCAGTCCCGTGAGAGGAGTAGAATGGGAAGAAGGCAGAATTGAGACCTTTCAAAGTTTGAGCTCCTCGCCTCAGGTGCCAAAATGTTGTGGGCTGGCCCTGCTGTCTCAGCACATTTAGCTGCACAGAGGAGTCAAAAGCAAGTGAAATTTTACTCTCTGTGCTAACAGCAAGGTGAAGGGACCACATTCAAGTCCTTGCTCTACCACAAGTTTCTAGCGTGATCCTCCCTGAGCAAGTCAGCTGGTCTCTCGGTGCTTCATTTCCCCATCTGCATAGAATCATGGGGTTGTCAGGAGCCTGCCCAAAGCAGGACCAATCCCAACTAAATCATCCCAGCCAGGGCTTTGGCAAGTTGGGACTTAAAAACCTCTAGGGATGGAGATTCCACCCCCTCTCTAGGGAACCCATCCCAGTGCTTCACCACCCTCCTAGGGAAATAGTTTTTCCTATTAAAAAGTCCAACCTAGAGCTCCCCCTGCTGCAATTTGAGACCATTGCTCCTCATTCTGCCATCTGTTGCCACTGAGAACAGCCTCTCTCCATCCTCTTTGGATCCCCCCTTCAGGAAGTTGAAGGCTGCTCTCAAATCCCCCCTCACTCTTCTCTTCTGTAGACTAAATAAGACCAAATCCCTCAGCCTCTCATAGGTTATATGCTCCAGCCTCCTTATCAATTTTGTTGACCTCAGCTGGACTTTCCCCAATGCGTGCACATCCTTTCTGTAATGGGGAGCCCAGAATTGGATGCAGTACTCCAGATGTGGCCTCACTAGTGCCGAATCTGTAAAATGGGGATAATACTCGTTATTTACAGTGCAGGGGATGCTGGGGACACAAATTCTGTGAGTTGCTCCATTAGAATTATCTCGCTATCTGAATATCTGAAAATGAAACTTCTCTGCTCAAAATCACCACCCACCATATTATTGTTCCCAGAGGCTGTAATTAGGGAGCAAGGCCCCATGGGGCTAAGTGCTGGACAAAGACACATCGAAAAGCTGAGCCTTACCCAGTTTGCAGACCCATCTCTCATATCATCTCCCACACCCAGGATATGATTGCAGCCCTGTGGCCCCTGGGGAATAGCGACTTTGAAAAACAACCGCTGCAGAGCCGAGCGAGGCATTTGCAATGAGATCCTACAACATTCACCTGGTTCCACGTTTAGTTACAAACTCAGTAGGGAGGTTGGATAAGATGTAAGAGCCTGGGAGGGACAGAAAGGCCTGGACCAGCCCATCAGGACTCGCCATCCACTCGACTTTGGAAGAGTTTGCACTGAATCCAGATCAAAGCATCACAGATCAGCCCTGTGGTCACCTCTATCATGCAAGATCAGGCAAGAAGTCGGACCTTCTGGGACATGTAACTCTGGATCTGGCTCCAGGCGGCAGGTGTGGGCCCATCTCTGCCTTCAGATGATTTGCACTGGAACCAGGTTTCATTCATCATTTCAGTTTGAAACCGGGTGCTTGTGACTTTCACGTGACTCATAAACCCCGACACTCAGAGGGAAGCTTGGGGGGCAAACGGGCAGTAAATGACCATTCCCTGTCCCCCCCAGTGTCACACCAACTGAAACCAAAACCCCTGCAAAAGAAAAGCCACTTCATGTCATCAGGCTCTCAAAGCGCAGTCACGGCTGCTTGTCTCCTCCCGCTCCCAGTTTTAAGCATGGAAACAAGCAATGTCCTTGCCAGACCAACGCATGTTCTCTGCCTATCCCCGAACTGCATGTCCCAGCAGTGTCTTCTGTGCATGGGAATTTCAACAAGAGATGCCGGAGGATAAGCTGGGCATACGCAAATCCATAGGGTCAGATCCAATGCATCCGAGGCTGCTGAGGGAGTTGAGTGATTGCAGAGCCATTGGCCATTATCTTTGAAAACTCGTGGCTACCGAGGGAGGTCCTGGACGATTGGATAAAGGCAAATGTAGTGCCCATCTTTTAAAAAGGGAAGGAGGACAATCCAGGGAATTACAGACTAGTCAGCCTGACTTCAGTCCCCAGAAAAACCATGGAGGGGATCCTCAAGGAATCCATTTTGAAGCACCGGGAAGAGAGGAAAGTGATCAGGAATAGTCAACATGGATTCACCATGGGTAAGTCATGCCTGACTAACCTGATTGCCTTCTGTGACAAGGTAACTGGCTCTGTGGATACGGGGAAGGTGTTGGATGTGATCTACCTGGACTTTAGCAAAGCTTTTGATACGGTCTCCCACAGTATTCTTGCCAGCAAGTTTAGGAAATTTGGATTGGATAAATGGACCATAAGATGGATAGAAAGCTGGCTAGATGGTCGGGCTCAACGGGTAGTGATCAATGGCTCAATGTCTGGCTGGTGGTTGGTATCAAGCAGAATGCCCCAAGTGTTGGTTCTGGGGCCTATTTTGTTCCAACATCTTTATTAAGGACCTGGGTGAGGGGATGGATTGCACCCTCAGCAAGTTTGCAGATGACACTAAGCTAGGGGACAGGTAGATACACTGAAGGGTAGGGATAGGGTCCAGAGTGACTGTGACGGGGTGTGCATACCCTGCACTGACATAGGAGGGGTTAAAACTCTGTGGGCAGAGGAAGTCCCGCCCCTCCGCCCAGACTGGGCATGCTCCAAATGGTAGACCAGTATAAAAGAGGGCAGCTCAGCTCAATCTGGGCTGGATACCGGAGGAGAAGGACCTCCTGCAGGAGCTCCAGAGATCCAGCCAGACATCTGGATGACAGAATCAAGGGACCCAGGAGACTGCCTCGAGCTGCCAGCCCAGAGGAGCCCCCGGGAGAGGCTGCTGCTGGGGAACTGGGGGACAGGGACCACGTGGAATGTCCCTATGCCAACTGTGGTAGGAAGTAGGGTGCTGGAGTAGTATCTCCCACCCCAGTGAGCTCAGCATGTTGCAGTGGGACTCCCTGCTGAGCAAATGGTGGAGCATTTTGCCACTCACAGAGCCCTGAGTCAGGGCCCGGTGAAGTAGGGTGGGCCCGGGCCCCCCTATTAGAGCTGTTGCCCCAAACCTGTATAGACTATAGCCATTAGGCTGTGCTGCCCTGAACCAAGGGCTTCCCTCATAGTCTAGAGCCATTGGGCTATGCTGCACTGAACCAAGAGCTACCTTCATGGATTATAGCCATTACGCTGTGCTGCCCTGAGCTAAGGGCCACTGTACAGACTGCTAGAGGTTGCTGATGACCCAGCAGCTGACCCCTGGGTACCCGTACCTCAAGAGATGGGGTGATATACGCTGCAACGGTGACCTAGACACATTGGAGGATTGGGCCAAAAGAAATCTGATGAGGTTCAACAAGGACAAGTGTAGAGTCCTGCACTTGGGACGGAAGAATCCCAAGCATTGTCACAGGCTGGGGGCCAACTGGCTAAGCAGCAGTTCTGCAGAAAAGAACCTGGGGATTATAGTGAATGAGAAGCTGGTTATGAGTCGACAGGGCGCCCTTGTAGCCAAGAAGGCTAATGGCATAGTGGGGTGTGTTAGGAGGAGCATTGCCAGCAGATCTAGAGAAGTGATTTTTTCCCCTTTATTTGGCACTAGTGAGGTCACATCTGGAGAATTGCATCCATTTCTTCCCCCCTCCCCCATTGCAGAAGGGATGTGGACGTGTTGGAGCAGATCCGGGGCAGGGCAACCAAAATGATTCAGGGGCAGGAGCGCATGACCTATGAGGAGAGGCTGAGGGATTTGGGTTTGTTTAGTCTGCAGAAGAGAGGAGTGAGGGGGGATTTGAGAGCAGATTTCAGCTCCCTGAAGGGAGGTTCCAAAGAGGCTGGAGAGAGGCTGTTCTCAGTGGTGGCAGAACAAGGAGCAATGGGCTCAAGTTGCAGTGGGGGAGGTCTAGGTTGGGAACAAGGGGAAAGCGCACAGTTTGCTGCACTCCTCACCATGGCTAGGGAGCGCAGGGGGCAGATGAACCGGGGGCACCCCTCCCCCAGCTGTGCCCGCTGGAGCTGTAGAGGCCAGAGAGAGGTGCTTCTCTGTGCAGAGGCCACGGAGAGGTGTAACGGTGACAGAGGGCGGGGGTTGCCCTTCTTCCCCGGGGCATCCTGCACACTGAACCCCTCCTCTCCAGCCCTGCCCCAGAGCAGCGATTGAAATGAAGCCTGCACCTTTTCATTTCATTTTCCAAAAATCAAAAACTAATTGAGTTAAGGACTTGAGCAGCGCTCAGTCAATTTTCTAGTGAGATCTAGGGGCTTGGGCTTTGATCTAGCGAGCATGGCTCTCAATAGCCATGACGACGTGGCACTAGGAGCTTCATCTTGGGCTGCACAAGCTCACCTGGTCTGTAATTTCATCACTAGGTTGCTCCAGAATCTCTGCTTTTGCACCTTCCCTGCTGTTTTGCAATGACGTTGCTGCTCGTCACACCATCAGAGGGAACGTGACCGTGACACAGAAGCCCTGCAGTGAGGGGTGAGCTGGCCGGGTGTTTTTGTTTTTAAACACAAGGCAGGAGGAAAGAAGAAAAGAAGGGAATGCATGGAGGGAAGGGAAGCAGAAGGAAAGAGAGACCAGATTTCCACAGGGCGAAAGGACAGGACGCCAGACCAGATGGAGCATGTAGACCCCACACTGGCCCTGAAGAAGCTGAAGAGCAAGACTGGGCCAAGCTAGCCCTGCCCCTACAGGGCTGCCCAGGATGTTCCAGCTGGAGGAGCAGGTCCAAAGGAGCTCAAAAGCCCAGCAAAGAGGTTAAAGGACAGACTGCAGGAGAGAGGGAGCCGTCTTCAGGAAACCAGAGCCTTCCCATTTTGAGCATTGCTCGAAGCATATTTCAGCGGCCTAAAATAAAACTAAAGGGTATTTCAGAAGGAAAAGGACCCTTTCACGTTGAAAAATCAGACCATTCCGATTCTTTTGGAATTTTTTTTAACCCAAATCTGGTGCAATTGGCAGGAATCCGTGACACGTTTTGGTGTCGTGATCAATCTGTGCTTTTTGGCCAAGGAAAAAGTGTCTGCTGAAAAATTTCACCCAGCTGTGGTCACTAGTGATCAAGAACCGTTACACTAAGAGGGTTCTAAACCAGTCCCCCCAACTCAGAGCATCTTCAGAATGGGGGAGATCTGATCTGAGAGATTTGGGCCTGTCGCTAGTCCGTGGCTCCGAGCACCTCACTAGTGTTTTACCTTAACAGGATGAGAACCCAAATGCAAGAGGAGATCGTCACCATCTCAGGCTCCTGTAACTCCACCACTTCTGGCAACTTTCTCCGCAGCTCCCACAAACTAAGCAGAGTCAGGCTTGGTCACTATGACCACGTCTACACTAGGAAACGCTTTTGAAATTGCTAAATTCAACTTAACTCCCAATTTAACAAAATCAGACTGGCATGTCCTCACTACGGGGAAGCCTCGAAATTAGTTGGAGGTAGGCGTCGTTAATGTGGATGTGCTACCAAGGCCGGCCCGAGCCATTCGTGCGCCCCGGGAGCACAGCGCCGCCCCCGGGAGTGTGGCGCATGCACGGCCCCGCCCCCGCCCGGTCCGGCAGCCCCACGCGGTGCCCCCTATAATGGGGCGCCCCAGGCGGTAGCCCTGTCAGCCCGAAGCTTGGGCCTGCGTGTTACCTCTGATTTAGAGCCCCAGGAAGTACTGGGGAGTGATTGCTTCGAATCATTCCGGGGAGTAGTTATTTCAAAATAGTAGTTCCGGAGCATCCATGCTATTTGGAAATAACTATTTCAGAATGTGTGTTTTTCCTGAGGAGAAGGAGTACAGATTTTGCATTAAGTGGCCCATTACTTTGAAATAACGAGCTTGGCCGTGTGGACGCTCCGCTTATAAATTCAACCTTAGGGGGGTTATTTTGAAATAAAGCCCTCCTGTAGACCATGTCTATGAGGGCAAGCACCCAGAAAAGAAACCCAGGTACCAGAGAACCCCTTCATGCATATCAGCCAATTAACCCTGAGTTCCAACATGGTGGAAAGGCGCACTCAGAAACTGGAGGCTCTTGTAAATGCGAAGCAAAAGACAAGTCTTGCCCAGTTCTGGTTGTTAATGAAGCCATTGGGGTCCCAGCAAATTTCTGATACTTACACACTTCTCCTCGAAATCCCCCTTCCCCCATCCCTTCAGCCGAATGCTCTGCTCTTTCCCCTACGCTGCCCAAAACAGTTGTGCAGTGTTTGCTGTTCAACAGTTGCCAATTAACTTTCCACTCCAGTGATGATTGCATTGCGCTGGGGGGGGGTAAAGCCAGTCCCCTATCTACACGGCTTATAAAGTGCTTTGGCGGGCAAGGCATGAGATAACCATATGATCTGGTGCTGATTTGGGGCCCGTGTCAGCTGTCTATAAATAAGAAATGAGAAAACACGACATGCCAATCTACAAAGCAGCCCTAAGCATAAAATCCTGCCTCTGAGGAGGGTTGTGCTCAGGGCTAGAAAAGAAGAGAATCCAGGCAGATAACAGCCAGAGGATAATCAAGCTTGTGCTGGTGTTTCTAGCTTATTGATTGCAGCAGGCCACTTATCCACCGACCTGTCCCCAATAGCTCCACTCCAGTGGCAGAATCTACAGGTGTGTCTAGACTACATGGCTCCGTTAACAGAGCCATGCAAAGTAGTTTACTCAGCATAGTCAATGAAGCGGGGATTTAAATAATCCCCATTTCATTAAAATAAAAATGGCCG
>JANRFK010003894.1:18171656-18184855 GCA_030068395.1 Apalone spinifera | reverse complement strand
CTTTCTGACCCAAGAAAATAATCCCATGGGAAAATTCCCAACTTGCTCTGGATCATCTTTTCTGGGCTGTCACGGAGTCCGAGAGAAGCTCTTTCTGCAAGAGACGGTGGGGAAGCCCTGGCCAAATCCGCAGGTCAGATTAAATCCTGCTACTCTTTGTAATTACCCCAGCCCTGGACATGTGTATATCATTCCCTGCCCTATGTGTCTCTGCACCCCAATAGGCTGGCTGCATTTCAATGCCTGGCAAATCAACTCCAGCCAGAGACAACTTCTAAAAGTAAGACAGCATTAATGCTATTGCTTTTTTAAAATTACTAACAGTCCCCACCTATGATCATTTTTTTTACAGCAGATAATGTACATCTACCATTATACTGAACCCCTGGTAAGTAGGAGGTGGACAACTAAAGTGGGTGACCTCTTCATCCCAGGGTAGGGACCTACGATATTATTGAACCGGCTGCTGAGCCTGGCTCTCCTCCTAGAGCAATAGTAAGAATGCACCCAAGTCACACCAAAAAGAGGAAAAATGTGTCCTTAAAAATAAAATAAAAAAAGGACTCAGTTGAGCACTTGAGTAATATGACAGGAGAACTGGTGGAAAAAATTCTTAACTAAACTCTCTCCTGCTGAGAAATGCCAATGGGTTGAAATCAATACGTTCCAGCAAAACACTTCTGTTTCAATGGCATTTTCACAGGGAAGGTTTCCCAGGCCCAAGAGGATGGTACTTGGTCCTGCTGTGAAGGCAGGGGACTGGACTTGATGACCTTTCAAGGTCCCTTCCAGTTCTAGGAGATAGGCAATCTCCAGTAATTTAGCAATTTAGTTTGGACCCACAATGCCATTCCTAGAGTGCATGAAGCCCATGTCTAGCCCTGACCCAGGCAGACTGGGGAGTTGAACCAGGGTCTCAGTCTAGTGTCCTCACCGGCTCTCGGGGGATGGGGTTCTCTTTCTCGTGGTGGTTCATGATGTTCCCAAAAGCTTTGTTTCCATTCTGAGATGGAATGAAAACACCTCTCCAAACCTCCCCCGTCTTCTCTGGGGATTTGTTTTGCAGCCCGCCCTCATCAGCAGGGTGCTTGGCAGCTGTGCCGCGACAGCTGATCCACGGCTGAGTCTGGGGGGCAGCAGAGGGAGGGGTGTGCCTTGTAATGCCTCATTCTGCGTGCAGAGGGGGGGCCGGGCCATGGTTGAGTTGGCAACTTCCGATGTTTAGTGTGTCCTTGTGCTTGGTTAGTCTCCTTTCCAGCATGTTTCCATTCGTGGTCGGGGAACAAACACGTCCCCTCATCCTGCTTGTTTCTGCAGATGAGGCGCTACAGGGCTGCTAGGTCATAAATTCTACCTCGTGCTAATGCTCCAGTAGGACGTAGAATAGAGCTGCCTTTTTTCCTCCCAAGATAGGCAGAGTTCACAGGGCTGGAATGTGACTCAGTGGGCCTGAGCCAACCTCATTGAAGTCAGCGGAAAATACTTTTTTTTAACTACAATGAGCCTGCGAACCTGGATTGGTCGCTATGTTGGATTATCTGGAGTCCTGGAACTAAGGTAGGAGGTAACCTAGCAGACTTCATCCTTCGACAGTAAGCCTGGAGGCTTGCTAGAGGCAGGTGCAGGGGGTTTTGCAGTTAGCAAGGGGGACAAGAGGATGAGACAAGTGAAAACCTCTTAGCCATGTCCGTCTTTTCGATTGGCCCAACATCTGAGTCCTTTCTACCTGGAACCCAGGGTCCCTCTGATGTGAGCATGGTTAAAAGTAGATCAAGAAAGAGTCCAAATATGGAGACCAAAGCAGGCTCCTGTCCAAGCGCCCATCCCCAGAACCCCTGAGCTGCTGCTAACGATCATGGAAGACCTGGAGAAGTTAATTTCCCAGCACATTCTGGGAGTAGCAGAAAGCGAACATTTTTGGTGGTCTTGGTCTAGCTTCTCACAGATGAGTATCCCCCTTCCCAAACCTCAATACCAGCACCCTTGTCAGTGAGAGACCGAATGGGACACACTGGGATTTGGGTGCCCAATGTAAGGGAAACTAGGCCTCTAAGTCCCTTAGGCAGCATTGATAATTTCCACCTAGAAGCCTAACATAGGACCCAACGTTGATATTTAGGCCCTGATTAGGTGGCTGAATTTTCAACCGGTCGGTGCATCAGGCAGCTCCTGCTGACCTGAAAATTTTGACCCAAAAGGTTCGTTCACCCCTAGCAGAGGTCGCTCCAGGTCATGGATAGATTGCTTGGCAAAGGGCAACATGTCAGAAGTTTGCCTTGCTACATACAGCAAGATCTATAATGGGCTCCTGTCTGCCAGGCTGTCAATCCAGCCCCTTTCACCAGCCACGGAATTCACACAAAATTAAAAACTAGGCAGAAAACAACAGAGCCAGACACCTAATACAAACAGCAATATTTTTATCCAACAATTTACATCATTTACTGTCTGCCTTAATGTCCTGGAATGTGGCTGATGCCCGGCACGTTTCTCTCGGAGTGCTTTTGTGCTAAAAGAGTAAATCTGGAGGCTGTCAAAGGTAGTTTGCTGCAGGAAAACATGAAATCCTTTGAAAATATGTTGGACACACATGTACCCCTGAAACTTTGTCTCTGCCTGGCTGATCGCTGTTTTGTCGTAGGATATGTTCATGGGGGGAGCTCTCCCAGAGACAGGACAGCCTACAAACGCTACGCTGCATCTTTGCATGGAGACCACAAGTTTCATCAGGCTTCCTGGGCTCTGGGTTTTTTGCGATGTGCTCAGAGGTTTGTGGTTAATGCACTGGATCGGGAAGCAGGAGATCTGGGTTAGAGTCCCAGCTCTGCGACAGAGTCACTGTGTGGTGGGGGAGTCTCTTGAGTTGTTAGTACAGATGCAAAGGGCAGCTAGGATACAGCTTCCTGGAATAGCCAAGAACGAGCAATAAGAACAAGGGTTTTAATATAGAGAGACCCAGGGGGCCCACTGGTCGGTTCTCAATGTTTCCTTGTCTGGATCACCCATGATGGTCTCTGCTGACAGGTTAAGGCAGGTGTGATGTCGACCCACAGCATGGGCTGGGGAGGAAGATTTTGCCCTAAGGGCCTCATGGCTGGGGCAGCAGGAGTAGGTCTACGTTGCCCACGGCACCAAGTTTCCCAATGCTCAGAATTGGGCTGGTGCGCTCACGCTAAAAATAACTGGGTAGATGTTTCAGCTCGGGCCCTGAAGGGGGAAAGGAGGCACAGAACCTATGCTCCAGCCTGTCGAAGAGCTGTGTAGGCAACTAGTTTTAGGGCACTAGCATGAGCCCCACAAGCCCAACTCTGGCACCTCAGGCTGGGAGGGTCGGTGCCATGGGCAGTGGAGATGTGGGCTCGGGTGTCCCTACAAGAGCCTGCAGGTTCTGAGCATCAATCAGGGAACTGTGAGATGGTTTCACTGGAGGGTTCCGGTGACTCCTAAGCCATGAGCTTTCCTGCTTCCTCTGCGGATCTTCTTTTACTTTTGCCAGGTGGTTTGAAGCTTAGAGTCTCTCCCCCCCCCCCCCCCCCCCCCCCCCCCCCCCCCGCCCCCCTTTGCCCTGCTGCTTCCTGGTTCTCCACTGGCTGGAGTCGTGGTCTAACAGGAGGACAAGGAGCAGCTCCCTAAGTCAGCTCTGTTGGCACGAAACTCTAAAGTTCGACTAAGCCAGGCCTGGTCCGGTGGTTGCATTGGGGGGGTCTTGCAGGCAGCAGAGGCGTAGCGAGGGTATTATGCGCCTGGGGGCAAAGACAAAATTTGCGCCTCCTACTCCCACTGCCGCTGCTTCTGTGCGGCGGGGCCCCGAACCTGGTGCATGGCTGAGACCGACCCTGGGAAGTATGGGGGAGCGTGTACTGCGTGTTCCCCTGTCCTCTTCCATTTGGGGCCGGGCCCCCGCATGCACTAACCCACCAGCAGAGATGAAGGAGGGTCGGGCTGGGGGTGGAGAGGAGGCTTCAGCCAGTAGTGGAGGAGGAGCAGGCAAGCTGAGGGATGAAGGGGAGTGGAGGGAGACTAAACTGACACTCCCCCAGCGTGGTGCCTGAGGGCAACTGCCCCTCCTATTCCCCCCTCGCTACGCCACTGGCAGGTAGCTGCTCTGGTTGCATAAGTCTTCTCTTCCCCTTTAGTCGGTACAGAGCCACGTGGGATGCTGTGCTTTGGGGGCACATACAGGAGGCTGTCTATTGGACACATCCTAAAACTGAGGTCCTGAATGGGGCTGGGCAGGAGACGGCTTTCCAGTCCTGCCCCAAGTGTTGAGATTTCAAACCTATATTTTCCCCCATTCTATGTCAGGCTGAACCTGAGACTTTTGGGAGGCTAAAGCACCCCTCTGGGAAGTGGGGGACACAGCTGCGAGTCCTTGGTCTGAGTCGGGCATGGACTTGCACCTTGTTCTGGATCACTGCTGTGGGTTTTGACCTGAAATTCCATCCTGGACTCGAGAAACTTTCCCAACCAAAGTTTCACCCCTTTTTCAGGACAAGATTGGATTTGAGGAATTGCTACTTTCTGACCCAAGAAAATAATCCCATGGGAAAATTCCCAACTTGCTCTGGATCTTTCTGAGTTGTCGCAGAGCCCGAGAGAAGCTCTTTCTGCAAGAGAAGGCGAGGGAGCCCTGGCCAAATTCGCAGGTCAGATGATTAAATCTTGCTACTCCTTGTAAGTACCCCGGGACTGGATGTGTGTTCATCATTCCCTGCTCTATGCATCTCTGCACCCCAACAGGCTGGCTAATTAACTCCAGCCAGAGACCACTTCTAAAAGTAAGACAGCATTCATGCTATTTAAGGGGGCTGAAGAATGGAGCGAATGGTGGTTCCGTGCTGGGTCCTGAGGCAGAGATGTCCCATAAAGGGACATTCCAAGATGCCTCCTACAGAGGCTAACAGAACCACGTGGGTCAGGTATGCCTGGTTATTTGGGACCCAACGGATATACCATCATTCTCCTATTTCCCCGACTCACCTGACATCAGAGCTAGCTCCTTGGGCTCAGGCATCATTAGGGTCTCTCATTAGTGCCATATTTGCAGGGAGTTCATCAGCACCTTTCCCCCAAGTGTGAAGATCTTGATACACAGCGGACAAGGGTTTGCATGGAAGGCTCCATCATTGTGGGTCCCCTTGCCAGCGCCAAGGCAGTTGTGTGGTTAATACCTCCGCATCACAAAGCGTGAGAGATCAGTTTGTTTCGGGAATGGCTCTCTGGAGCATTCCCTCTTCATCTGAGGGGCTGTTTATTTTTTTTATTTCCTAGATTAATGCAGTCATTAAGAATTAATCTGCCTTGGGTTTGCAAGTGTGAAGAAGCAGCCAGAACACAGCTTCTCCGGTGCCATCTGTACGTCAGTGGCAGAGATTCCTGACCACGGGGAAGGGGCAGTGTTTTTTTCCAAGAAAAAATTCTAATCTCCCCCCCCCCCTCAATTTTTCATCGAAATATTCCTTTTGTTAAAAAAAATCCAGTTGCCAAAAAAAAATATAGGCAATTTCTGATGAAACAATTGTCTGGAGGGTGGGGATGTTCGTTTTGAAAACTAGTCTTTTTTTTTTTTTTTTTTTTTTCACTGAACAGATCTTTGAATTTTTGTTCATATTTTTGCACAAAACGTTAACTAGCTGTGTTCTAGTCCCACCCGCAGCCCTGCTCCACCTGTCCTGATCCAAGTGTGTTCTGGGACTCCATGAGTACATCTACACAGCAATGTTATTCTGGATTAATGGATGTTAACATAGTCCGCATCTACACTACAAGCAGTTATTTTGACATCATGTCGAAATAATTTTGAGCTGGAGGACTTCTTACTCCGACTCCTGTACCCCTCATTTTATGAGTAAGGGAAGTCAGAGAAGTCCTGCGTAGACAGGACCAAAAGCCGAGCTAAGCTATTTTGACTTAGGCTACGCTACGGGATTGATTGACGTAGCTGAAGTTGTGTAGCTTATTTCAGCATTAGCCCTGCTGTTTAGACATGCCCCATGACTCCTGGAAAGCTCATCCTTGTCAGAGTAGTTGCCGGCATGTGACAAGACAGCTGAGATGGAAGGAGCAGTCCACTGCAGCTGGGCCCAAACCCTGCTTCTGTGAGCTATTTACACTCTTTTTAATAATGGAGATTGCCTATCTCCTAGAACTGGAAGGGACCTTGAAAGGTCATCAAGTCTAGTCCCCTGCCTTCACAGCAGGACCAAGTACCATCCCTTACAAATTTTTGCCCCACATCCCTAAACAGCCTCCACAAGGATTGAACTCACAACCCTGGGTTTAGGAAGCCAGTGCTCAAACCACTGAGCCATTCCTCCCCACTCTGGCTGCCTACACTCTTGGGAGCCCAGGCAGTGGTGAACAGGCAGCCCTAGGCACAGTGCTCCTAACTATGCACCGCTGTAATCAGAGGGGGGTGGCCCCAATGCTTAATATAGACCAGGACTGAGCCCTGGCACCTCAAGACTTGCTGTGCCAATTATGGATGTGTAAATATTCCTTGTGCCCAGTCTCTGGCAGCGAGGTGCTTGAGCCTCGGCACCTCTTTCCTTACAAAGGAAGCACTGGGGGAGTGCTGGGTGGAGTACACAGCGCTCGCCCAGAGCTCCCTCTGCCTCTTGGCTGGCCTCCTGCCAGCTCCCCCTCTGTTTCCATCCATGCCGACCCCCAGCTGTGGCTTCCCACTGCCCTGCACAGAGATTGTAGAGGAAGCAGTGGCAGGCAGGGCCTTTGTATCCTCCCCATTTCCTTTCAGAGGGGAACCCTTGCAATGCCAGGGCAGGGCCAGCTGGCATCGCCCCTTTCTGAACCAGAAGCCCCCGCCCCGGGAAAGCCCTGCGGTGGTAGCACGCGGCTCTGTTCTGGTCTCCGCGCTAGAAGGCGGGCAGAGGGAGGTGAGCAGGCACCCTGGCAGCTGTGGGAGGAGAGCCGGACCCACTGCCCCTTGGTTCCAGGAGGGATGCTCCTGAAGCGATTGCTTGATAAAGGCCGGGGGGGGGGGGGCAGGAAAGGAGGGCTTCCTTGTCTGCTCAGGAGCCTCTCCCCAATGGAGGCTGCCTTCTCATTAACCCCATCACTGCTGGTGGGCCTGCCTGCGAGTCCACACCAGGAAAGGCACGTGAGGTCCTGCGTGTGTGTCACTCTTTCTCGGACGACACCCAGCCCATCTGTGGGCAGTGTGGGGAGTGTGCCTCTTGGGCATTCCTTCCACCGCACCAGGAGAGCCCCATCTGGATGTACTCCGAGAGACCGTGATGCCCAGAGGTTACCAGCTCAACCACCTGCACCTAGGGAATGTGTTTTGGATGCTCGTCAGGATGGCCAGCTGCATCAACAGCGGCCCGTGGGCGCAGTGGCCTGTCCCATTGCCCTGGGGGAGAGCATCTCCTGCCCTATGCAAGGAGCACATCAGCTGTTGGTGGACTGTACCCACCTCTGGACTGGAATATGCTGCTTCCCAGCAGCACCATGAGTAGCTCATGCTAGGAAGTGCAGCTGTAACCTCCAAAACGAGTGTGGTTCACTCTCCCGTGCAGTGGCACTTAGACCAGTTATGGCGAGAGTTAAGAACAAGGGAGCACAACAGCCTAAGCTGAGTGCCAGCTGGCTTTATTGCTCAAGCTGTCGAGGTTCCTCGACTAAGCGCCAGATGTCCCTGGTTCAAATCCGCCTCGGGGTGGTTACACAGACACTTTGCCCAAAGGGCCATTTCCTGGAGAGTGGGCTGAGACCGGCTTCAGCTCAGTACATGAATGAACCCAGGGTGACATCTGCTTGGATGAGTTCAGCCTGGCTCTGCCAATGGTGAGGTTCCCTTCTTGCTCCTTTGTGGATGAAGAGGGTCTCTGGCTAGGTTCTTGAGGCTGCAGTAATGGACAGGCCATAGTCAAAGCTGTCCCCACCAAACAGGAGACTCTGCTAATTGCTTGAATCTGGCCCCAGGGGGGGCAACAAAGGCAGAAAATGACACAGAACGAGGAGCAATGGTCTCAAGTTGCAGCAGGGGAGGTCTAGATTGGATATTAGGAAAAACTATTTCCCGAGGGAGGGGGTGGAATCTCAATCCCTAGAGGTTTTCAAGTCTCATCTTAACAAAGCCCTGGCTGGGATGATTGAGTTGGGGTGGTCCTACTGTGGGCAAGGGGTTGGACTTGATGACTCCTGAGGTCTCTTCCAGCCCTGGGATTCTAGGAGTCAAGATCTCTCCAGCTGTCATGGAAAGCATCAGGCGTCAGGCTTATTCTCCTCTACCTCACCGCACAAAATATGGAGCCAAATTCTGTGCTGCTGCAACCCCACTGGAAGTATGTGAGTAAAGAGTTTGGCTCGTGTTCTACAAAATAAATGCCAGCTACATAGGAAAGGCCCTTCCGGGCAAGAAGAACAGGATGCCCGGCCTGCACAGGAATCTTTCCAGTCCTTGTCTGCTAATCCGTTGCCCAATTTTCCTCCAGGGAAAGGGAAGACAGTCCACTCGCTTGCCTCCCTGTGTGTGACAGCAGGGCTCGGTTACACGTTTGTGTGTGAGAGACAGCGCTTAAACAAGTCTTCTTTACATCGTTATTTATCAGGCAGATTCCACCAAAATCATAAGAGCATTAATAACGTCGGCATGTTCCCTTGCAAACCGGCACATTTGCATTCCCTTAAAGGACAATGTGACTTTCCCAGGGTGAAAACCTTCCTTTTTGCATCTCTAATTCTGCGCCAGTTCCAGGGATTTTTTTTTAACCTGCTGTTGACTTTGCCGTCTGCTTCTCAAAGGCCTCTTTTCTAAAGGAGTGAGTGAACACCAGAGAACTGATGGGAGGAAAACCAACCCCGCCAGGAAAGGATGGGGTAGACAGTTCTCTAAGTGCCCATTTATCCACTGAGGTGTAGTAGAACTCCCACAGTGCTAGCTGATCGATACAAATTGTATCTCTCTGTGAGGCATTTAAAAACCCCGCTGCCTGGAGACAATGCATGTGTAATGATGGAGAAACAGAGCACAGGTATATGGGCAACGAGGGGACGGGAATATGGCGAATGCTGGAAGATCCCATGCCTTTCCCGCACTGACCTGCGGCAAGCAGGAGGAACAAGATGAAAGGTGAGACGGAACCCCGGCCTCCTGTACTGTGTTACGTTGAGCTTCCAAACGCCAACTCCATCCACGCTTGTCGTCAGTGTCCCTTTTGTAACGAGGGCAGGGTCTGAGACCTGAAGTTAGGGTCTGGAATAGGACACAGCTCTGATGTGTGGGGTGGATGCCCTGTTAGCTTTGGATCTGGTCTCCCAGAGTTCAAGGTGGTTTGGATGGGGGGGCTGGCTTGTTATATTACACAGAGGAGCCCAAGCCAGGGTTTGGATCAGGATTTCCTTACAAGTGAGAGAGAGAGAAAAGGTTCGGAACCAGTGCTCCAACTGTGCCCCGTGCCTCTCGGCTATAGCATAGATATAGATATCTAAAAGGGTGTCATAAGGAGGAGGGAGAAAACTTGTTCATCTTGGCCTCTGAGGATAGAACAAGAAGCAATGGGCTTAAACTGCAGCAAGGGAGGTTCAGGTTGGACATTAGGAAAAAGTTCCTAACTGTCAGGGCAGTCAAACACTGGAATAATTGCCCAGGGAGGTTGTGGAATCTCCATCTCTGGAGATATTTAAGAGTAGGTTAGATAAATGTCTAACAGGGATGGTCTAGACAGTATTTGGTCCTGCCATGAGGGCAGGGGCCTGGACTCGATGACCTCTCGAGGTCCCTTCCAGTCCTAGTATCCTATGATTCTATGCCTGGGAGAAAAGCCGAGTCAGTGCACCGCAAGGATGGCAAAACTGCAGGATGTGGAATTAAAACACCTGCTAATTATGGTACCCAACCTGTGAAATCCGGGGCTGAGGGAGGCCTTGAGACAAACACAGTGGCTGTCGTTCAGGCCGAGCTTGGTTATAGATGCTAATAATAGCTGCAGATCTGCAAGCACAGACAGTGGCAGGCGGGAGCTGGTGTCCCATGAAGGGAGTCAGGAAGGGGTCTTCTCCTCATGTCACCAGACTTCAGAACTGACAAGATGCATTATGGATCACGTGTTGTCTTTCACAGGATCAATGCAGAGACCAGGACTAGGGGACGCTTGGGTCTCCTCGGTTATGGCAACCCCTGTGTTTCTACTTCAGAGACAGGATGGCTACACACTCAGGCTGTGTATACACTACCGAGTGTTTTTGGAGAAACAGCTGTTTTTCCGAAAAAACTTCCCTTACTTCCATGCTGCAATCGCGTTCTTTCGAGGGAAAAAAAATCGAAAGAACAGAGGGTTTTTTCCGACATTGGTAAACCTCTTTCTACGAGGAAGAAGCCTTTTTCCGAAAGAGCTCTTTTGGAAAAAGGCGTGTGTGGACGGGAAAGAGGGAGTTCTTTCGGAAGAAGAGGAAAAAGCACAAGTGCCCCGATAGCCATTCCATCCACAGCAATCACAGCTTAAATGCGAGAGAGCGTCCGTTCAGTGCGGATACTATCTTTTGAAGAAGCAGATCGCTTTTTCGATGCACTTTGGCAGTGTGGACGCTCTCTTTCGGAAGAACTTTTTTCAGAAGATCTCTTCCGGAAAAGCTTCTTCTGCAGAAAGCCTGCAGTCTAGACGTAGCCTCTGATCTGAAATACCCTGCAGGGGCGGGGAGTTTGGATCCACACCTTAACTTCACCGCTTAGGAGGGGCCCATCCAGCTGGCATGTTAAGCACTGCAGTGCCCTTCCGGGCGGCCGAGTCATGTGGCTTGTTGGAAGGGTGCGCAGGGATGCTTTTGCATAGCTCTCCCAGCTCGTCTCTCATCCTGTGTGGTGGTATCCAAAGTTGCTTCTTTGTCAGATGTTTCCCTGCAAGGCCCCATTTTGAATGCATTTGGAAACCCAGCTGACTCCAGCTTTCTATTTTAGACCCTATTACGATGTTACCCCAAGCACCTCCTGGTCGTTATTGGGCTTATCCTCTCAACAGCCCTGGGGGACGGGGCAGTGCTATTATTTCCAGTGTATCATTAAGGAACCGAAGCTGAGACAGGCTAGGGACTTGCCCAAGGCTACCCAGGAATCCTGTGGCAGAGCAGGAATTTGAACCCAAGGTTTCCCAAGTTGCAACAGTGTGCCTTGACTCCATCCCATTGTAAGCGGCTCGTTCTGAAAACAGAGCCTCAGACTTCATTGTTATTGTCTTGCCATACTCTGCTTCTTTATTCTCATGTCAATACAGACATTTAAGACCCCAAAGCTACAGCAGCATCTCACTGACAGGGGACCTGCAGCACTGTCAAATCCATGATCAAATAAAATTAGACCTTATTAACATACAACCTTTTCCTCATTCCTTTGCAATATGTAACCAAGGCTTTCACTGGAGGATGAAAAAGGGCAGAGAACCCATCTCCCTCTAAGGAATTTTAAGAACTAATTGATTTCTCTCCCCCCCCCCCCCTTTTGACACAGATAGAGTCTGAGGCTGGTTTTCAGGGGGGTTATTTGTTTAAAACATAAGTTTTAACCTAGAAGATTTAAAAATCACGATAGCACTTCTGATGGTTTTCCACCAAGGCCCTCAAAGTATTTTACAATGCATTGATATACTAGCATGAAGGCAGCTTAAGAGTCTGTGTAGAATGGAATAGTCAATGCAAAGTAGGGATGTTAAATATTGGTTAACTGAATAGTTGATTAACCTCATGAATTCTTATCGGTTACTCGACTATTCCATAGTCCCCGGGGGGGTGGTGCCCTCCAGCCCCACTCCTGAGGAGCCCCCTGCCACTCTTCACTGCTGCCTCTGTATCAGAGGCAGCAGCGCAGGGTACCAGCTCCCTTTGTGGCTCAGCTGCCTGTCGCTCCATGCTGCTGCCTCTGATACAGAGGCAGCAGCACAGGGTGGCAGCAGTCCCTGTTTGTGGGGGCAGGGGGACTGAGCTCCCAGACCCAGTGGGGGCTAGAACTGAGCTGGGCTGCCTGCCTGCCTGGCTCCTAATACACTTTAAATGCAGAACCGCAGAGGGGGTAGGTCCAGGACCCAGCACAAACCAGGACAGAGCCAGGCTGCTGGCCAGCCTGCTAAAAAATGTACTGGCAAGGGGCAGGGGGGAAATGCATGTAGTCTATAACATTAACTGATAAGCTTTTGCTTATTGGTTACTTGCTTAATTGATTACACTATTACATCCCTAGTGCAAAAAGGTGTAAGTGTCATAATACTAGTATTCCAGCTGGGGAAACTGAGGCCCTACCTCTATTCAGAATTTGCAAGAGTAACAAAAAGTATTTTTTAAATGGATGAGGAGGGGGAAATAGAGATTCTTAATTTGATTTCATCCTGGCTGTGTGAACATAAGAACAGCCATACAGGGTCAGACCAATGGTCCATCTAGCCCAGTATCCTGTCTGCTGACAGTGGCCAATGCCAGATGCCCCAGAGGGAGGGATACCCAACAGGTAATCCTCACTTGATCCCTCCCCTATCACCCATTTCAGACAAACAGAGACTAGAGACACCATTCCTACCCATCCTGGGTAATAGCCATTGATGGACCTAACCTCCATGAATCTATCTAGCTCTTTTTTGAATCCTGTTAAAGTCCTAGCCTTCACCACATCCTCTGGCAAAGAGTTCCACAGATTGACTGTGTGCTGAGTGAAGAAAAACTTCCTTTTGTTTGCCTATTAATTTCATTTGGTAACCCCTAGTTCTTATATTGTGGGAATAAGCAAATCATTTTTCCTTATTCACTTTTTCTGCACCAGTCATGATTTTATAGACCTCTATCATATCCCCCTTAGTTTCCTCTTTTCTAAGCTGAAGAGTCCATTGATTTGGCTTCATTGACATTTGAGTGTCTATAAACATTGTTTTTGCACAGGTTTGACTAGAGTGGTTTTTCAAACTGAGTTGAAGCAAAACAGCACTTTTTATACATCAGTAAAACAACAAATGGCTGAGGGAAGGTAGAGCAGGAGCATCGGGTCTCAGTGCACGAACAAGGAGACAGAGAAATGAAGAGCTGATCGAAGAAGGTGCTTTGCTACCCAGTGCCTGATTAACCTGTGGTACTCATTGCCACATGACATAGTTGAGCCCCAGGCCAAGATTCAAAGAGGATTAGCCATTTATATGGATCACAGAAACTGCCAGGCTGTGTCTACATTGGCATGATTTTGCGCAAAAGCACCCGCTTTTGCGCAA
>JANRFK010003894.1:18148692-18160472 GCA_030068395.1 Apalone spinifera | reverse complement strand
GGGTGGGAGCCAGCTGGCTTCTAGCTCAGCGGGTAGAGGCTCCTACATTCTGCTTCAGAGGTCCCAGGTTCAAATCCGCCTGGTGGCAGTTACAATATTTCAAAATAGTACCATAATGTGAATTTGCAGATGAAGCATGGGATATTTAAATCCTGTCTTCATTTGCAATTTCAAATGTCTTCATTTGCATCCCTCTCTGAAAAGAGGGTGCAAGTGGAGACATACCCTAACTGGTGTGGTTCTCCCAGCCCAAAAACTGTGTAGGCCAAGCCTACGGGAGTTTGGGGGCCTTCCAACTGAGAGTGGACAGTGTCCAGGACTAGGTGACTAATCGGACATTAGTGACATGAAGAAATAGCTGTGGGGCCTGATTTTCAGAAGGGCTGGGGACCAAACTTGAAATTGGATTTGGTGTAGTTGAAAATCTGGCCATCGGAGACTAGCCAGGCCTCAGCCCATCGACTGAGTTCTTGTTCCACCAGCAATAAGTCATCAAATCAATTCGCACTTATTTTGCACAGGCATAAAATCCGAGGTCTCTTTGCAGTTGAGAAGGGCTGAGCTTGTCTAAAAAAGAACTTTGGTCTCTCCGAGGTCCCTGTGTAAGCACCCTCCCCCCAGTCTTGGACATGTTTAGCCTCTGCCCCTGTGCAGATGCTGAGGGGAAGCCGTGTTACCGCAAATGGAAAACTGGGGCCTAAAATCACATGGGGGGGGCTGTGCCAGACTGAGGACTTGCACCCATGACTCCCAAGCCCTAGTCTAGTGCTCTAAGTAGATGGTCCAGTCTTCACAGGTATGCACAGCAGTCTTGCATGGGCCTTGATCCATTCTTCCCAGGTCTGGCTGCTTAGTCGTGAGGTGTATTGAGTTCTGGCCTGGAATTGCAAACTGTCACTAACGCGATTTCTCCAGAGCATCCTGTTTTCTCTTTTCCATAAGAACGGCCAGACGGAGTCAGAGCAAAGGCCTGTCGGCCCACAGTCGCCGATGCCAGATGCCCCAGAGGGAGTGAACACAACAGGGAATCCTCCCCCGTCCCGCATTCCCAGCTTCTGGCAAACAGAGGGGGGGGACACCGTCCCTGCCCATCTGGATGGTGATTTACAATCCCACCCTCCTCACCAGCTTTCTGTGATGTTTCATGGCCCCCAGAAAAAATAAAGCTAGAAATACTCTGGCTGGGTAGTTGCAACGTAGCCCCTCCTGAGAGTTCAGAACAATGCCACGCAAGAAGCCAGAGAGACAAAACAGGCTGCTCCCAAAGGCAGCAAGGCTCCTCTAACCCAGGGTTTCTCAACCTTTTTGCTAATAAAGTACCCCTTTAAAAAAAAAGACCCCCCCAACCCCTCCCGCTCTAACCCAATGCACCCAGCCCTCCCCCAGAACCAGGCATCCCCAATCCTCCCCTGCTCTAATGCAATGCCTTCCCCCACCCCTTGTGCAGAGCCAGGCACCCCCAACCCCTGCTGTAACCCAATGCCTCTCCCCTCCCCCAGGGCCAACCACTGGACATATGGTACCCCTACCTTTGAAGTGCCCGCTCCCGCCGCCTGGCCCTGCCTCGGCGACTTGTCCGCAGGGAGCAAGTAGTCCCCCAGAGCCGTGTGGGGCTGCGCGCGCCCACCTCAGCCTGGGTGCCCCCCTAGTGTGGTGCCCAGGGGCAACTGCCCCCCTCTTACTATGCCACTGATGTGGGGGGCGGGGGTGTCCTTTGGAGCAAAGCTTATTGTGCCACTTCACATGAAGACAGGGGACTGGACTCTGACCTCTTGAGGTCCTTTCCAGTCCTAGTATTCTGTGCTTCACTGCCTTTTAGCTCCTCTCCGCAGCACCCTGGGGAAGGGGCGATGGGGACGGGTTGTACTGAGCTGCTGGCGGGGGGAGGGGTTATGCGAGTCTCCAATTCAGCCGCCTTCCCCGCTGGAGCACCCCGGGGAGGCTGCCGGAGAGGAAACTAACTAGGAGAGGTGCCTGGGAAAGGGATTTTATTTTTCCCTCCTTGCCCCCCAACTTGGAACTGCCCTGGGTCTCACCAGAGTTGCCGCAGCCACCCGCTTTTCCCACCAGCGCTGGGGCGTGTACACAGAGCGGCTGTGAACGTCCGGACCCACGGCTCCAGACGTTCCATTTGACAGGTACATGCTGCCGCCCCCTCCCCGATCCTCTTTGCAGGGCAAAATCCCGGATATTTTTTTTCCAAATTTCAGTTATGCTGATGTACCCCCAGACTTCTCTCGTGTACCCCTAAGAGGTACATGTACCACCAGTTGAGAAATAGTGATCTAACCCACCCGTACTGGAATGTCACTTCTTTCCTGTCACTTCTGTTCATGCTCTTTGCTACAAGGACCCCCTAGAAAGGCCCTCAAGTGATAGCTTGCAATTCCAGCATGGCCCTCCATGCCCCCACCCCTGGAACAGCTGTTGAACTGCTGTGTGACAAGGCCGTGCCCTGTTAGCCAGCTGCTGAGCTCTGCCCCGGCTGCAGCCACCTCCCACAGCCAGGGAACATGTCCCTGCACCATGTGTTTGTCGCTTAATCCTCTGAAGTGCTTTTCTAGGCTTATGAGATGTGCATTACCAACGATGGGTTTGAAGTGGAGGACAAGGGGTAGCCCGATCCAGCAGTTCTGCAGCACCCTGTCCCGCAGATCCAGCTGCTGGCTGGCGAGCAAAAGCACAGCAAGCAAAGGGCGTGTTACGTGCAGGCGGGGAATGCAGTCCTGCACGCTTGTGGGGGATCAGTCCTACTGGGAAGCCGAGTTTGGGAGGAATGCGAGAATTTGCCTGCAATAGCCCTGATGGGGCATTTAAAAATCCCCACACAGCTCTTTCAGCAAACTTTTATCCAACCTTTTCCCTCTTTGCTGGCTCCCCCCTTCTCCAGCCCTTTCCTGGAGCACGTTGTGCCCAGACGGGGATATTTTAAACCCATTTTCTGCTGAGGATTGTTTCTCTGAGATCTTTGGGAGGCCTTGGACTCATGGCAGGTGGGTGTGAAGGGGTTAGTGGTGGCTGGAACTATGGGCGTTTAGGTGACCTGTTCCTGCGAATCTGATTAGAGGTAAAAGAGCGAGCCAGCACCCTGCGTGGGGATGGTGATAAATCATAGAGCTGGAAGAGACCTCAGAAGGTCATCAAGTCCAGCCCCCTGCTCTAGGCAGGACCAATCCCAATTAAATCAACCCGGCCAGGGCTTGGTCAAGCTGAGACTTAAACACCTCTAGGGATGGAGACTCCATTACTTCCCTAGGAAACCCATTCCAGTGCTTAAATGATTAGGAGAGTCCCGGGGGAATTATCCTCATTCTCTCAAAAGAAGGGTACTGATGGTCTTAGGGAAAGGGGAGTTATCCTCAAAGTATGTGGTCCTATTGTATCTGCTCTCTAGCTGGGGGGAGAAACTTTTGCCCCACGTTTCTCTCCCAGGAGCTTTGCCACTTAGCCATCCCGGTTGCTAATTGGATACTGGAAAAGCCAGGCTCTCTGTGACTTTGAGAGCACCTTTGGACTGTAGCCATGCCAGCAATGTTTCTTCTAAGTTTTTCCACCCATGTGCAGAATAAATTTTGTTCTGTCCACCTAGGTGCATGCAGATGTGCACCATCAATAGAAACCCATGCTGCTGGCTGTGGTCAGCAGTGGGCGCTCTGCCAATCAGCTGGGTAGCACCTGAATCTGTCCTGGGCAGCCGCCCAAGTGCTCAATTTACAGGGAACACTGCTTGCCAGTCCCGGGGCTGGTTTGGCTCCAGGCTTGCCAGACTTGCTCTACCCTTGAGCCCGGAGTTGGGGAGTCTGAACTTCTGATTTTAGCCCTTCTGGGGGATGGTTTTCAAATGGGAATTAGGCTTCCATGTCCCACTGAAAGTCCAATTTGAGTCATGCACAAACTCCTGCGCATGCCTTTGAAATTCCCTCCCACGTCCCTAAGGATTCTGCTGCGTGTTCTGCACCTTAGCAGCTAAGTACAAAAGCAGCAGCAAGCTCGCCACACCGCAAGCTCTTGTTTACTTGGCCCTGCCCCAGTGCTGGGGGCTGGACTTGATTTCTCAGCCCTATGATTCGGTGGCCAGTTCTATGCTATAGATGTACATCGGTATAACTAGGTTGCGGAGGAACCCACTAGGTTGTTGGAAAAATCCACCCCTTGAGTGATGCAGTTATCCTGACCCAACCCTGGCATCGCTAGGGCTACATGGATGGGAGGGAGGAGGGTTTGCCATGGTGATGGAAGAACTCCCATTGCTGTGGTGCTGACGCAGCACGGCTGCACTGGTGCATTATTTGTGTGTGTGGGCTTGCTCTAGAGCAAGCCCATTTTAGCCAGTGTCAACGTAATCCATTGGTGGGTGGAGGGGTATGTTAATCAGAGGTCCTCCTGCGTCCTGCTTTCTAAAGAACCCCTTTAGAAAGTAGGTGAGTTACTACCCCTTCCCCACCCCCTAGCTACAAAGCCGTAGCTCTTCAACTCAACCGGTGGCAGTTCATGTGTTTGGTACGTTGCCCCCCACTACAGAAAGGATGTGGACGTATTGGAGAGGGTCCAGTGGAGGGCGACCAAAAATGATGAGGGGGCTGGAGCACATGACCTATGAGGAGAGGCTGAGGGAGTTGAGTCTGTTTAGTCTGCAGAAGAGAAGAGTGAGGGGGGATTTGATAGCAGCCTTCAACTGCCTGAAGGGGGGTTCCAAAGAGGATGGAGAGAGGCTGTTCTCAGTGGTGACAGATGGCAGAACAAGGAGCAATGGTCTCAAGTTGTGGTGGGAGAGGTCCAGGCTGGATATTAGGAAAAACTATTTCCATAGGAGAGTGGTGAAGCACTGGGATGGGTTCCCTAGGGAAGTAGTGGAGTCTCCATCCCTAGAGGTGTTTAAGTCTCGGCTTGACAAAGCCCTGGCTGGGTTGATTTAGTTGGGATTGGTCCTGCCTAGAGCAGGGGGCTGGACTTGCTGACCTTCTGAGGTCTCTTCCAGCTCTATGGTTCTATGATATGTTAGTTAAGACGGTGGCTATCACACAAACGCTGCTCCTGGCCAGTATGATTCTGGTCTCTATTCTGCCTGCGTGAAGGGGCAAGGAGTTCCATTTGTTTCCAGCAAGATTACTCCGGGGTGATTGAAAAGTAAAACTTCATTTCTGCGGGAAATTCTGAGTGTGTGTGGGTTTTTTTTGTTTGTTTTTTTTTTTTTAAATCTGGTTTTGTCCCAAACTGCCACAAAAGGTCGTCAACTCTGACTTCACGATGTGGATGACACCAAAAATGCCTTTCATCCGAATGTTTCCTTTCAACTTTGACTTTTCTGTAAAATATAACCAACAATGGGATCATTTAGATAAATTCCAGTGAAAATGTGGGCCATCAGTATGTGCTTGAGAGTTCATCAAACCAGTGTCGTCGCTGCTGTTAAAATTGTATCCAGGCTAGGTCCACCCTGTGCTGAATTCCATGTGAACATCCGTGACGGTTTGGTCACTGCCTGGAAGAGCTTACAAATGGAGAAGTCCCTGGATCTCTTCATTGCACATCAAGGGCTGTTTAATTTCCACTTCCCTTTGTCACCACAAGGGGTGAGAGGCTGAGTGGATCCTACAGGGATGATCTAGACGGTGCTTGGTCCTGCCGTGAGGGCAGGGGACTGGACTCGACGACCTCTCGAGGTCCCTGCCAGTTCTAGTCATCTATGCACTGAAGTAGAACTCTGGCTTTTATTCTTGGCTCACCTGCTCGCTGACCTTGCACAAATCTTTCTCTCTCATGCCTTGGTTTCCCCATCTGTAAAATGGGGCTTCTGATGCAACGTGCCGAGAGAAGGAGTTTGTGTGACCGCAGCGTGTGCATCACCATCAGTGTGGTCCCGCTAGATTAGGGATATTTGCTCTGGACAAACCCGTGGTTTGTAAATTATACCGATTCTAGCTCAGGAATGAAATAACAATACTTAGTGCTTGCAAGGCCTCTTTCTTCCCTGGCTCCAAAGCTCTTTACAAAGGCACCAGGTTTCTGCAGAGCGAGGGGAGAAGCTGAAACTTCAGAGGCGCAGTTGACAGTCGCGCTGTAACGTAAACTCAAAGGAGGGCGTTGGCCCTAATGCTGCATTTCCTGAGCAAATGGAGATGGGTTGCTTTCTAGACCTAGGAGCCCCAGGAATGAATCACGCTTTGCCTGGGAGGGCCCACCACTGGTTTGGTTGAGGCAAGTGCTGCATTAATCCAGGGGGTACCTCCTTGTGCCTCCGTGTGACATAAAATCCAACCAGATTGACCTGGGTTCCAGCTGTGCAGTGCGTGCAGAAGGCCCAGGGAGATGCTGGAGGTCGGGGGTACAGGCACGGGCTGGAGTCCCCTTTCAGAGGAAGGAGGCCAGTGCTGGCAGAAGCCGTGCCTTACAAACATCCAAGCTTGTAAATCACCCGAGCGGAGCTCAGGAGCGGAGCCGGGAGGATGCAGCTGATCAGCCTGGTTTTTTTTGTTCCCTTGCCAACTTGCTCTCTTTGCCCTTTTGTTTGCTTTTTGCCGAGGCGCTCACCGCGCTGATGGGGGTTTGTTTTTAACTAATGACGGGCGCTTCCACGCTCTTCTTCCCGCTTTCTCCGCTCCTTCCTAAAATAAACCGTCAATCGTGGGCCTGTGTTCAGCCCCGGCTTTCAACCGGGTTCAGGCTGTGAATTCACGGCACGAGCGCAGAGGGCCGGAGTGCTCTTGGCCAAGGGCGAGGACAATAGCCAGATGCAAAGCTTCTCCTCCCTGGAATTCTTGTGCTCGCCAGTGGTCTAGTTATCCGGGGGCTGGGACGTGGCTTGTGGGAGTCGGGGGGCGAAGGAGAAGATGGAGGGAATAGAAAGGAGTTCTTTTCAGCCATCTTTGTATGGGTGTTACTGAGGCGTGGGGAATCACTGGGCCCTGTCCCCCCATCTGCCGCCATATGTGACTCTCAGCCAGCAGGTAGGAGAGAAGGTTTGTGAGTTCACTGAGATGCAGCGTACTTGTTGGCGCAGGAAGCAATCAGTACCAACCATTTGGGGGATTAAGGGGCCCAGCCCCCCAAGCCCTGCCCCCACACTCACACCAGATAGCTCATGTCTGTCTGCCCCCGCCCCGCCTCCAGCCTTTGTCCCCTGGCAAAATGTGCCCCCTGGGCCATTGTCCTCCCTCCATGAGTCCCACCCAGAATGCCCATCCTCATCCAGATAGTGGTGCGGTGCCAGGGAAACTGAGGTGCGCACCCCAGGGTTTACTACAGGAGAGTAGAAATCGCATGGAACAAGAAGTGCACAAAGTGACTACAATCCCCCCTTCGTCACATTGGGTAATGGCTTTATTTATGCTGTTGATGCCTGGACCCCACAGCCAAGGGCAGGGCTGCATTGTGCCTGGTGCTGTACGTACGTGAGGGGCGATTCCTGCCCTGGAGAGCTCGCTCTTGCAGGGGAGGTGACCTGCAGATGGTCATGCACTGGCTCAGTAGAAGAGCCAGTTCGTTGCTGGGGTCCTGGCAAGTTGAGTTCCCCTTGGGAGTTTTCATGGCCTGGAGCCCTTGGTTGAGAGAAGGGGGCGTTTCCTGCTGCAGCTACCCCCTTCGTTGTAGTCCTGGGGTGCTGTTGCGGTCGGGATGTCTGGTCCTAGTGTCTGGGGTTGCTCAAGGTTCAGAGTACAGGCTGGAGGTGTTCAGTGGTGGGGGCATTTAACTCATTGGAAATGTATGATTGCAAATCTCTTCTAATCTGACTTCAGGAGTATAACCCAAGCCAGAAAAATCACAGCCGGTTACCCCCCGATGTGCGGGTGACTCTGGAGTACGTTCTTGGTAAAGGTGACGGCCGGCTCCTCCCCTAATCTCTGAACTAGAGGGGGATTTGGGGCATCTCGCTAAATGTGATCAATGTCCCCCATTTGCCAGGGCGTATTTTGAAGGCGCATGGTGAAGGGTTAAGGCTTTCAATGGGAATAAAGTTCCGAGCTGTTACTTTCCAATGTAATTAGCGCCATATTAGCTAGAAGTGAGATGATCATTGAGGGGCTGTCACCATGACAGCCTGAGCGAGTGGGATTTTTAGGAAAGGAATCGGGGCTTTCAGTGCCTCGTGGAAACGCACAGCACAGCCCTTCATCCTGGGGCTGGGAGGAAGCGTCTTCCCCCCCGCATCACCCGTGTCCGGCTTAACGGCTCCGAGTGCAGAGTCAAATCCCGCTGTTCCCATCCAAGTCCTAAAGTTTCGACCCTCTGCTAAGAGTAGCAGGGATGGCACAAGGGCGTTCTCCAGGGTGCATTGGGAAAGTCCATGGGACTCTTCAGAGCACTGCGGTCAGCACAAAGCCGACCACTGCTCCTCCAACCGCTGAGTAGCCATACGCTCCTCGGGGGAAGCAGCCGTCTGGGCTGTAGTAGTAATGCTTGGCTTGCCTTGTCCAGAAAAGGTCTTCCCATCGACTTCAGTGCAGATTTGATCTTTTTACTAGACCCTTCCATCTCCTTTGTATGGCTGACACAGCTGTTGCTCTACATCCCGGGGGGGGGGAGGCTACTGACCCACAGAAAAATCAGTTGAGCGGGGGTCAGAAGGGGCTGGAGGGCGGGGGACGGGGCAGGAGCCCTGGGGGCCGGATCCAGGCAAGCCAGGGATCGCGTCTGGCCCCTGGGCCTTAGGTTCCCCACCCCTGCTCTACATGTATAACTTTACATTTAGATGGTTAAGCTGGGTGATTGGAGCCGGGGTAGTAGAGGGACTCATTGTGATGCCTCATTGGTATTTGGGAATTGGGCATTGAGTGTGTTCCAGGGTCTGCTCTGGGTCGCACACTGAGAGGTCTCTAATTTTGCATTTGTGCAGCATTGATCCACATCTGCCAGGGTTTGTGTGGCGAGGGCTTAGTGTTTCCCGTGAGTAGAGAGACATGAGGCACGTGGCAGAGGAGGAGGCGGGGGTAGCTCCAAGGCAGTGAGATGGCTTGGGTGCAAGCCTTGTTGGATCCAAGGATTTTAAAGACGCCGTATGCGTCTGTGTGTATCCGACTCCATGGTGAGCTCTAGCAGGATACGGGGATGTGGGTGGCTGGCAGAGGAAGGCTGGCCCAGAGCATTGAGCTGAAGCCACGAGGCACCCAGGTTCGAAAACTCGGCCTGGGTTTTGGAGGCACCCGGGGCTCTGAATGGGGAGAAAAGGGTGAGTGCGTCTGCTCTGCATCTGGGAAACCTGATGCCGAGGTCCGCAGGTCATCCGAGCGGGACTTGCGCTAATCTGCTCAAACTAGCCGTGGCTCTGGCTTCTGGGAGCGTGGCTCTGGCCGCCCGTGGCGCTCCCCCTCCGCACATCATACCCTGAGGCTTGACACCCCAGCCTCCCACTTGCCCGGCAACCGCAAAGTTGCAGCTATTTTTAGCGCACTAGGGCGAGTCGGTGGACTTGGGCAGGGAGGCCGACTCCCTGCTGCAGCGTAGGCCTGCCCTTCGAGGCCTCGACCTACACCAGGGTCTTGCCGTGCTGTGCGTCGCAGGAGACAGCCCCTTCCCCAAAGAGCCTGCCCGCTAAATGCAGGATACAAAGACGAGGAGCCCTCTTTCGTAATGGGGAATGGAAGCACAGGCAGGAAGTTCTTAGCAAAACTAGGAATTGAACCCAGCTCTTCAGAAATCTAGCTCCTTTGCATCTACCATGATCAGTCATTCCCTCCCTCTTATCTAGTGACTGTCAGTGGTAGGTCTCCAAGTGCTTTACAGTGATGGTCAATATTGGTCAATATTTCCCCGCTCCATTTTCCAGGATGGAAACTGAGGCCCAGTGCAGGGAAGTGACTTGCCTAGCAGGCCGGGGCAGAGCCAGAACCAGGAACAGACCCCAGGGTTCCTCAAAGCACCAGACTGACCATCTGCTAGGCCGCAGGGCCTCGCACAAAACCAATCTTCCTCTCCGATGTGCTGCTTTTCTGGTTCCCCTGAAGCCACGCTAGCAGCAATGAAGCCAACGGGCTCGCATGCGGGCCCAGAGGAGGGGGTTGTGTCTGCCGTGGCCTGACAGGCTCCGCTCCCCCGTGGCACGTGGTTTGAGGAGCGCTGTCTCCCAGCAGCACATGGAGCTGCCAAGCTGTTCGCATCCCGGAGACAACACGCTTTGTTTATCCCGGAGAGAGAAGCGAGACTCCATCTGTGGAGAGCCTCCTCGGCTGAAAGGGAGAGGTCTCTGCGGGTCGAGCGTATCTGAAAGCATCGCGGGGGGAGGGGGACCGGGATTTGGTTGCAGTTCTGACCCAGTGTGGGTCTATAATCCACCGTTTATAATTTGGGTTGAACAAAATACCTGAGAGGGGAGGCCGGGGAGATTAGCAATAGTCCTTCCCTCCCTGCCTTGCCTCCCCCTCACAGAGCTATCCATTCCCTGCAGAGGCCGCGGCAGCTGGGACCGAGAAACATTCAGGGCTATGTGGAGGAGTTGTGGGGCCAGGCCTAATCTGCATATTCACTTATCTACAATGGGATCGAACTACGTTAAATTCATGGAGGGTAGGTCCATCCGCGGCTGTTAGCCAGGATGGGCAGGAGTGGTGTGTCTAGCCTCTGTTGTCCGAGGGATCACTTGTTGATTCCCTGTGTTGATCTCTCCCTCCGGGGCACCTGGCATTGGCCGCTGTCGGCAGAGAAGACTCTGGGCTGGATGGACCTTTGGTCTGAGCCAGCCTGGCCGTTATGCTCTTGCGGGAGGGGGAGGTTGAATGCACCCAACTGCAAGCCCGGCTCTGAAGCCCATGGAGGTGGCGGGACAGAACCTACCGGGTTCCCTGGGTTTTAGGTCAGGCCTATGAGCCTCTCCCCTGGTAGGTCACCCGTTCGGAGCCCTGTGTGCATCCGATGGGCCAGGCTGGCCTGGGCAGGGCCTGTTGACTTCACTGGGATTTGAAGGTGCTTCGGTATCTTGCAGGACTCGGCTCCTCGGGGCCTGATCCAAAGCCTGTTGAAGTTGCTTCAGAAAGTGGGTGTGGGAGGGGCGGAAAGGGGGTGCAGTTGGGGGGAAGGGACATTGCCATGGGGTGAGACAGGCCTTTCCAGTTTAGGTTTTATTGAATCTTGCCTATGGGTTCAGTCCGTGCTGCCGTGCCCAGGGGAGATGAGTCAAGAATCTCAAACCATGATGGTTGCCATGGCGGCTGGGCACCCAAAGGCACCTTGCTTCCATCTCCTCTGTCTGAGCTACGTTCTCTTGCTGTCCTCAGCGCAGCCTCCCGGTGCAGCTCTCTGCCACCATTCGGCTGCTTTCTGATTCCCTCGCTCCGTTCAGTGAGAGCTCGGCCCCGGCCTGAGGCTGGTCTGTTCAGACTTGGGAGGCAACCAAGCCCAAGGCCTGAATTCTGACCTTAAATACTCCAGTGGCTGGCTATGGGACTGAGTAAGAGAGGCCTCGGTCCCTGCTTGTGGAAAGTGTGTATGGGCTGGATCTAGGTTTGTGGGGTGGGGAAGGCCGAGCAGCCTGGCCAAAATGTCCCAAAGCAACTAGTGATTCTCAGTGGGGGCTCTGTTTTTGAGGGGGCCAACCTGAGATTCTCTGGAGATTCTTTAAGGTGAAGGTGCTGAGAATTTCCCGACAGTCTCCGGCCCTTAACAGCATTTCAACCGGGGGTCCCCGAAAACTGCAGCACCCAGAATCACCAGTCACTCAGGGAGATTTTAGGTCTTTTCATTATGGAGGACTTTCCCAAAACAGTTCCTGTCTGAACTAGCGCAGCTCTTTTAGGGTGGGTACGTCTAGACTACATGCCTCTGTCGCCAGAGGCATGTAGATTAGGCTA
>JANRFK010003894.1:18130177-18148592 GCA_030068395.1 Apalone spinifera | reverse complement strand
GCCTAATCTACATGCCTCTGGCGACAGAGGCATGTAGTCTAGACGTACCCAGTGTGTCTACACAGCAAAGTTATTTTGGAATAACGGCCGTTACTCTGAAATAACTATGCAAGCATCTACACAGCAATTCCGTTACTTCAAAATAACGGACGGCTTATTCCGACTTCTGTAAAACTCATTCTGCAAAGAATAACGCCTGTTCCGAAATAGCTATTTCAACATAAGGCGTCTACAGATGCTCCACTTCTGCTATTTTGAAATAGAATGGCTCTGGTGAGGGGCTAAGTTTATCTCTGCTGGGGCTCTAAATCGAGATAGCACATCTACATTAGGGAAACCTGCCTCGGACTCATTTTGAGGCTTCCCTGCAGTGTAGACGTGCTATTTTGAAATAAGCTATTTCGGAAAAAAAAATTGGAAAAGCAGACTCTTTCTTTTGCCATCCCTGTAAACCATGTTTTACGAGGAAGAAGGGATGGCTCGAAAGAGCAGGTTTTTCCGAAATTTGGCGCCGTGTAGACACTCAAAATTTTGGAAAAGCCTCTTTCGAAAGAAAAGTGGAAAAAGATCTGCAAACTGCGTATCTTTTTCCAACTTTTCTTTGTAGTCTAGACATAGCCTTAGAAACCAGCTTATCTTGATTTTAAAAGGGCTAGTGCTGGAGAATCCACCATAACCCTTGCTAAGTTGTTCCCATGGTTAGTTGCCCTCTTGGTTAAAAATGTATACTTGTTTCCAGTCTCAATTTCTATAGCTTCAACTTCCAACTGTTGCTCTCCTCCTACCTTGGCCGTCTGGAAGGGAGAGCTCATTATCAAACGTTTGTTCCCTGTGTAGCTACTTATGGATTGCGATTAAGTCAACCTTCTCAAGGAGCTCAGTCTGTCACTGTAAGGCACGTTTTCTAATCCTTTAACTGCTCTTGTGGCTCTTCTCTGAACCCTCTCCAATTTATCCACTTCCTTCTCACGGTGATGAGAGTTTAGGTTCCTTTGCAGACAAAAATTAGTTGATGGTTGCATTGCAAAGGCATGTAGACAGCAATTACTTGAATGAGGTGGTCCTTGTTAAATGAGCTGGAGAAGGGAAGTAAAAGTGGAACTTTGATGTGAGGTAGCGCTGCTTAATGGATACAGCGCTAAGTTGAAACTTGGTAGTTGTGAGTTCTATTCCCAGGCCGCTTGTGTGACCTTGGTCTTGTCATTTCCCATCACACTTGGCGTCCGTCATGTCTATTTAGATCGTAAGCCGTCTCTCTCGAGTTCTCCAGTGCCTGGCACTACTGCAATACAGATAATTAATAACGATGGGTTGTGGTGGTATCTTTTTCATTATATAATGGCATACTTTATTTTTATCAAAGATACATTTATGAATAGTTTATCAAGGGTTAATACTTGCTTCGTAGAGCTTGCACTACTGATGTCTGTAATATGCTTGGGTGTCATAAGCCAAGGTTATTAACAGACTTCAGTAACAATTGATTAGCCATGTATTAAAATACTTATTAATCCATTAACCCTTTATAAGCTATTTATAAATGTAGGTTGATATGAAGTGTGAGTAAAGGATACATTATTCTATATGGTCTTTGCTATAAACCAATTTTATAGCAGCCCAGTCTATAACGTTGGCCCATTCCTACCTAAAGAATCTGGTTCTTTAGGAATAACCATTTTTTTTCCAGGTGGGCCTGAAATGGGGCTAGACAAGTGGAGGATTTAGACTCCTGCCTCAACTTTGGCTTCCACAGCGTTCAAAATTTGCCTGGTGGTCACGGTGCCAATGGGTTTTATGCCTTTGCCACAACCCCCAGTGATGGTAATGCTACATCATATCCTCTGGCACAATTCAGCGGGTGTAGGCAGAAGGCATTCGGGAATGGGGAGAGGTTATTGCGGCTGAATGGCTTTTGCAGGTGAGGTCAGAGGTGCAGTCATGGAGTTTTGTAGGGGCTCAGCAGGGTGTTGGCCATCAGAGCTGAGAAGCATTGGAGAACTGGTATGTGCGTTGGGGGGGAGGTGGACTGGGGTGATAGCACAGGCTAAAATAGATTGGAGCAGGAAGGGGAGCGCTCCGCACCCCACCCAAGGAGAAGGGGGAGACGTTGGCTACACTGCCAGGTAGTAGAGGAAAGCGGTCTGTCCCCGCCCTTCCTCCCCCCCTTTAACTGCTGTCTGCCTGGGTGTTTTCCTGACCTCGGAGATCAGCTCAGCAACTGAGGCACCCAAACCTAGAGCCCCCCAACAGACCTACCTGAGGAGCGAGGGAAGAGTATTCTCAGTGCGGGGGTCTCAGCGCTGGGGTTCTCTCTTCCCTCCCCCCACCTCACACAACCCAAGCGTGTTGCCCTTCAGAGTAGGCTGGGAGACCTTCCCCGGACCCAGGGCTTCTCCTGAGCCGGTTGCTTGAGCTTTGGAAGGATACGTCCGGCCAGACAGCTGAGTGTGGCGATGGCCGATGTCCCTTCCACACAGATCAGCCCATCGAGCGGCGTCGCGTCTCCTGACAGCTGGCCTAAAAAGCCTGACCTGGTTTGAACCATAAATAGTCCACCGGCAGCTGCTAGGTTTAAGACAAGTTGGTGGACAGCAGAGAAGCCAAAGGATGGGCCCTGTAGACCAAACTCCCCTCATCTCTGCAGGGGCCCTTCCAGCCCAGGTCAGGTCTGACGTCCCTTGGGAAGGGGCAATGCGGGATGCGGCTCTGGGGCTGAGGATTCCTGTCAGACTGGGACTCTTTTGCCAACGCTAAATTGAATGACAAATGAAAACTGCCTGAGGCGCAGTGCCTGAAGCAAGCAGCCCCTGGACCTGTGGGTTAGAGCTCCAGTGCTTAGCCAGAGAGGTGGTCTCAAAAAGCCATAACCAGTGTCCCTTTGGGGGGCCAGCACAGCATTCCCCGTGCACTGGAAGGAGCTCCCTGCTCCTAGAGATGGGGAGACCTCCCGGCCAGCCTCCTTTCTTGCTGCATTTCTGTTTTGCAGTTGCAGCGCATCTCAAATGCATGTTTGCAGCATGACTCGGGAGGACCAGCGTCTGGCCACTAGGGCTACGTCTGCACCGCAACGCTACCAGAGTATCCCAAAATAGCTATCCCGCGTCTTCGCAGCAAGCCCGTTATTCTGACGTCTCTGCAAACCTCGTTCCGCGAGGAGTAAGGGACGTTTCGGAGCAGCGGGTTATTTTGAAATTTTGGCGCTGCGTGGACAGCGCCAAATGATGACACAAGCTATTCCGAAATAGATCGAAAGAAGATATGCCATTGGCGCGGCTCAAGTAGCGTATCTTATTTTGAGCTACGGTGCAGCCTAGACGCACCCTAGATGATCACGCTACAAAGCTGCTCCCTCCAAGCGACGTCTGCCCAGGGAGCAGGGACAGGGGAGGGGAAGACCTACATCTTATGGCCCTTGAGCAACCAAATGGTTTTCGGCTTTAAAATCTTGCCACAGAGCAGCAGCTAATTGGTATCAGCTGTGAAATGTGGGCGGGGTAAGGAGTTTTCACTCAGCTAGCTGGAGCTTGTTTAAAGGATGTTTTGACTTTTTCTCTCTCACCTGTCCTTTCCCTGTGAAAAAGGGCGCGGGAAGGATTGGACACTGAGGTGGGACTCAGGACATCTGGATTCAATTTCTGGCTTTGCTACAGACTCCCTGGGTGTGTTTATATTGCAGTACTGCCTAGAAGCCCTCCTCGTGGGCCAGGACCCCACTTTGCTAGGTATGTATCTATTAGAGATGGTTATTTCACTCTGGGAGAGTGGGGTTGCAGGAAAGCCAGAGGTTGAGTAGGCAGCATCTGTGTAGTGAGAGCATAGTTTATATGTTGGGAGGAGGGGGCATCTATTAGACAGTTTGGCCTAGTGGATAGAGCGCTGGAGTGGGTTCTAGGAGACTTGGGTTCTATTCCCAGACTGCCACTCACCTGATGGGTCACTTCAGGCTAGTGACGTCTCTCTGCGCCTTCATTTCTGTACCTCTAAAATGGGACTAATGATAGTGAAATGCCTGCAGAGCTCCTAATGCAAAACTGTACTTAATAAAATAGGTGTTGATATGATCCATGAGGCAGACTGGAAATTCATAGAAGGATGTGCTATATAGATGCTAGAAAAAGCAGTTTGTTTTTTGGCACGTGCCAAGCAGTGTGAAGAGTTTTGGAATGCTAGTCCTGAATTTGCCAGAGATGGCAAAAAACACCCCCATTTAATCTCCACTCAGAACTGTGTCTCTTGGAAAGACTTTTCATAGCTAATGTTTTCAGAAGCAGTAAGTGATGCAGCTTTTTACTATATTTGTGTGTCGATGCAATTTTTTTTTTTTTTTGGTTTGGTCTGGGATTTTTCTTTGTAAGAAGGTATTTTGAAACATTTAGTATGGGCAAACGTGCTGCAGATCGTTATTTCCTTCTGACAGCAAGAGGCTATACTTTGCTGTAATTATAGCTGTGATGTGCAAACGACAGCTGCTGTTCTAGGAAATACAGGGCCACGCAGTATTCAACCTGAAGTAGCACAGTGAAAGACTCCAGCACAGGCCTGCTGATGGGGGCGGGGTGGGGGTTTAAAAGGGCCTGGGGGGCCCCCAGGCATTGCCACTGGCGGCAGTGCAGCAGGGCGACCGACTACCTGCTCCCATAGCTGCATGCTGCTCCTGGAAGCAGCCAGCACTGCCCCTGTGGCCCCTGGGGGGAAGGTTCCATGCGCTGACTCCGCAGCTCCCATTGGACAGGAAGTGCAGCCAGCGGGAGCTGCAGGGGCGGTGCCTAGGAGCTGCTGCCAGAGGGGTATGCTGGTGGTTTTTGGTAGCCGCCCAAGGTAAATGCCCTCCCCCGCACCACCTCCTGCATCCTAAACCTCTGCCCAGCCCGGAGGGGGCGGGGAGAGTGAGCAATGCAGGGAGGGGCATGGAGTGAATGGGGGTGGAGCATCAGAGAAGAGGTGGAACGGGGCAAGGCCTAGGGAAGGGTCTTTAGGTTTGTATAAATAGACAGTTGGCAGCTCTCCCAGGCAGGCATGTAGTTGCTCTGGCTGTGAGAGCTAGCTGCTCCAGCCCTGCCCCTTCTGCCTGAGGCCCTGCCCCCTTCCAGGAGGCCAGAGCCAGTCCCCATGCTTTGCCTAGTGGCCCTGTGAGTTTATTAGCTCCACTGCATGTGGGTGCAGCTTGTGTACATGGGAAGCCACTGAATGTTCTGCCCTGGGGCCCAGAACTGCTTCAGCAACAGCAGGCCACTTCCTCAGCCCAGAGCACTAACGCCAATGGTGAAGGGTTTCCATGTCACAACAGATTCTGGATCTCAGTGAGGAACTGCCCAATTCGGCACCTTCTGCATTTTCAGAGTGGGCAGTCAGGAGCGGCATCGTGGTGGGAGGAAGGGAAGTCCCTGGCATCTGTCGATGGACAGAGCTTCTCAGATATCCAAACTCAAAGGCCATGAATGAGAATGGCTTCATTTAGCACTAATCAGTGGCTAGCTGGAGGGGCAGTAGGGTCTAATGGTTTCAGCATGTGACTGGGATCCCTGAATTAATATCCTGATTCTGCCACAATGTCACTGAATGAGTGTTTTTTCAGAAGAGCCTATGGAAGTTAGGCACCAAGCCCTGTGAACATGAATGGGGCTTGATTGACTAACATCCTTGGTTCCTACTGCACATCCCAGTCATAAGCTCTGTGCCTTCATTTCCTCATCTGTGAAATGGGGAGAAACACCACCTTGGAGAAGCCCTATACAGAGGGGTGAAGACTGAAATCTGTGGGGGGCTCTGAAGGTACAAAATCCCATGCAAGTTAGAAGTCGATGCTGTTGACTTGCACTGGATGGGCAGATGAGGTGGGATGGAGTGATGTGGCTCCGAGCTAAAACATGGGGGTGAAACTGATCTCCAGGGAGGGTCTACATTGGAAGATGGAAAAAATCCCACCTGTGACAGTGAATCTCAAAGCCAGAGGCCTACACACCTGGACTCATGGGGCTCAGGCTGTGGTGATAAAATAGAAGTGTAGATGCTCCCGTATGAGATCTGAGACCTGTTCCACCCCAAGCAGAAACAACCGACAGCGCTGTTTTTAGTTCGGTAGCCTGAGCCTTCGTCTGCGGACCCAGACTCCGAGACTCGCTGTTGCGGGGGGGAGCGGGAGGGAGGGAGAAGGGATATTTGCAGTGTAGACGCACTTCTGGGCAGCTGGGAAGACTAGGAGGGTAACCAGGGTGGGTTTTCTGCCGGGCTGACAAAGCACAGGTAATAGGATGTTGCTGGGTTACCTTCCAGTGGCTTCTGAGTTCCTGGGAAGAGTGGATGTGTTCTGCTGTTGTCAGAGGTACCCACCTCCCTGCACCCGGCTGTCTGCTCTTGCTGCTAAAAGCTTCCCGCAGAGAGAAAATAACCCAAACTCTTTAAAATTTAAAGGGCTTATTTAAACAATGTTATCTCTCTCGGAAAGGAGAGAGCATATTTAATGGCTATATTTAGTGCGCAATGTAGGACAAAGCAGATGCAGCAAGATTTTGAACACAGAGATACCAGAAATGTTAATCGCTTCTGCCACAGTGTGCCGAGAGATACAGACACGGGAGAGGAAGGGAAGAAGGGGGATATATTGGGTTGGAATAGAGGTTCCTGTGCGATCGCGTCCTGCTTTTTATCATCTATACCTGTCTTGATCTGCCATCGACTGTTTCTCTGTGTTTGCGGGGTGGGGGACCTGTTGCTTTTTTCAACATGACATCATAGTTATCCCATGTAGGACAGAACTTCCCAGATATGGGACCCCAAAGGAAATGCCTCTAGCAGCCTCCTATGAATCAAATCACTAGGATCCAAAAATGTCTTTGAGATCCCTGGATTAATATCCTGATTCTGCCACTGTTTCACGGTGTGACATTGGGAAAATCGCATAGGCTGAGACTTCGAAATGAATCAATGTCCTGGCCTACAATAGGGCTTTATTTCAAAATAACCCTCCCCCCAAGGTCAAATTTATAAGCGGGGCATCCACACCACCCAGCCCGTTATTTCGAAATAACAGGCTTCAGAATTTGAACTCTGTACTCCTGCTTTTCATCAGGAGTAATGCTAATTCCAGAATAACGGTAGTGTGGAGACACCAGTCCCACTATTTCGAAATGACTGCTTCCCAGAGTAATTCAAACTAATCACTCCCTAGTGCTTCTCTGGGCTCTAAGTCCGAGGTAGTGCAAACACATTAACAGAGCCTACCTCGGACTAATTTCAAGGCTTCCCAGTAGTGTGGACTTGCTAGTTCGTGGTGTGTGTGTTGTTTTGTTTTTGTTTTGTTTTGTTTTTAATTGGGAGTTGAGTTGAATGTACTAATTCTGAAATAGTTTCCTAGTGTAGACCTGGTTTAAGGGAGTTAGGTGACCAACCCCCCTGATGTTCTAGAAGTGATCAGAAAATAGACTTTCTGTCCCAGGGAAAATGTTGAGGGTGTGTGTGTGTGTGTGTGTGTGTTTTGTTTTTTTAAATGGTTCATCCTGAACCTGTAAGAAACCCCAAACTTCTGAAGTTCTTCACAAAAACAAAATTCGGCCCAGAAATTCCTTTTTGTGTCAATCAAAATGTTTCATTTTAATTCTGGCCTGTTTACATACCTTGAATTTTTTCCTATCAAATTCAAATCTCAACATTCTTCATCCCGAAAAATGACAAAATGGGAACACTTTGACATTTTCAAAATGGTTCCCCCCGCCCCAACTATTTTTCCTAAGCGAAAGGTCATCAAAAATATTGTACAACTTCGCACAGACTTTCTGGTAATTTTTTTTGTGGGAACAACTGTCTCAACAGAAACCTTCTGACCACCTCTAGCCTTCTCATGCCACAAGGACAGTGCAATGTAATCCAACTGGTGGGCTTTTCTCCAACTGCAGGATGTGATGATTTTGTTATGAGGTCAGAGGTTGTTCTCAGAGTAGCCTGAGGTGGTAACTGCGCCCATCCCGAGCTGAGGTTATTCCACAAGGCTAGGCGCAAAGTACTTTCGCCTGAGCTGTGTTGCCTGGGGAGGATGGATTCACTGCCGGTCCCCGCGTGGCTCAGGGTCAGCAACAGGATACAAGAGCCTTTTAGCTAGATGTGGGGATAAGGCCCAGCATGGCCATGTCTGAAAGTCCTCACCACCTAATGGTAAGTGTGTTGGAATGGGCAGTCTCATAAGAACATAAAAACGGCCATACTTGGTCAGACCGAAGGTCCATCCAGCCCAGTACCCTCTCTGCCAACAGTGGCCAATGCCAGGTGTCCCAGAGGAAGTGAATCAAACAGGTAATGATAAAGCGATCTCTCTCCTGCCATCCATCTCCACTCTGACAAACAGAGGCTAAGGACACCATTCCTTACCCATCCAGGCTAATGGCAATTTTTTGACTTAACCTCCATGAATTTTTCTAGTTTTCTTTTAAACCCTGTTATAGTCCTAGCCTTCACAACCTCCTCTGGCAAGCAGTTCCACAGGTTGACTATGCGCTGTGTGAAGAAGAACTTTCTATTTATTTGTTTTAAATCTGCTGCCCATTAGTTTCACTTGGTGGCCCCTAGTTCTTATATTATGGGAACAAATAAATAACTTTTCCTTATTTACTTTCTCCACACCACTCATGATTTTATAGACCTCTATCATATTCCCCCCCCCCCCCCTTAGTCTCCTCTTTTCCAAGCTGAAAAGTCCCAGTCTCTTTAATCTCTCCTCCTATGGGACCCATTCCAAACCCCTCATCATTTTAGTTGCCCTTCTCTGAACCTTTTCTAATGCCAGTATATCTTTTTTGAGCTGAGGAGATCACATCTGTACGCAGCCTCAGACCAGCTGGGCGTGGGCAGGTATCTAGGGCCCAAAACTCACCGCCCTGATGAGTACCCATCCTCCCTTTCTTGGCAATCTCCGCGGGGAAGGTAAAGGGTCAGGGAGCTTTGGAAAGGGAACCATCTTGTCCCTCCCTAGCGGTGAGTCTGGAGCCTCAGTGATGGAGAGGGCGGGCTTGGCTGCCTTGCCTATCCCAGCTGGGCTACTTGGAGGATGGTCGAGCTGGCCCTTCTAGCCAGCAATCCTCCCACCCGCCTTGTGTGCATCTGTGTGAGCTGCCTGCACTTCACTGCACCACTCGGAGAAGGAGGGATCCGTACTGAGAGGGGCGTTGTTGGCAGCACGAAGGGCAGGTAGGCACCCGCCTCCCTTGGTGCCTGGTGAACGTTTCCTGTTAAATTCCAGCAGTGGCATAAATAACGCAGGAGATCATTATGTATATTGCTTTGGTACCGCTGAGCCCCGCCCTTGGCCCGGGAACCCTGTGGCGCTAGGTGCGGTACAAAGACTGAAGGCTCGCGGTACCAGTGTCTGAAATGCTCGCGAGCTCAGTCCCTCGCACTGCGGGCCAGAGGCTTCTTCCCAGCCTGTGTCTAGTACTGCCCCCTGCAGAGCCGTCACTGGCATGACAGCCTTTGGGCATGCCCGGGAATAGCGCACTCGTAAATACGTGGGCCTGCAGGCAGGCTGCTCTCTGCACCAGCAGCAGCCCTGTCTCGGCCAGCTGCTAGGAAAGCCTACCGCATTACCAAGCCGCTATTACCCACCCTCCTGGGAGCACTGAATTAACGGAAATATTTTACGATCCTACGCTTCGTTATGTTTTATTAAAAGCAGAGCGTCAGCTCTCCCCTGCCACATCCATCAGATCGGAGGCTGTGTGTGTGTGTGTGTGTGTGTGTGTGTGTGTGTGTGTGTGTCTTTTTTTTTTTTTTTAATTTCTATCCCCTCCGCCGCTGTTGTCTTTAAAGCCGCAGGCTGCATGGACCGGATTGCAGCCCACATCTGTTGTAGAGCTGGCAGGGTGTGAACCAGTGCTTGGATTGTGGGGGAGGAGGCATGGCTGCTTTTCAGGATGTTCATAGAACACTAGAACAGGAAGGGACCTCGAGAGGTCATCGAGTCCAGTTCGGCAGGACCAAACACGTACTAGATCAACCCTGACAGGTGTCTGCCTAACCAGCTCTTAACTATCTCCAGTGATAGAGATTCCACAACCTCCCTAGGCAATTTATTCCAATGTTTAACCACCCTGACAATTAGGAAGTTTTTCTTAATGTTCAACCTCAACCTCCCTTGGTGCAGTTTAAGCCCATTGCTTCTTGTCCTATTCTCAGGGGCCAAGGAGAACAATTTTTCTCCCTCCTCCTTATGACACCCTTTTAGATGCTTGAAAACCACCATCACGTCCCCTCTGTCTTCTCTTTTCTAAACTAAACCAGCCCAATTCCTTCAGCCTTCCCTCATGGCTCATGTCTTCTAGACTCTTAACCTTAAATGTTGGCTCTCTCCTGATCTACGTTGGATCTTTCTGCAAGGTGCAGAAATATATAGGTTGGAGTACCTCAAAAGGGCTGAGAATAGGGCAGGGTAGGAGCAACAGGTGGCAGGTTAGCATGACCCTAAAGAGAACACATCCCTCCTCTCCTGCCCCAAGTAGCTCATATAGTCCCCAAGAGAGATTCCCCCAGAAGACCCCTTGGTCCCCCAGAACAGCCCTGGTGATTGATGGAAAGGAGACCGCCTCTGGAAGGAGACGAGGGAACATGGTAAAGGAGGAGGCATTGTCTGCCTTCCGGTGTGGAATGGAGTCTGGCATTAGGTCTGGCAGGGGGAGAGTCCTCTAGGGTTGATGGGTATTGGGGAGGGAGCCCCTTTATGTAGACTGGTGACTGGGAAACAGCTCCCCCCCTTTGGATAAGCAAAAGCTTATCAGACAATCAACACACTAGTCGACTAGTCAATTCCTCAGCCCCCTCCCCCGGCTGCCTCTATCACTGCATCTGGGCAATCAGGCACAACACGGTGAGGCTAGGAGCATGGCATGCTGGGAGCCGGGCTGCCCAGCATAGCAGGGAATGAGGTGGGGGAGCCAGCAGTCAGCAAGGGGGGGGGGCCTGCCAGGGCTGGGGAGAGCCAGTAGCAGGGGATGCAGATATGACCTCCCCTGGTCTGGCAAAATCCCTCATCTGGGACTGAGAATTCTGGACCAGGGAGGTCCAACCCGCATTAAGTGTCTCATGCCCCTGAAGAAGGCAAGGGGCCAGTGGCGAGGCAACGGTGGGTCTTGGCAGAGCCTGCTGAGGCTTGCTTCTCCATTAGGGGGCAGGCAGGCAATCTGCTCCTGAAAGCCCTACCCTGGGGTTGGAATAGGTGTGCGGGGGGGGGGGGGGGGGGGGGGGGGGGGGGGGAGAGTGGTCAGGAAGGGTCTTACCTGGCAGCTTTCCCTGAAGGATGCCAGGGTGGGGTGGCCATCCACTCAGCCCTTCGATGTGGCAGGTGGTCAGCTGCCCGGCCTCTGAAGACGCCCGAAGGTTGGTTGGTTTATTTATTTAAATATGCTTACCCCGCCTTTCTATCTAAAATATTCAAGGCAGCTTACAAAAAAACACAATACAAATATATATTAAAAATTTAAAATGAGATGCTAGAGGGATATAAACAGCTAAAAACATATAGAAAAGAGGAACACACACATTAATAAAAAATAAAAAGGGTGCCTTTAGCCTGATGCCGAAACAACGCTAGCGGTGGTGCCATGCGACTATCCCGAGGAAGAGAATTCCATAGCCTGGGAGCAAAAGCTGAGAATGCCCTGTTCCGCGTAGGTGTTAATCTTAACTCCACAAGTGGGGGACATGAAGCAAAGCCTCCCCAGCTGACCTCAATCCTCGGGCAGGTTCATATGGGAGAAGACGGTCCTTCAGATATCCCGGCCCCAACTCATTTAAGGCTTTATAGGTCATAACTAAGACCTTAAATTGTGCCCAGAAACATACTGGAAGGTTAGCTATATAGTCCATCCCTGCAAGCTGCCGCCGTAGCAGACTGACTGAGAGAAGAGGGAGAGTCCTGGGACAGGAGGAAGTGACAGTACAAGGGAGCTCAACCGGCTTTGCTGCCCCCTGCACTTGTTCCGGTTGCGGTTTGCAAACAGCTGGCCTCAAACCCATGTGAAGTGAAACCAGCGATAATCCCCCTCCCCAGCTGGATTCCAGACACACAGGGCAGTGAGTTTCGGGGGCGTTGTGGGGGCAAAACCAGGAGAGCAAGAAGACCCTCTGCCTGCCTTACAAAAGAGAGGGTGGTAGGGGGGAAATAAAACCAGTGTAAAGAAAAGCAAATGGCTTTGCAGAGAGAAAGTAGTATCAGGAATGAGCAGAGCTACGAGTTAAGTATCAGCCATTCGGATCGCTGGCGCGGTGCCAGATGAATATTGATCACCAGTCATATCTGGAAGCAGTTGGGAGACAGAAAGGTATTAATTAGCCGTTATTTCTCTGCAGCGCGGAGATGGATAGGGATTAAGGTAACAGCCATGCACGTCCGTTCTGTAGTCGCTGAGAAGTAATGGTAAATCAGTGGTATGAATCGGTGCTGGGAGAGGGAGATATGTTTTAATCTTATTAGTGGTACAGCATTACCAAGAGAGCAAAGGGATTATTAATCATAGAGTGTAAATCGGGGAGAAGAGGGTAGCTTCAAATTAGCAATCGTGCTTTGTACGTCAACAGAAAGCACGGAGATGACTATCGGGTGCATAGCGCTGGGTGAAGAAGAAAAGGAATCCGATAACAGGATAAGTAACTATAGAGGTGAGGCAGGAACCGTCGGACAGGAAGGAGAGGAGCAGGGGGATTAGTGGGTCTAAAGGGCCCGGGATGGCAGAGAACAGGGAGGGTCTCCCAGCTTCGTCAGTCATGCCACTTGGGAGCCTGGCGACGCAAAGACTCCAGGATTTGCCATCCTGCTGCCAATAAATCTGGTGCCTCCTTTGGGCCCAACACTGGAAAAATCAGGTACCAGGCCAGAGGCAGGGTATTTTACCGCCTGGTTACCCTGAGCCAGTACTTTGCCAGTCTGTAATGCTGCAAAGAAAGGAGAGGATCGCATTCCTGGCTGCACCCGGCTGACGGAGAACTGCACGTCGTGTGACAGGGTGACTAGGAAGCCAGGCTCACTTAAGAACATAAGAACGGCCACACTGGGTCAGACCAAAGGTCCATCCAGCCCAGTACCCTGACTGCCGACAGTGGCCAGTGCCAGGTGCCCCAGAGGGAGTGAATCAAACAGGTAATGATCAAGTGATCTCTCTCCTGCCATCCATCTCCATCCTCTGACAAACAGAGGCTAGGGACACCATTCCTTACCCATCCTGCCTAATAGCCATTGATGGACTTAACCTCCATGAAGTTCTCTTTTAAACCCTGTTATAGTCCTAGCCTTCACAACTTCCTCAGGCAAGGAGTTCCACAGATTGACTATGCGCTGTGTGAAGAAGAACTTCCTTTTATTTGTTTTCAACCTGCTGCCCGTTAGTTTCATTTGGTGGCCCCTAGTTCTTATATTACGGGAACTAGTAAATAACTTTTCCTTATTCACTTTCTCCACATCACTACTGATTTTATAGACCTCTATCATATCTCCCCTTAGACTCCTCTTTTCCAAGTTGAAAAGTCCCAGTCTCTTTAATCTCTCCTCCTATGGGACCCATTCCAAACCCCTCATCATTTTAGTTGCCCTTCTCTGAACCTTTTCTAATGCCAATATATCTTTTTTGAAATGAGGAGACCACATCTGTACGCGGTATTCCAGATGTGGGCATACCATGGATTTATATAAGGGCAATAAGATATTCTCCATCTTATTCTCTATCCCTTTTTTTAATGATTCCTAAAATCCTGTTTGCTTTTTTGACTGCCGCTGCACACTGCGTGGACGTCTTCAGAGATCTATCCAGGATGACTCCAAGATCTCTTTCCTGATTAGTTGTAGCTAAATTAGCCCCCATCATATGTATAGTTGGGGTTATTTTTCCCAGTGTGCAGTACTTTACATTTATCCACATTAAACTTCATTTGCCATTTTGTTGCCCAGTCACTTAGTTTGGTGAGATCTTTTTGAAGTTCTTCACAGTCTGCTTTGGTCTTAACTACCTTGAGAAGTTTAGTATCCTCTGCAAACTTTGCCACCTCACTGTTTACCCCTTTCTCCAGATCATTTATGAATATGTTGAATAGGATTGGTCCTAGGACTGACCCTTGGAGAACACCACTAGTCACCCCTCTCCATTCTGAAAATTTACCATTTATTCCTACCTTTTCTTTCCTGTCTTGCTTGCTCTGTAACTCGGGCCCGTCCCCTAAGTCTGTTTTCACATTTCTTCTGGCCCAGAAAGGAATCTGAGTTTTGGAAGAATGGCTGAAAACAGAGGCAGCCCGGGAGGTTTTGGAGAGCTGGTGGGGATGGGAGGCAAAGAATGGGAGAGCCGGGTTTAGGCGCGCAGGTTGGGAACTGGGTGTGTTGCATGCCCAAGGCTGGGAGAAGTTCAAGCAGTGGCGGAGGGCAGGCAGCATCCGAGGAGTGCAAGTCAGGGGATGTCAGAGCAGCAGAGCTGCGGGCGGGACAGTGCAGAAGTTCTGGAGGAATGATGGAGACAGTGGCGGCCTGTCCATACAGGTGACTTAGGCGGTCACTTAGGGCGCCAAGAAAAATGACTGTTGTGGGCTTTGGAGGCGTGGGCGCTGATCACGCATCTTGCCTAGGGCGCCAGTTGCCGGCAGCATGTCTAGGGCCGCTCCTGGGGGGGGAGAGACCCTTGCAAGTCCCTGTGGCCGAGTGGCCAAGGGCCCACCCTGTGTTCCGTGGCCAACGCCTTGGCTCTCGGGCAGCAGCTGCAAGCTGACGGGAAGGCAGCTGATGCGCCAATCCCAGGCAGTGCCTAGAATAAAGCAAGTCAATTGGGGTGAGACAATTGGTAGCATTGAGTAAAAAAGGCTAGTGACTGGCGGCTGCTGCCTAACCTCGGAGAGTGGAGCTTCGCCTGCCTCTTTCCGATCCGGTTCCTTTGCCCTCTCAGAAGCAGGGGGATTCCCCCCGAGGATGCTTGTCTCATAAAAGCCACAATTCCCTCTCTTTGCACCAATCCGGCCTGCTCTTGCTGTGTGTGGCAAGTGGAAGGAGGCCGGGGGACGAAGCCGGCAGGGAACGCAACAAACCCAACAGCAGCCAGGCATGTGCAACGGATCTAGAAAACGAAAATAATTCATGTCAAGCAGGCTAGCCCCGAGCCCGCGCTCCATCTGCGGAGAGCCAGCCGCCAGACAGCATGACCTGTTTAAGTCATTGCCATACATCTCCCCCATTCAACAGAGACATCAAGGAGATCCTCCCCGATGTCTTTGCTGACAGGCTGTGGCTTCGCTGAAAAAATGCCCTTGACAGGCTCCTGTTGGCAGGGGCTGCCTTTTTCTTTAGCTGACGCGCCAGCTTGTCTTAAAATTCCAGGAAAGCCGCAGAGGGGTACAGGGATTTGGGGGGGGGGGTACAAATTGCAAGGAGAAACCAACCGGGGGGGAGGGGTGCCTAAAGAGGGAAGGCAGGGGCATGGACTCAGAGCTCTGCAGCATCCTCCTTTGCCCCAAGCCCTTTAAATGGACATCATCCCTGTGCGCCCACCATCCTACCCGTCGTAAATAGTAGACGGGAGAGCAGCACTTTGTTTCTCAGTAACTCCAGTGTTGTGCCCCTGAAATTATGTGCAGCACCCTCTTAAATGAGAAATGGGGTGGGGGGGACGGTTCACCTCCCCTCCCCCCCCTTTGTGAAATAGACGTATGGTCATAAACAGGGCTCGACAAATCACACAATCTACTCTCCCGTGGTGAGTAGATTTTTAGCCCAGTGTGGCCACGCGGTGCAGTCAGCGCATGTGCAGCGCGGTCATAAATATACGTAATGCAAAGGTGCTTTGGACAAATTGCTTCACATAACTGATCAACCTTCATGTCCTAATCTGCTGGATCTGTTTATCTTATTTTGGCATATGTGTCACTCGTGTGTGTAAAATCAGACGGGAACACTTTGTGTATTTAAATGTGTCACAAGCACAGAGTCTGAGTGTAGAAAAGAAACCTTTAATAAAAGGGGAGGGAAGTAGCTTGGTAGTAATCTGGAAAACACCACAAACAGAGTTCATAACCAAAACCACGAGTAAGAGTCCGACCCCAAATAGGTTGGGCAATGTCCTTTTCCTCTTAGGTTCTTAAGTCCAGCAATTTAAATGTCCCTTAAATTGCCATCAAGAGTAATTCCAAGGCTGGGATGCCTCCGTGTCTGGGCGATCCTGTGCAAATTGCCTTTTGTCCTTAAGTGCTAGCAGTGGTTGGTAGGGAGTGGCCAGGTGACTCCCCTTGCAATAAGGCAGTTTCCCAATTTTATTTGGCCACGGAACCCTTTGAAACTCAAAAAAATTTTGCAGAATCCCTAATAGCAGTCTTGTATATGGAGTTGCACCCACAACGCTGAGTACTGACATCGTTCCCAGTCTCTGACTAAGCTGGCATTACACAGGGACATGTATCGTGGCGCAAACAAATGGAAAATTGTTTTCAATAAAATTCACAAATTCTTAAAAATTATGTTTTTTAATCATAAAATGTTGTTGGAATGGAATTTTCTCGCGGAGCCCTTATTTTCACTTTGCAGAACCCTAGGGTTCGGTGGAACACCATTTGGGAAACACTGCAATAAGGGAATCTTTAACAATACGAAAGTAGGAGACTCTTGTCTTTGGCTGGCGCACCCGAGGGAAGGAGCCAAAGACCCCCGGCTGAGGGACAGCCCTGGTTTGGAAGGCATTGCTGGAAAAGACAGTTTTAGGGTGACTTTGTAGTGTTAGTGTACTGAGGTTTTCAGTGTGTGTTAGGTAAGTTTTCTGTTACTTTGCGTTTCTGATCTACTTTGCTCTGCCTGTTCTCACTTAAAACCACTTAAATCCTACTACTGTACTTGTACTTAATAAACTCCCATTTGTTTACTATCAAGGCCAATGTGAACGTTTATTAGCTGGGGGAGCAAACTGTGTGTACGTTCCCCTGTTCACTGCTAAAGGGGGCTTACCTAAATAATTCGTTGTGGGTTTGATCCCATTTGGGGAGTGGTATCCCAGGAGGCAGGGCCCCAAATTGCACTATCCTTGGACCTGAAGAGGTTCAGTGTCTGTACTGCTTCTCGGGGGAACGGGCATTGATCTCAGCTTGGTCCTTGGTTGGGGGAGACCAGTGCAGCTGGCCCAGCAGGACTGAGCAGTGAGAAGCCCTAGAGAGTGGGAAGGCAAGTGGCAGTGGCCCTGTCAGCACTCCGAGAGGCACCCGAGGGGTCTTCTGTGACCTTCACCCCGTCACAGAGGGTAGCTGCCTGTTTCCCCTTAAATGAGATGTGGGGGAGATGCTCACACCCCTCTTTAAATATGTACCCTACCCAGGAGGAATAATGCATTAGTGCTGCTTTTTTAGTGCACTAACCCATGTTCCTCCTAAGTGAAAGAGTGAAATTATAACTGCCTCCAGTAAGTTGAAGCACCCCACGCTGCAGGAGGTTCATGAGATACAGCCTTCTCCCAACCTCCTCAAAACTCCTCCCCGGACCATGGGCGCTCTGTCCAGAATGAGTGATGCTTAGATGGTTTAGCACAGTCAACCTGTGGAACTCCTTGACAGAGGATGTTGTGAAGACTAGGACTGTAACAGGATTCAAAAAAGAACTAGATCAATTCATGGAGGTTAGGTCCATCAATGGCTATTAGCCAGGATGGGTAGGAATGGTGTCCCTAGTTTCTGTTTGTCAAAAGCTGGAAATGGATGATCGGAGAAGGATCATGTGATGGTTACCTGTTCTGTTCGCTCCCTCTGGGGCATCTGGCATTGGCCACTGCTGGGAAAACAGGATGCTGGGAAAACAGGATACTGGGCTAGATGGACCTTTGGTCTGACCCAGGATGGCTGTTCTTATGTAGGTTTTTAAAAAGTCATGGTAAAGAAAGAACAAAAGTAAAGTACCCAGAAGAGTGAGCATAGCGTGCATGAGAGTGCAGCAGCACTGAGAATGGAAATGGTTACAGGCAGGGTGCTTAGAAATGTAAAGGAGCAGCACACAAGAATTAAAAGCATCCAGGTTTCATTTCTACATGCTAGCAGGCATTTATCCTCCCCACCCAAAATGAAGAATTGGTTGCTTGCCAAGCAGCTTCCAGCATTGTTGAAAGTTGTCTTATCTCGTGGCCATTTTTACTCTCTTCCCTGGCTTTGTTCCCAGCTGAGTATCCTAACAGGAGGCACCAGATTCTGCTATAGGTGCGGGTTTGTGTGTCGCTCCTAACATTTTAGGGCACAGAACCAAATCCTCCAAGACCATTGAGATGTTTGGGGGCCTAGCCAAGCTCAGGGTCTCATTGTGCTAGGTGGTGAACATGTGTGTAACCACCACGAGGTGGATTTGAATCTGAGACCTCTGTAGTGGAGTATAGGAGCCTCTACCCTCTGAGCTAAAAGCCAGCTGGCTCCCAGTCCATGCTGGAGAGGTCTCTTGGTC
>JANRFK010003894.1:18109952-18120434 GCA_030068395.1 Apalone spinifera | reverse complement strand
GACACCGTTTCTATCCCCTGGCTAATAGCCTTTTATGGACCTAACCTCCATGAATTTATCGAGCCTCTCTTTAAACTCTGTTATAGTTCTAGCCTTCACAGCCTCCTCTGGCAAGGAGTTCCACAGGTTGACTACGCACTGTGTGAAGAAGAACTTTTGCTTATTGGTTTTAAACCTGCTACCCATTAATTATCAGGCTGGGGGCAGAGGGTTGGGGTGTGGAGGAGGGGGATGCGGTCTCTGATCTTGGGCTAAAGGATTTGGAGCGTGGAAGGGTTTTTGAGCTGAGCCTGGTGAGGAGTAGTGCAGGGTGCAGGCTCTAGGAGGGAGTTTGGGTGCACTTTTGAAGTCACCCCCTTGTAGAGTGCATTCCCACCATGCAGACAAACTCCCTACTTGACAATAATAGGATTTAAAGAGAGATTTGGATTTCAGGGGCTGTTCCTTTCATGTTGCGTTCTTGCACGACCACCTGACTTCTGCCCTTGCTCTCACGAGTCCCTGTGCTGTTCATTTGGTGCCAAGCCCCCTGATGGGGATTAAATCCTGCTCCCAGCAGCACAGAGTGCTCTGGGGCGTCTCCAGCGAAGGGGGAGGTTTCCCCAGGATGGCAGCAGCCCGGCGTAATGCGAGTTGACAAGCCATTGGCGGAGGGCATGGCCGATGAGGGATGTTGTTGGAAGAAAGCCGTTTTACTTCTAGCCGGAAAGGATGGGGTTTGGAACCGTTTCAGGAGGAGCATTAACCTGTTCTCAGGGGCTAGGGATGAAGGGCCGTAATGGGCAAGGCCGAGGACCGGAGGGCACGGGAACTCATGTGGCTGAACCTGATGGGAGATTAATAGAGCAGCCGAGTGTTCTACCTCTGCTGGCAGAACAGCACAGCGAGTGCTGGCAGTCAGGGCTGAGGACAAAGGCTCTTGAATGCTCCCCTCCTGTTTTCAGGCCCTTCGTGTCGTGTTGGGCTGCATTTTCGCCTCTTTTGTTCTCCGCCTGGAGGTGGCTTTTTCTTGGGAAGTTTTGATTCTAATGCTATGTGGCTGTGTTCTCCTCCGCGCCCCCCAAGAAAGCTGAATGTGGGAAAAGTGTGTGTGTGTGTGTGCGCGCGCGGTTTCACCTCTCTGTGAGTGTGCACTGAACTTAAAAACTGTGTTTTCTTCTCCTTCCCCCCCTCCCCCCAAACATCAAATCTGGCGCACGTTCAATTGCCTCTGAAAATGAGTCGTTTCTGTGCAGAAAATGAGTGTAGAAAGGAGATTGCTGTATGCAATTAAAAACCAGCACGCAGTGCCAATACCAGCATACGAGGGAATGAGCAAACGCCAGTCTGAGAGCGAGGAAACCTGGGTTCTTTGGGCTCTGCCACTGGTTCACTGTGGCCAAGTTCCATGCCTCAGTTTCCCCTCTGTGCAGTGATGCTAACAATGCTTTGCTGCCGTTCAGAAAGCACCTGCAGAGCTGTGGCTGAGACATTTGAACTGCCATTAGCTGCTTTGAACAACACAAGGAGGTGCCATGCGATGGGTGTCAAGAAACACCCCAAAGCTATGAGCAATATGGGAGTGCTATGGAAATGTTACGAGGCAGCTCTCCCTGATTTGCGGTGTCAGCACTTGCAGTGAGATCGGTGGGGTTGGGGGATGGAGAGGAGAGGAACAGAGGGTGTAATGCAGAAGAATTTGCCATGTTCCTGGACAGGCATTAAGGGGATTTAGAGCCTGCAGCCCTGGGCTAAGAGGGGCCCACACAGAGATCTTTCCAGCCACCGTAAGTGCAGATCTTTTTGCAAGGTCCCCTTAGCCTGGGCTTCAGGCATGAAAGCTCCTATGCATTGTCCCACCCTGCCTGGCCAGGGGAGGGGAGGGAAGGAGGCTCCTCACGTTGCCGTCCCCCCTGCTGGAGTGGAGCTGAGTCGTTGTGAGCGCTGGTGGAAGTTCTGTCTCTGGGCTGCCATTGCCTGCAGGCTCCGCACGCACTGCTCCCATTGGCTAGGAATCACTGCCAATGGGAGTTGCGGGGGACGGTGCCTGCAGATAAGCATCGGGCCACGCTGAGCCACCTGCTTCCCGCCACCAACAAACGGGAGCTGCCCCAAGTACACACCCTGCACCTCAACCCTCTGCCCCAGCCCTGAGCCCCCTCCTGCACCCCGACTTCCTCCCACATCCTTCACCTCAACTCCCTATCCTGGACCTGAGCCTCCTCCCTGAGCCTCCTAAATCTCTCCTAGGCCCCACACCTCAACCTTAAGCCTGCTCCAGCACCCTAACTCCCACCTGGGCCCTGCACCAGCGCCTGTCCTGAGCCAGTATCCCACACTCCACACCCCTTGGTCCCAGCCTGGAGCCTCCTTTGGCACCTCAAATGCCTTATCCCAAGCCCCACCACCACTTGGGGTCCTCACCCCTTCCTGCTCCCAGCCTCCTGCCTCAACGTGCAGCCCCCTCCCACACTCAGCACCCCTCATTTTGCCCCACCTTAGAGCCCAAGGGACCCCTCAAAATCTGATCGCCCCATGCCCCAAGAATCTGGCCCTGGCTGGCTTGTCAAGGAGCCAAGATTTGTGAAAGTTCCTCTAAGAGAAAGGAACCATTCATGGGCCACGGCATGAATCCACAAAGGTATATGGGCTGTTAGCCTCATTGACCTCAATGAAAGTCTGCCTAAATATTTCGAAGGACCCGGCGCTCGTGTGGTTTGCATGCAGCGGGCCTGTGCAGGCTAGAAAATCTCTCCCATGCTACAGGGAAGCAGAGGGGATTCAGGCTCCATCCGGGAAGAGCAGCCCCAAGGAGCCTGTCTCACGTCTGCAACCCGTGCAGCCAAGCAGAAGTACACGGCGTGCCACACCGAGGACAATGCAGCTGGATTTACATAGATGTAAACAGAGAGCAAACTATTCATTCAAAAATGGGTCACTGAGGGGCCCTGCCTGACCCAGTTGTGTCTCAGGCTGTGACTCATTCAGGGTGAGGACAGCTGCATGTGCAGATGGAGGCGAGGCAGGGAAAATACAAGCCACACGGCAGTTGGGTGCACCCACTGGTGCAGATTAAGCTGATTTTTTTTTTTTTTAAACAAGACTTGAATGTTGCTGCCTGTTGCTTGCATACAGTTCCCACGGTGCCGTGAAACCACAACGCGCCCTCTCGCCATGCCTCCGTCCGCAGTTGGATTGGCCAAGCGGCAGGGGACACCCAGGAGTACTCGAATGTTGCGTGCGTGTCATATGGTGGTTGTCTTCACCTGGGCCGTTGCCCAGCCGGTTTTGCACCAGCGGTTTCATGAGCCTGCTTTGGGTCTGTTCTTCGCTGGCTCAGTTATGCCTTAGGAAAACATGCAGGCGGCAGATAGCGCGGGCATAAAGGGGTTGGCAGCACGTGGAGACCTGATGGGACCAGAGTGCTGAGAGACAGAACGGAGGTGGGCTTGGCCGGTGTTTACCGCAGAGCTTATCTCTGTGAGCGGAACCCCGGAACAGGCTCCTTTTCAGTTCGGTCCCCAGAAACCATCGGCGTGATCCGAGTGTAACGAGAGAGAGAGAGAGAGAGATCGGGCACAGTCTTTTCCCAGCACTTTTGATGCAGCATCGTTTTTGGTGCCTGATCCTCGAAGGAAACCGCTTTCCTGCGCCCTCCTGTTCCAGACGCTGGCACAGAAAGCGCCTCGTTGTCTCGCCCTCTCCTGTGTGTGAGGGGCGGCACCGTCTCTTGAGCTCAAGGATCGGACCATTTCCTGCGCCTTCCAGCGTCCATCTCTGGTAACTCTGCATCCGCCTTAGTGCTGCACCTGTTTTGCTGCGATGCCGGATCTCACTGAATCCTGTCTGGTTCTCTTTCCCAGCATCACCCTGCCTTTGTTACCCTCCCTTCCCGATTAAACATCCCTCCCCCTTTTCTTCTAGAGGCCATCGGTGGTGACGAAAGTCCTGTGCCATGCCGCTCCGTCCCAGGCTATTCTGGTCTCTTTCTCTTCCCACTGTGCTAGGCACATCTGGGGAGCGAGCGCCCGTAGTAGGACAGGCGAGATGGAATAGATCTCTGATGTGCTCCTTAGTGCAGTTGCCTGGGATGCCAGCCTGAGTGGGCACTCACGTGAGGAAAGGGAAAGCGCGCTGCAGGTGGGCATGAAGGCCAAGGCTTTTCACGTCTGCTTTGCAGACCAGAGCGATTGCCCCCAGACGGAAACCTGCCTTTGCAAGATGTTAGCACCAGCTCCCGCCGCCTTCCTTGCTCGCTCGCTTCCCTCCCAAAGGCTGCAGTGAATGCGAGGGCTTTCACAACACCTGCTTGGCCTCTCCTTGTCTTGGGGCCGCTCAGGGCGAGTTACTGCAGCTATTGCCCTTCCAACTGCAGACTGTCAAGGGCATGACCTAGGCCAGGGGTGGGCAATAATTTTGGTACGTGGTTGCAGGTCGGCTCCATCCCCTTGAAGGGGCAGGGCTAGGATGGAAGGGGTGGGGCTGGGAACTAGCAGCCCCCCGGAGTTGTCTGGGGCTGGAGGCTTTGAATTAAAAATGTAGCAAAGGGCTCCTGGTCCCACTGCTACCACATTGCCTGGCAGCTACCTGGAGTTGCTGCAGCTATTTAAAGGGCTCCTTGGCTCTGGCCCCTACCGGGGTAGTGGCACGACCGGGAGCCATTTAAATAGGATCTTGCTGCCTGAGCTACTGCCTGGAAATTGGGTGGCATGGGGAGCGGGATATAAATAGGAAGCAGCCAGATGCAGTCTGTGGGCTGGATCAAAGTATAAAATGGGCTGAATCCGGCCCTCGGGCCACATCTTGCCCAGGACTGAGCTGGCAGTGGCTGTTCTCCCTCCCTCCCTGCTGAGGAAGGCCTCTTCTATGTTGAAAAAAAGGTGGGTGCTGGTTGGAGGCACTGAAGGTCTGGACAACCGGGTCCCTAGAATGTAGCTACAACAGTACAGGGTTCTCCCACGCAGCCCATGTCTCAGCCTGTGATGAACTGGGGACTGTAGTCCCTCTGCTCACTTTTATGTTGCATGCAATTTCTATCGTCCTGTAGTAACTCTGTGTGTGCGTGCCTCAGTTTCCCTGGGCACTGCGTCGGTGCCTGCCTGGGGATGGGAATTTTGGTGGTGACTCTCACTGTGGGGAGGCTGCCCCAGAGGTGGGAGGGGAAGGGACGTGACCAAGGGTCACCAAGCAGGTTATGGAATTAGCCATGAATTCAAGGGGAACAGAATTTAGCCCAACACTGAACACTTTTGAAAATCCCACCCTACCAGTCTGTAGGAACTGGATCAACTTTACAGGGGCGGGCAATAAGAATCTGCTGTGGGCTGGATTTGAGCTAGTGGCCTTCCAATTAAAAGCTCCCTCCCTGGACTCGTCAGCACCACTCTTCTTGAGACTGAAGAGGACTCTGAGTTGTTTTCCCGAGAGACCAAGAAAACCTGGCCTGGCTCTGAAATTAATTATCTCCTTGCTAAAGCATCTATTAGATGTTTATTACATGCATAAATGCTGCAGGGTTGCAAAGTGTTTTGGATTTTATTTATTTATTTAAGTCCCACATTAAAAAAAGCCTCAAATTGAAATTGGTTTGCATGTGTGCATGGGCGGAGGAGAGAAAAAAATCTGGTTAAAAAACCCAGCCCTTGTTCCCCAGAAATCATTGGGCTTTCAGACAGAACACCCCCGCACCACCCATGCCAGCTGATTTGTTGAGTGACTCAAGAGTTGGGTGGGGGCAGGACAGAGCAGGGTGACAAAAATAAGTCTCCCAAAAAACCCTCTGCCATTATTGCTACCACTTTTAGAGCGATCACGGCAGCCATAAACCACAGTTGGGCGCTTTATTACCACGCTAAAGCGTTATAATTTTAATGGCAAAATCAGTAATGTGAAGATGCGGTAGTAAAATATGCCCCCTCCCCCACCCCGTGTCGTTAAGGGACTCCAATAAGACGCAGGCCCAGGATGTACTCCGTTAGCTTTACAGCGATCAGCTAAGCACCCTGATGGCAGGGAGAGAAATTATAAATAAAACTTTACTGCACTAGAGTAAATGCTGCTAAACATACTTCACATCTGTGTGGTAGGGAGAGATAAATATTAAATCTATAATTTATGTAGATGGTTTCTGAGCCGTACGGAGGGGACTGGTAGCACCTAATAAAATGCAATATCTCAAGAAGACGTATCAATACAGCAAATGTGATGCTGGTAGTAATTTGCATGTAGATTGGATAGAGGATGGTAGACCAGATCCAACCACATTCTCCATGAAGCTACTGGTTGGGTTTATTGACTGATTTCTTTTTAGAAACTACCAAAAACTTTTGAAAAGTCTTTTGGTTTTGGCCCTGTGAGCCCTCCCCCTCTATGGCGGGGCATGGCATGGCAACTATTTTGTCATCTAGCGCCCCCTGCTGACAGCCATTCTAGCCTTGTGGTGAAAGAGATCCCTTAAAGGGACTCGGATAGAGGGTCTTTTTTTCTTTTATCTCCTCTATTTGGGCCTCAGCACTCCACATGGGCCGCATATCTCACAACACTGGTCATCAGTAGGACATCATCTACTCCTTTTCCGTTCTACTCTTCTGTCAGAGTTGTGGCCTTTGGATCTCACTGCAGTCTTTTAATGAAACTCAAAAGCAAACCACCACAAAAGCCCCGTCTGTCCCATTCCTTGAGGTTTTGGCCTATCCTTGGTCTTCCCTCAGTACTTCGTTCTTCTACAGCACCTGCCAATCTTTAGCACTTACTTTCACAACATCTTATGGGCGAGTGTGACGATCTTCACTTTACAGGGTGAAGGGGGGAACTAAATGACATGCTCAAGGTCACACAGAAAATCTGTGGCGGAGCAGGAGATCCAATTTGGGCCTCCCAAGTCTGAGGCTAGGGCCCTGAACAACTAGATCATCTTTCTGAGCTGCTAGTTAGTCCTTGCTAAATTGTGTGCTTGGCCCCGTCAAATAACATCTCTGAAACTAGAGACCAATTTGTGTCCCATCTCAAGACTGAAGTCCTCCATCTCCAGAAGAGAAATGCCCAAGCCAGTGGCTAGCCACAGGGGCTAACTATGTGGAGGAAGAATGTCTGAAGCCGTCCGATCTGTCCATTGGCTCAGACCTAGTGAGAACAGGCGCGAAGGATGTGGTGAGTACAGGATGCCTTGTGGAGACGGGATTCCTCATATTGTGCTCTGGCGAACTGGAACAGCCCTGCTGAGGATCATGAGCTGTAGAAGGAGCCATGAAGACATTAACACAATTTTGTTTCACTTCCTGCACAAATCACATAGCTGTTCTAGCTGGGGCAGGACTGTTTTTCATTAGCAGCGCGGGGAAGGGAGCAGTAGGTTTATAAAAAGCAGGTGTTGACAGCCGCTACTTGGGGTCCTAATCAGAAAGTTATTTGTGGAGCCAGCATTCATATCTTCAAATTCAGGAAGGCAGGAGGGAGAAGGCACGGCCGGAAACAAGGGGGTGGGGGAGGGAGGCAGGGAGAAGCAGTTGAAGGGAAATCAGCAGCAGGGAGAGTTGGGGTGATGGGTAGGGGTGGAAATGTGGAAGCCACCAGAGAATCTCCTCTGAGGATCCTCTCCTCACCAGCTCTGTGCCCTTCCCCAGGAGGCAAGAGCATACAGAGCCCAAATAACTAGGCCGCTGCCAAACATGTAGAGCTCTTGTGTGGGGAGTAGGGCCGTGGGGGGGTGATGTAGGTTTTCTGGCTACTGTGGCCCCATGCCAGGGTCCTGGCCACCAGTCCCTGCTCAGGAGCCCTGCTGCCACCTGGGGTCCCAGCCCTGGGCCACCTGCCCTACTGCCACTGCCGATGGGCTCAGGGTCCACAGCCACTCCCAGTTGTGGCCCCAGCCCGATGCAGTGAGGGGCACGGACAGGAGTAAAGGGGGGTGCAGCTTAGCAACCTCACCCTACACATTGTCCCAGTACCACTGGTAGAGCTTAGGAGAGCAGCCAGGCGGCCGAGTCCTGCTGGGCCCTTATTTTCAGAGGAAAAGGAAAGGAGGGGAGTTGGTGAGGGGCGGGGAAGCATGGCCTTGTGGGGCCGGCCCTTAGAAACCCCAGTTCTACTCTTGACTCCTGAACATTCCTGCTCCTCGGCAGCGTGGGGCTAACACGTCCCCCATCGCCGCGCGTGAGATGTTAGGGCACTGGGAGTTGTGCAGACGGTCTAGACACACGGGAACCAGAAGAAAGACACCACAAAGTCTAGCTGAGGCGTGCCTTACGTCAGCCATTTTGATCCACACCCGATTAGACAGTTGAGTTTTGCGTGGAGCTTGAATGAGAGTTCAGCCCAGTTCTTCTTTTGCTAGAATGAATTTACCCCTCTTTACCTAAGACCCAGGAAGGGCTGTGTGTAGGGGGTGGAAGAGGGGGGAGCCGATGCGTTCTGTAGCTGGGTGTTGGCTTTTTTTTTAAAGCACATAGTCCATTAAATAATGTGCTCTCACAGGTCTCGCTAAACAAGGCTGTAATTCCATGTCTGGGACGTGGCGATGTCTTGCCTTGATTTTATGGGCTCTGCCAAGCCCCTTACTGGGAGTACAGTTGTGTTACGCGTAGGGTTGCCAGGTGTCCGGTTTTTGCCTGGACTGTCCGTTATTCGGGTCCCCCGTCTGGCAAAAAAACAGAAAATACCGGAAATGTGAAATGTCCGATATTTCCTGTTTCCCTCAGATGGAAGCCCGTCGGGGACAATTTTCCCCTGCCACGTCTGGTGGGGGGCAGGGAAGTGAGGAATGCGGGACCATTTAAAGGCGCAGCACCTGGGGTGTGGTTTTTTGTTTTGTTTTGTTTTGCTTAACAACTTTGGTCTCCCCCCTTTTTTTTCCTCAACTTTTCCCGGTATTTTTTGGGGGGGGAGGAGGGAGGGAATGTTTGGTATTTTTTGTTAAACCATCTGGCAACCCTAATTATGCGGAGCTGGGAGCTGGTGTGGTGTTCCGTACGTGAGCACTGGTCTTTACAATGTACAGAAACACAGCCTGCCCCACTGTGCTTGGACTCGGACTGGGCCCAGGAGTGAGGAAAGATCAAGCAGGGATCAGAATTGGTCCTTGACTGAGAACCAATAAACTGGGGTTTCTTTGTGAGGAATTGAGGAAGGCGGGCGCGTGTGTAGCTCGCTGGTGAGCATATGGTACAAGCCCCCTGTGAGCCCAATCCCCAACGACTACGAATTGGTTCTGATGAAGCAGCCTCACCATCGTGGCCAGCAAGATTTAGCTCCAGCCGGAGTAGCCTGCGCTTTTAGCATGGGAGGATTCAATCCTGGTTGTTGGCCAAGATGCCCACCTCACACACCAGGCTCCTTGGGGGCTGTTGGTTTTCCCTGGCCAAGGGATTGACTTCCCCACTGCTCTGGGTACTGGAGGGGAGCAGTGCCCGCTTGGTGACTGCATTGCACCCTTCTCTGGAGACACACTAGGCCCCAAATGCTGAGGAAGTTCTTCAACCAAAGCCAGCTTCCTGCTTGGAACCAGCAGCCTCCTGGCTCCTTACACGGGCAGATCTTCAGTGTAGCAGCCAATGTAGCTCCACTGTAGTCAACGGAGGGGCACTGAGTACCAGGAGGTGAGACCCAGCCCATTCCTCTGCACTCCCCCGTTTCCCCCCACCCCGATCCTTTGGTTGCTAATGGGATTTTTGCCTCCCTTGGAAGAGGCCGGAGCCCGACTGGCTGGCGAGAGCTCTGTTGAACACAGACATTTTGAGCAAGTGCTATATCTATTTGTTCTGCCTCAGGACCCCAGGCCCAATCTGTAGCCCTCAAGGCATGGTGTGTGCGGGCGGGTTTCAGAGCATCATATGGAAGAGGCAGGATTTCTCGCTGCCTTTCAAGTCTGCGCCCATCCCCCCTCGAGCAGCTGCCGGAGCAGAGCTGGGCTGCCATGGAAAAGATTTGTAAAGCAGCTACGTTGAAACCTCTGCACAGCTGTACGCGGCATCCTGGGGTCCTGGGCGAATGTTGCCCAGGCCGAGGGCTTCCCAGGTACGCTGCATCAGGCTTTGTGTCTAGAAGATTCTGACAGAGTTGCTAGGCGAGTTCTAATGCAGGGGTGGGGACCCTTGTTTGGATTGGGGGCCCCTGACCCACAGAGAAATCAGTCGGGGGCCGCATACAAGTGAGAAGCACCATCACAGGCTCCCCAATGCTGTGGGGAGATGCCCCAAGTCTCCAGGGCTAGATCTAGGCAAGCTGCGGGCCACATCCGGCCCCCAGACCTCAGGTTTCTTACACCCGTTCTAAGGCATCGTCCTGGGCAAGCTGTTCATTCACCCGCTTGTTAGCCCCTCTCCCGCCCCCCGTTGTGGGATGGAAGGGCACTAACTGGGGGTGCCAGGTGTTTGGTTTTGAACCAATAGTCCAGTATTTGAGCTTTTTGTTTGGGAAACAAATTGAGAAAATGTCCGGTATTTTCTAAATAAAATGTCATGTAGATTGTGATGTAATGTCAAGTGTGTCTGGTATTTTTGTTGAAAC
>JANRFK010003894.1:18092120-18109852 GCA_030068395.1 Apalone spinifera | reverse complement strand
ACAACACTCCAACTGAGGCCTAATCAGCACAGAGTAGAGCGGAAGAATGACTTCGCGTGTCTTGCTCCCAACACTCCTATTAATGCCTCCCGGAGTCATCTTTGCTTTTTTTGCGACAGTGTCACACTGTTGACTCCTATTTAGCTTGTGCTCCACTATGACCCCTAGATCCCTTTCTGCCGTGCTCCTTCCTAGACTGTCGCTTCCCATTCTCTATGTGCGATCCCTCCTTGCATCTCTAACGAGCGTGTCGTTCCCCGGCATTTTGTCTGATGGAGTCTCGTTACAGCCCGTTTGTTTTTTCAAAGAGGCTGGGAAAGGTGCTAATTATCCTGCCCATGCTGCAGCGAGTTGGGGCGCGGAGTTCAGTTGCCCTGGCTCCCAGCGCTGCCGCTGCCCCTTTGGATTGCTTAACGAGGATCAGTTATACACCAAGGATGGCCCGGCTCCCCTGGGCCCTCGCCTGCCTGTTAGCACTCGCTTATGCAACAGCTTCAGACGTCCTCGCTGATCCCTAGGCAGCTGGTGCTACTGTCTGCCTGCTGAGGTTTTAGACTGGGCTAGCTTGTTTGCTCTGGTGTGGGGGGGGGGGGAATTAATGCCGAGGCTGTCAATCCAAGGAGCCTGCTGGTGTCATTTAGCTCTCTCCATCCCTGTGCTTTCATTGCCGCTCCCCTTTTCCTTATTATTAGGATTGCAGGAGCCGCTGACAACAGTCAGGTCCCCATTGCTCTGGGTGTCATGCACCTGCATAGGAAGACACACCCCTTCCTCCAAAGCACTAACAAAGGAAGTGATGTTATTTCATGTAGGAATTGAGGCCTGGTCTACGTTGGAAGGCTCGTTCAGATTGAGATAGGGTGTGACTTTGAAGTGCAGTGGCTACTCCTGAATAACCTCATATGTAGACGTTCTGGGATCAGATTGTCTGGTTTGAATTTGGCCTATTCTACTTTCAAAGTGAATGAAGCTAAACTAGAATAAGGCGCTCCGTGTGCAGACAAGACCCTTGGGTAATTAGTATGTAGAAAGTCAGTGGCAAAAGCAATAGTTGAAGCCTGGGTTCTTGTGAAGTTTAGTGTGCTGTCTTAACCACACAACCGTCCTCTCTGGCCTTTGCTAGCCACTGAATCTATGGCTCTGAATCTGGTAACCCAGCATGGCCCAAGATGGAATGGCTTCCAACAAGTAGATCTGGTAGACAGTGGAAAAATGGTTCTAGGAACATCCTGTTAATTTTTCAACAGTTGGTCTCCCTGGTTTATGCCCCTTCTTTATTGGTTTTTCACTTCCATTTGCCTGCCCCTTTTGTTGCGGGGAGCTCAGATGGAGGGGAGCAGGATCATTACTCAGGTGCTTAAGATAAGCGGGGAGTTGGGGATACCTTGCGTGGTGACCAGAGATGGTCAGAGAAGTTTCACTAGGATGTAGTCCATCAGAACAGGCAGCCTGATCAAAATCTGATCATTTTCACTGGAATTTTGTTTCAGAAGAAAATAGGGGTGGGGGGATTTTTTTGTTTCCTGAACAAAAACTTTTAGATTTTTTTTTTAATATCTTTTGATTCCAATTGTGTCTTATTTTGTGTTGTGTCCTGTATTGTTTTATTCTATTTCAATCAGATCCGCAATTTAAAAAGTCGAACTTGAAACCACAGGGCTTTGTTGAAATGAATCATTTGGATCAACCCGAAACAATGGGTTTTTTTTCCAGAATTTCCTTTTGTGCTGAGTCCCAGCCCTAGTTTAATGACTCTCACGCCTGCCGTGGCCCATTAGCGAGGGAAATTTGCAGCGTCGGCAAATTCCCAGCAGCTCCTGGCAGAAGGGGAGGCAGCCGGCTGCTTTTAAAGCCCTTGATGCCTCATCTGGAGTTGGCACAAGTGGTGCTAGGGAGCCAGAGTGGCTGATGGTGGGGAGCCAGCTGGGGGCACAGCGTGGGGTCTCTGCATGCTGGTGTTCGGGGACAGTGTGTCCCCTGGTGACAGGCAGGCAGAGCTAATCTAGCAGTGACCCCTGCTGGCTGCCCCACAGAGTTGCTGGCTGGATGTGCGATGTGGGGCTGGGGGAGGGGTGTCTATAGCTCACTTCTATCTGGGCACTTCGTTTCGATAAGTGGCTGGATTTTCAGCCCCGAGTGAGTCTTTGCTGGGGTAAGGGCAGGAGCCTCGAGTGGTTGCGCACTCGCACCGAAGGATGCTCTGCCGTGCTTCTGGGGCACGTAACGAGCGAAGCGGCGAATCACTCAGATGGGTGCCCCGTAATTATTATGAGCCTTCTTGTGGAAATGCAGGACGAGCGACACGTTGGAGGGGGATGCCCTCAGGAGCCGTGCGGCCAAAGACACGTCTCCCCTCCCTCAACGTGCCCGAGAGCCCCGTTCTCTGGGGGATTTTCACTGCCCCGCAGACCCTTGTCACATCTGGGAGTCGGCATCCCTGCCCTGGCCTGTTAGCCTCCAAAGCGCTCACACACGCATTGCCCGCCTCTCCCGAGCCCAGTGGGGTGCAGCTTGGGATGCTTTTGCCCCGTTTGCATTTCCCTCCCTTTTGCTGACTCTCCTTTGGCCTCTTCCACCCGCTGCCTCGCTAGGCAAGCCTGTTTTCAGTCCTGGCCTCATGCTCAGCAGGGCTGAGCACCACAGCTTCCCTTTGTTGCAGCTGTATTCTTGGATCCATCGTGAGGCCTGCCTGGCGAGGGTGTTGGTGTCTTCAGTCCCCCATGGCATTGCCTACCACCTGGGATGTTTCTGGTGCTTTGCCTGGAGAGCAGGTGCCTCCTGCTTTCATGTGCGTAGAACTAGACCAGCCCACCTTGCCCTCAGCTGCCCCAGGGGCAGAAGCAACAGTGGAGCAAAAGGTGCTGGCAGTAGAGTGGGGAGGATCCCCCCACTGGGGCAGGAGCTGGAGAGGTTTGATGTCAAAGGGGGTCGCTATGAGCCCTGGGGGGGGGGGGGGGGGGGGGGGGGGGGGGAAGTGGGTAGCTCTTTTGCTTCAGCACTTGGATACAGGCATGCTGCTCCTGCATCAACCCCAAGCACACCGCAGCCGCGCTTTGTTACACTGCGCGCTACTAACTGCCTTGCAGCAGCCCTGATCGGAACACCTGCCAGCTGGCACCTGCTGCCTCCGCATTGGTCACCGGGTGCCTGCATGCTTTGCTCCAGCCAGCCCCCCATGCCCTTAGGGGGAGAACTACCCGCCCGTGATGTTCTTGGTGCTGACTGTCCGGTCTCTGCTGTCCAGCGGGCTGCATTCAATTCCTGAATCCATCACTACCAGTGGCGTGCTGTGCCCGTGCTGAGCCGTGCTCCGTGGAACCGCTCCAGCTGCGGATGGGGGAAGGGAGGGCCGGGAGACAAACGTGTGAGCAAACAAGCGCATGCACTGATCAAGTGCCTCCTGCCAACCGGCTGTATGTCCTCTTAGGCCCCAGATTGACATGAACAGCTACCGAGCCCGGCTTTCTCTAAAGCCCATGCTGGCATCCCAGCGATGGGGGCTCGGGGAGCTTCTGCTTGGTTTAATTTATCAGGCCTGTGCAGATTCTGCTGCAGTTTATCTTCTCACCAAAAGCTGGTGTTTGCGGGGCTCCCTGGAAACTACAACGCTGGGGCTAACGGTGATAAGAAGGTGGCAGTCGGGGCACCTCCCTATGCCTGGGGCTGGAAGGAGGCTGCAGGTACAGGGGAGGAGAACTGCCCAGGAGGCAGAATTGTGCATCCCAGCTGTAGGCTCTTGGGTACGAAGGGCGGCCCATGATCCTTTCCGAGCACAGTCCCCGGGCTGCTTTGTGCAGGGCTGCCAGAGCCTCTGGCGTCGGTTCCTCTGGCCGAACGTCGGCCAAGCTGTCTCGGTAGCTAGTTTTTAATTAATGGCAGCATCACGTATGGCTTGCATCTCTCTGGCCTCTTGGTGTCCTTGTGACAAACAGGCCTCCTGAGCCAGGTGCACGCGTGTGCTCACTAGCAGAGAGGAGCCTGGCAGGCAATGGAGCAGTCTCCCTCTCGCCCTTCTGCTCCCATTGGGTTCCCAGCTATGGTGATCCATAGGGGTTGATTTAGTTGTTGTGGGTTCCAACAGTGACTCCCAAGGAGTCTGCTTAGGAGCTGAGCTGCAGCCTGCGACTTGGGAACAAGCCAGGAGCCCGAAACAGCCCTGCACCTTCTCTGAGAGGGCATCTGTAATAGATAAGAGAAGTGCTGACCAGCACCCGGTGACTAAGGGGTTCAACTCAGGTAGCTAGCAAGGGTGTTGGCCAGGGACCAGAAGAACCAATTGAGACAGAGTGCTGGAAGTTGACTCAGATATAGATTTCCTGCCTGATTTCTTTGTGCGGGAGAGTTAAACAAGGAGTTGGGGGACACAGAATGATTTAAACCCGGGCGGGATTACCATGCCTCCAAGGAATTCGGGGCACGGAAGTGGACTGAACAAAAAGAAGATTGTGAGTAAATAAAGGGGAAAAAGTGAATCTAGTCACGATCAGGGTATTTTCTTCATGTTGTGGTTTGGTTTGATCTGCTCGGTGTGACACTCTGCCTCCCCTCCCCATTTACCATCTGAGCATTGTTCCCAGAGATTTTCTCTGTTTTAATTTGTTTTCCTTAGTTGCTCTGTAACATCTGGCACCCAAGTGTGCTTTATCAAGTATATCTTTTGTGTTGTAATAAAAATCGCTTTCTTAAAGTGATAATTTGATTCTTCTGTCCTGGAAGATCTGTCTGTCTGCCTGCCTCAGACAGAGAGGTCAGCTATTAGAAACTGCAGCTTGTTTTTCTCTCTCCTTTTTTTAAGCTCTTTTGGATTCTCCTGGGGGTGAATTCAAGTGTTCGGCCCTGGTTTTAGGGATAAAATCACTTGATGGTGGCAGCTACTCCCCCCAAAGTCAGTGAATCTATGACTCTGGGAGAGTTTTTGTAATCAGAGCTTGGAGAGGCAAGGTCTATTTCAAGTCTTTGTGGGCCCCCACCTTCTTCACTCAAAGTGCCAGAGTGGGTAGCAGCCCTGGCAGCATCTCAGGCAGCTTCACTTCTCCACAGAGACGGTGTCTCTCGAGCATCTCCCTTCTTGAGCACAGTCCCATTGGCAGCCTTGCGACATCCCTGCGGCAGCTGCTCGCATGGCCAATTGCCCTTCGGGCAGGGGTCAAAGGAGAGCAAAACCAAGCAGGAGCTCACAAGTGCATTGCTTGAAGCAGGGGGGCAGTGTGGCTCACTCCAGCCCCGGAGAGGAACGAGAATGTCATTGTGCTTTTAGCAGAAGGAGGGAAATAGTGCTGCCCCGTTCCTCCTCACTCAAATCCTGGCTGTGAGAAAAAGCGTGGCTGCAATTGTAGCAGTGTGATGGGTTGGAGGAGCGGGTTTCCTTAAAAAAAAAAAAAAAAAATCTATAAATCAGAATGGAATCATGTATCTCCCTCCATTGGCTTTTCCTCTGCCCCTGCATCTCTGCGCTCTCCCCTGTGTAGGGTGACCAGATGTCCTGTTTTTAAAGGGACAATCCCGTTTTTAAGCCTCTTGCAGGTATCTCAGCTTTTTCTTTTAAAAAGGGCAAATTGTCCCCTATTTTCTGTCTTCAACCCCATCGGTACTAGTGGGTCCTTCTGCTGGCTGGATCCTTGCTTGCCAGCTGCCCGCTCATTGCTGGTGAGTGGAGGGAGGTCCAGTGGCTGATGATGCTGGTAGTGGTGCAAAGATGCAAAGTGTGGAGCTGTTCCCCCCAGCTGATCAGTCGGCAGGGCCCTATCCGGCCCGCACTGGCTGTGAGCTGAGGTGGCTGGTGAGTGTGGGCAAGCACCAGGTGGTGGCTGGTTACGTCACTTCTGCTTCCCGTCACTCCTTTACGTGCTCGTCTTCTCGCTGCCTTCTCCCTGCTTTGTCCCTTTGCCCTTCACCACTATGCTGGGATGTCCCACTCCCAGGGCTGTGCAGAGAACCATTCCTTGGCTCCAGCACTTGGCTCATCAACCTCCTGGCTGGCAGGCTCCTTCCTCTCCCATTGCCTCTGGCTGGGCCGGTGCCCTGGGAAGGTCCAAACCCTCTGACCCAGGCTACTGGGCAGAAGGAGCCGAGCCTGCATGTGCCAAAGCCCTGCACCGCACTGACACGGGTAATCCTGTCTCTACCCATCACCTACGCTCTGGAGTAGCGGGGGGAAGTGGAGAAGACGTGATTTCTAGCTTGGTCATGCCCTAAACCACAGCCGCCCCCCACGGCCGGGACTTAGCACTCTCTTCACCTATTTTCCCCCATCTCTCATCAAGATCCTTTTTCCCAGGGAGCCCCGGGCTGCTCCATTACCTAGGCACATTCCTCTGCTGAGCTACCCCCCGGCCATGTTTGCTGAAGCCCCTGCAGTCTGCTTCCCTGGACTCTGATGCACAAGGCATCCTTAGGGCTTAACCCAGCTGCCGCCTGTCCCCTGGCTACAGCGTAGGCTGGGAAAGGTTATGGTGGTGGCTGGAGGTGTGAGCTGCCTTTCGGCGCTGTGTGGGTTGGAAGGGACAAGCTGCTTCCAGCCACATGGAGGCTGAGGAAGAGGGAAAGAAAAGAGTTCAGTGCACACATAGACCAGGAGAACTCTCTCCTCCCTTCCCCTCCCCTTCCCTCCCTTTCCCCTGCAGCTGGAAGCAGCTTCCGTCCCTTCCCTGCCACACAGTGCTGAGAGGCTGCTGCTGGCCACCTTCTGCAGTGAACCCAGGCAGGAATCTGGGGTGGGGGAAATGTGACACTGTGCCTCCCCTGTACACATTGCCTTCGGAAGATGTGGGGTGCCTGGTAGCAGGAGAGGTCGGCCCATCCTGGGGGCCCAGCCAGCCATGGAGGTTGGACAGTGCTGGGTAGGGAGGGTCAGGTCAGTCAGTCACAACCCCCTATGTGAGAGAGGTGTACGGGGGGGGGGGTTCTCTCCCCGTGTGGGTGCGTGTGTTGTCACCCTCCCTGTGTGCGTCCGAAAGCAGCTAGTCAAAAGATAAGGCAGCAAGTCAAAAGAATCCAACTACTCCGTGTGCCTTTCTAACCTGCTCTATCAACTTGATGCTGCTTTGAATGTTTGCACAGTTGGTTGCCCTTGAACTTATTGGACACAAGGAATCTAACCAGGTGTCCCATACTCAGCAGAGGGACATACGGTCGCCCTGCCCCTGCCTGTTTCCTGCCTTGACTGCTTGCTCCTGGCATGTGCTTTCCAGATCCCTGGTCGCTCTAATTTCTCCTCCCCTGCTGGAGACCTGGCCCATTCTCCCCTGGAGCCACCTGGTCCTCCTCACAGGTGCTCGATGCTGCTGGATGTTTCTCTCCTGCTCCTGGCTCTGTGCCCTCGGCCTCTTGGATCCTTGCCTCTTGCTCTCCCCTAACCTCAGCCCTAAGTGGAGGCAGCTTCCTGTCCTGGCTTGCAGCTCCTCGACCAGGCTCCCCTGCGCGTAGGAGCCTGGAGGCCTGTAGAAATAGCCAGGGCAAGGAGGAGCAGCCAGCCCAGGGGGACCAGCCTGTTCTCCATGGGCCCCCATCCGGTGCAGGGCAGAGCCCCGCTGTTCCGTGCTACACGGTGACTCGAAAACCTCTAGCTGTCGCCAGGGCCATCTGTCACTCCCGCCTCCTCCAGGCTCGTGAGCCCTAGCAAACTACAACCTGCCAAGGCCTAGTCTATTACATCCCCCCACAGGTGCAGGCTCCTCGCCCGGTCTGATCTGACCCGCGCCTGTATGACCGGACGGGAAGGTGCTGAGGCGTAGTGCCTCAGCCAGCCAGCCTCCTGGGTACATGGCCTGGTCTCATCCTAAGCTTCTCCGCCAGGCCAATGCTTTGGTGTTCTTATCAAGCCGCTTCCTCCTGCTCTAGACTGGTCCTCTCCAACCTTCCCAGCCGAAAGCTGCCTCTGTGCCCAGCCCCGCCCCGCCCACACAGCCTAATTAGCGGTGCAAACTGATAAGTGTTTCTTCCCATTTATGCAAATCAGTGAGGTAAGAGGCATATAATTAACTGTTTGTACTTTAATACACTGCGGTGTGAAGGAAGATGAATTTTAATTACCAGCTCTTAATTGTTTGGTCGGCCTGTTAATATCCTATTTACACAGTATTAATGCAGTTTGCTTTCTGCCAGCAGGGCTCTCCCTCTCTGTGCTAATGAGGCCTTTCTCCCGGGCCCTGCGCAGCACGGGGGTGCCCGGCCGCCTGTGACAGTGTGAGCCAGGAGACCTGGGTATCCCTCCAGCTCAAGATAAGGGCTTGTGGCTGCACCAGCGCAACCCCCCGGGGAGCCGCACTGGACGAAGGGGGAAAAGCGTCTTGCAGCGGTAGAAAGCCGGCCCCTTGCTACGCTCGGAGTACGTGAGCCCTCGGGGCGTGTGGGTCCAGGGTGGATCCCCCTCCTGGGGCCCAAGCGGCAGGGGGGCTGGGATCTGGAACACAGCCTGTAACATCTGCATCTCAGGTCATCCCAGACACAAGTACCCTCCTGGCCATTTCTGCACTGCCATTCCAGCAAAGGACCCAGGGTGGGTGCCTCTGTGAGGGAGGCAAGGAACTAGCATGTCCCCAGGTGGCCGCTTGAGCCATGAGAAAGGAAGAAAGCGCAAGGCATCGGCAATGGAGGAAGCTGCACTCTGGTGCAGGGTTCCCTCAAAGATTTTCCGACCATGCGTGGAGTGAGGTTTGGCTTGTGCACCGATAGCGAGGCCCCGTGCGCTGGTTTGGATGGGTGCTGCTGTGGCATCCAAGTTATTAACACACACGCGTCCCCAGTTGCCAGAGCAGGACCCTCCCCCCTGCTCGGCCATGTGGCATGACCCATTCCTGGCCGTCAGAGCAGACCCCCTCTCCCCCGCCAGGTAGCATGTGCTGGTCCCGGCTGCTGGGGCAGACACCCCCTCCCCAGCCATGTGGCATGTCCCACTCCCGACCACCGGAGCAGACCCCTTTCCCCCGCCATGTAGCATGTCCCATTCCTGGCTGCTGGAGCAGACTCCCCCCGCCCCCGCCATGTGTCATGTCCTGTTCCCGGCTGCTGGAGCAGATGCCCCCATCCCATGTGGCAGGTCCTGTTCCCAGCCCCAGCTGCCAGAAGACGCCCCAGCCCTTCCCCCCATCCCATGGCAGCCCTGGCCACCGGAGCAGGTCTCCTCCCCCATCATGCGGCCGTGTCAGGTCCTGCCTCTAGTCCAGGACAGGCCAGCCTGCAGCTCTCGAGCCCCATTTGGCTCTTTGCTTAAAGAAATGTGGCTCTTGCTAGTTCTGAGCCACACTCCTGGATTGCTCTGCATGTGCACCCCAGCACCTGCTCACGGCCATCCGCTCTGTGCACGTGCCCCAGCACCTGGAGGGAGAAGCGAGTGATGGGTAGTGGCTCTGGGACCCAAGCATTGGGTTAGAGTGGGGAGGAGAGGAAGGGAGAGCTGGGGGTGCCTGGCTCTGGAGGACAGGAGGGGGATTGAGCTAGAGCAGGGGGGTGGAAGCACCTTAAACTCAAGGTCTTCGTGGATGCAGAATAAGGCAGTCAACACAGATGTCATTTAAATTCCAGGGCAAAAAAAAAAAGAATCAGCATGTACCTGGTTTACACTGTGTTTCTTTAAAGAAAATTCAAAGGCTATTGTTTGCCAGGCTGAAGCAATTATTCTGAGATATGAGTCTCTCCCTTATTGTTTTTGAACCTCTCATATTCGCAGTCTGGGACAGACCGGACTTTTTAGAACTATAAAAAAGCCATAATCTTCATACGTTTAAAAGAAGAAGAAGAAACCATAGCATAGATCAACAAGCAGGAGTGAAACAGGCACTTCAAATTGTGCTAATTTACTTTTCAGTTCAGTTTAATTGTAAAAAACTCACAGGACATAACAGGGCAGTAGTGTTAAATTTATACGTGGTGGGGATGCTTTTTTTTTTTTTTTTTTTTTTTTTTTTTAAAGTGAGAGAATATTATTGTGTTTTTAAGGGTTTTTTGTTTTTAATTTGATGTTTGCTCCTTGTCAAGTTCTCTGAAGATCTATGGACTAGCTATGAATTTTTTAAGTGATGAGAGACTTTTGTATTGGTTTTTATCCAAAATGTCCTGTCATATTGTTTTTATCACTACATTTTGTGTACTCTAGCGCTCTATCTAAAGACAGATATATAAAAATAAATATATAATACATGGCTCTTTGCACTTTATCCACAGCTATTTTGGCTTTTGGTTTCTAACAGGTTGGCCACCCCTCTCTGGTCAGTCAGCTCCATGCAGGGAGCCCTGAGCCGATTAATCACCTGCAAAGCTGTGCTGCCCTGCAGCTTGGAAGGAACACTGCTTAGGAGGGCTGCATCTGGCCCCTGGGCTGCTTCTGCCCCCTGAGCCGCATCTTGCCCAGCCCTGGTCTAGCTTCAGCGTCCAGCAACTGGACTGGGTTACACCTTTCTCTACTAGATCAGAGCCCATTGTTAAATATTTGCTCCCCAGGTAAGTATTTCCCAAGTGTCAAGTCACTCCTTCACCTTCTCATTCTTATGCTGCATAGGTGGAATCCGTGAGTCTAATTGCACCAGGCAGGTTTTCTTCTCCTCCTCTCATTGACTGAGCTCCATGGAGCTTGGTGGGGCCCTTTAAATTCTGATGTTCTTTGGGACGTTACAAATTCCATGGCATTTCTCATCTGAGCTAGAGGATTGCTCCAGGACTCTCCGTAACCCTGTGCTGGTTGGTTGCTACCCTCCTCCACCCCAGAGATGGCCGCATCTCAGTGGTGTGGTATGTCCTCTGTGTATTCTGGGATCCTTTGAGGGTAGGGGAAGGCTCAACGGGCCTGGGATAGCTGTAATATTCCGATCCCGATACTGCTAAGTGATTGTTGTTACCTCTGCGCTCTGGTAGGACACAGAGATGCCCCCCAGCTGAGATCTGGGCTCCACCGTGCTAAGCCTTCCCACAAGGGTGAAATGACAGCAACGGAGCCAGGCCCGGGAATCCAGCTCTACTGTCTCGATGGGCAGTGTGCTACCTAGTAGCCCACTCTGCCTTTCACCCTGTGTGTATGTAGGGGAAGGGAGGGCAGGATTGAAAATGCAAGTGTGCTGGGGGTGCCATTCTACAGAGCTTTCAGGTGGCAGGAAACTGCATTGGGGCCCAATCCTGCCCTCATTGAAGTTGATGCTCGTTTGGCTATTAACTTCAATGGGCACAAGATCATAGAATCCCAGGGCTGGCAGAGACCTCAGGAGTCATCAAGTCCAGCCCCCTGCCCAAAGCAGGACCAACTCAATTCAGTCATCCCAGCCAGGGTGTGGTCCAGATGGGACTTAAAACCCTTGAAGGATGGCGGTAACTCGTTCCCCGCCTGGCGTCAGGACTGGCGTTTCCGCCTCGTTGCCTTTCGTGTGTCTGTGCACAGAGCCTGGCAAGCCGCTCAATATTAATGAGGCAGACTTGCATAGATTTCACCCTTCCGGCTACAGTCTTTAGCAGACGCACGCAAGTTTTTTTCCCCACCTTCTTTTTGACAAAAGCAGCCGCTCATTTGGAAGCGTGAAGCCTGTGCCGTCTGCCACATCCGATTTCACTTGGCGTCACTTAACCTGTGTTTAAAATATTTATTCCCTCGTGAGAAAGGTTACAGCCAGGCGCACGTCACTGCTTTGCTGGCGCCAACGAAGAGCAAAGTCCTGCAAACAGGCAGATCTGGCACTCCCAGAATCAGGCTGCTTTTTTTAATTCCACCCCATGCCTTCCTACCCTGGCCTCCCAGTTACCAGTGAGAGGCAGTGACACATTTGAAATGCAAATTGCCTCTAAGATCTTAAACAAGGCCTTTCCAGAGCCAGGGACAGAGCAGGAGGGGGAGAGAGGTATTTTGCCAGGCTCAGAGGAAAGAGAACAACTGCTGGCATTTAATCTTTAATGAACAAGATGTTACTAAGCGTTGCAAGTCAAGATATGTTTACTTAACCGTCTGTGCTCTCGGCTTGGTTTGGTTTAGTTGGTAGCAGTTGTACCCCCAAAAGGTTAGGGGTTCAAGTCCTGCATCCAGCTGGAGGCGCTGTATTCTAGGATGGCAGTGTTGGGTTCTCCTGGATTTTATTTTCTCCCACCCGCTCCATTGTGTGGTATCTCAGCCTAGATTCTCTTCATTCCACGGGGTGAAATCCTCCAATAGAACAGTAGAACTGGACAGGACCTCAAGAGGTCGTCAAGTCCAGTCCCCTGCCCTAATGAATGGGCCAGGCACCATCTAGATCAGTGTTTCTCAACCAGTGGTACGGATACCCTTAGGGGGCACTCAAGAGAAGTCTGGGGGGGTATATCAACACCACTGAAATTTGGAGAAAACTGAATTTTTGTTTCAAGTTTTACAGTGCTTTATTATTTTTGTAGATTTTACACCCAAAAAGTTCATTGCCCACCTGGCTATGATTAAGTTGTTTAAACAAATGTGTTGCAATGGTAGAAAAAAAATTTGTGTGCCTGAAAACTGTAGGTACTGAGGGTACTTATAATTTTTTTAAAGAGGTACTTTATGGAAAAAAAGGTTGAGAAACACTGATCTAGATCATCCCTGATCGATCTGTCTAATCTGCTCTTAAAAATCTCCAATGATGGAGATGCCACAACTCCCTGGGCAATTTATTCCACTGTTTAACCACCCTGACAGTTGGGAAGTTTTCCCTAATGTCCAGCCTTAAACCTCCTTTGCTGCAATTTAAGCCCGTTGTTGTTTGTTCTATCCTCAGAGGCCAAGGAGAATAATTTTTCTCCCTCCTCCTTGTGACACCCTTTTAGATATTTGAAAACCGCTCTCATGTCCCCTCTCAGTCTTCTCTTTTCTAAACTAAACAAGCCCAATTCCTTCAGTCTTCCCTTATAGCTCATGTTCTCTAGACCGCAAATCATTTTTGTTGCTCTTCTCTGGACCTTCTCCGGTTCCTCCATGTCTTTCTTGAAATGTGGTGCCCAGAACTGGACACACATGAAGCCAGCAGCAAAACTCCCATTGACGTCAACCGGGCCTGCCTGTCACCGGAGGGTCCCGATCCTCCTCGCTTACGTCCCTCCGCTACAGCAGAGTCGCTTTTGGTTTCACACAGGATGGGGTGGGAATTGGACCCTGTCCATTTAGCAACCCCTCCTGGCTTCACAGTGCAGGATCAATTGTTGGTTGCCCATTCCTGGAGAGTTTATTTCTTACCGTGATGGTAGGCCACTCGGGGAGAGACACAAAGGGGGGGCCTCTGACCTCCCCACATGACTCCACCCAGGGCCCCACACTCTTCTCTTCCCCTCCCCCTCCCATGATACTTAGGAGAGCGGGCTCGTTGTACTGTGCCACAGAACTGCAGGACCCTCTGGAACGACAGTGGCGAAAGGAGCAGAACTGAAGGCTGCTGGACGGGGCCAGCCTAGCAGGTCCTCCGGAGCCTCTGTACAGCCCCAGCCCTGTCCTGCTGTGGGGCTGTGGAGACCCCAGGGAGGTGACACAGCTGCATGGAAGGGCTGGGGATGGACCCTGGGCTTGAGGGCAGTACTGCCGCGCCGGGAGAGCTGTCGGCATGAGCCACCCGTCCGCCCTACCCTGTGTCTTTCCGAGATAGTGTACCGGCAATAAATATCGTGATGGGATGGCCCCACCGCACTGCTTGCCCCACGGGCTGGAAGGGACTCCGTTAAACTCCGTGACTCCCGTGGCCGTAGTGACGTGGTAGCCCTCCGGAGGTGCACTGCCCCCTCCCCCCCGTGTTCCCTCCAAATGTTTAATTGCTAAACAGGGTGTCTCCTCGTGGCCCTCCTTGCGGCCCCCCCCTCCGCAGGTGCCAGTTGCCTGAGCCCATGGCACCTAGAAGCAGTGCTGATTTGGGTCATTGCTAATTAAACTCCTGACCTCTCGGAGCCCCCTGCATCCCGACACAATGTTGGACGTGGTGGGCTTGCTTTGTTGGCATGGCGACAATAGAGGGGAAGAGATAGGCCACCATGAAAGGGACGATTGAAAAGGCCAAAGAGTAGTAGCCGGGGCCAGGTCTGGACCAGGGAAGGGGTTAAGTCTAGAACCAGAGAGAGGGAGGCAATGAGAGATCACCAGCTCAAGATCCTGGGGAAGGAGGAGAAAGACGCCGGGCCTGGTGTGAGAGAGAGAGCGAGAGGAAGAAAAGGGCCCTAAAAGAAAATGAAGATCAGGAGAAGAAAGATGCTGGGATTATTAATAGCTGGCTGACTGCGGAGCAGAATAATCTTCTCAGCAGGTTCTCCAAGCCCTACCCTGGCTGCTCGGGAAAGTCTCGTTGGGCTTTTCAATATTCAGTAAGCCTTTCTGAAGCAAAAAGAGGGGAGGATGGTGCTGGAAGGCCCCGGTGAGTTACCGTCGGGTGCCCTGCTCCTCCCATTGTTCCTCACTCTGTGGGGTTATTTCTCTCCTCTCCCTTTTTGCTGCTTGCTCCGGCCTAGGGCGCAGGGTGACAGCAGTGGGGAAACCGGTTCCTCTGCGTGACTCTTTCCAAATTGTCCCCAAGAAATTGGGTGTTGGCTGGAGTTCGAGAGCGGCTGCCGTGGATGGCCGGCAGGACCCACAATGCAGTGTTGTCAGGCTAGGTCACCTGTGCGGGGTTTCGCCGAGTGATTCTCCGGGGAGGTACCCGGGTTGTCTGGCCTGGGGGTGCGTGTTTAACCTGCTGAAGAGCTGAGAATTACATTTGTGGTGAATGAACCCGAGGGCCAGATTCTCAGTTGGTGTAAATCAGGGTAACTCCTTTGAATTCAGTGGGACCAAATTCCAGCCTGGTCATTGCTCAGCTGAAGTCAACAGCCCGTCGGCACCAGCTGCGGCTTCGGCCCTGGATGCCCGGGGCAGAGCGGGGAAAGCTGCGAGGCCATGTAAGATAACAGCTGTTGTAACAGCGGCAGAGTCTTATCACAGAGTCAGAGAAAGAAAAAAGCCACTCGCTCAGCGTGTCGCTATCTCGCTGGTTCTCCTCTAGGGTGACCAGATGTCCTGATTTTTACAGGGGGAGTCCCGACATTCAGAGCTTTGTCTTGGGCACCTATTCTCCCCCGCTCCCGGATTTTTCACTCTTGCTGTCTGCTCACCCTAGTCTCCTCCCAGCGGTTTTCACCAGCCTCTTTCAAGAGGACACACAATTCTTCTGCATGTTCTTCAGCTCCTGAAGGCCAGGTTTTCCTTCTCGCCATAAAATTACTGTCCTCCAAAAAACCTCCCACGCTGGTCCCTTGCACCATACTTGACAATAAGGCTACGTCTACACTGCAGACTTTTTGCACAATAACTGTCTTGCGCAAGAGTTCTTGCGCAAAAGGTCTTCTGCAAGAGCGTGTCTACACTGCCATGTGCTTTTGCGCAAGAGCGTCCATGGCCGTGTGGATGCTCTCTTGAGCAAGAAAGCTCTGATGGCCATTTTAGCCATAGGAGTTTCTTGCACAAGAAACTCCTGTTGCCCATCCACACTTCCTTCCTGTGCAAGAGCTCTTGAGCAAGAGGGCTTATTCCGCGCGGGGAGAGGAATAACTCTTGCACAAGAAGCCCTCTCTTCTGACGCTTTACTGTAAATTTACTTGTGCAAGAACGCGCGTGCAGTGTAGACACTCCCCAAATTTTTGCACAAGAACAGCTGTTCTTGCGCAAAAAGCCTGCGGTGTAGACGTAGCCCAGATGTTTTGGATGTCCTCCACCTCTAGCATTGGGCATAGCCACACTTAGGCAATAAACACTTCCCTGGTTCTGGAACACCCTCCTCCCAGATCTGTTCTACTCTACGCTGCCCATTCAGCGGCCCAACTAGCATTAGACTAGCGCTTAGGTGGTGTCATGGAAGGAATGATAATGTATCCTACTTTACACCAGTCATGATTTCCTCTGGTTGCCAGGATGGCTTCAGCTATAATCCCTTTACCTAATGTTCACCCTCTTGGCTGCTTGGGATGAGAGGATTTGGACAATTAATCTTCTCTCTACTGCAGCGTTCCCAACCTTTTCTAGATGGGGACCCATTTTGACAATTCAGGAAGACTTTGTGACCCAGGGCAATTCAAAAAATGTGTGAATGGCTCCTTCAGAGCCACCTGGGGAGACACCTGGTGACCCCTTTGAAATGTGATGTAGTGTCAGTACCATGCTTGTTGCTATGCTTGGGCTGTGGGCTGTGGATGACCCCTACTGGCCTCTGTCTGTATACGCTGCCCAGCGGGGGGGGACCTTGAGGACCCCCATGACAGTGACCGAACCGGTTCTACCGGTTAAGGGAAGGGATGGAAAAAGAGGTTAGCATGCGGGGGAAGGGTCAGTCTTGGGCTGGAACCATTAGGGGACTGACTAAGGAAGGGCTAGAATCTAGGGGTCCAGGGACCCCATCTCAAGGGGTCTGAGTCATCCTGGCCCAGACTTCTGTGGACACATCATGTCTATACTGTGCTGTATCCTGGAGAAGCAATAAACCCCCTCTATTCTACTGGCTGGCGGAGTCTGTTCTTGCTGCTAAGGGGAGACAGCGTTGGGGGAACCCCGACACGTTGTCACAAATGGCGACCCATATTTGGGTCCCGACCCTTAGGTTAGGAAACCCTGCTCTGCTGATTGAACGTGGGTGCATAACGTGGGTGGGTTTTAGTCTTCTAGCAATTCTGAAAAAAATGAGTAAAACCAAAAACAATTTATTTTTTTTTTCAAATGGTAAAATTTGTTTCAGGATGAACCAAATGTTTTGTTTTTCAACTTGGAGCATTTTTATCATTTAAAAAAAAAAAACCCAAACCCCAGAGGATTTTGAAAAGAGGAGTCATTTCAAACAAGGCAAATGGAAGCATCTTGTTTCAAAAATGTTGGCAGTGACAGTTTGGCAAAACTGATGTGCATTTGTGAAACATTTTGACATCACAGCATCTGAATTTTTTGCCAAAAACAAAACACGTTGACTGACAATTTTCACCTTCGCTTTGAAATGTTTCAAAGCTGTCTGCTCCGCCTAGGTTTCAGCTGCTTTAGACCCCTAATCTCTCCACACAGATCTTTCATTTACACCCAGGCGGATTGCTAACGCAGTGAATGCGGCACTCACCGACAAAAAAAAATCCAGCAGGGCTTTCACAACAGGCCTGGTGAGGAATAGAAAGAACCTGCCAGTCCCCACAGGAAATGCAGCCTGTTCTGGAAACGAGACCCTCCAATGTGTGGCCAGGCGGGGGGCTCACTCTCTGAGCTCCCCCAAGTCACTGGCATGATGGTGAGGATGCCTGGCTTCTACCAGGGAACATTATACTTGTGAGCACAAGCCCCTAGAAACCTCTCAAAGCCCAAGCCCCTGCCCCTTGAACTGTCTCCAGCCCTGGAACTTTCCCTTGCAATAAACCCCGGTGTCAGCTTTGTCCACATATTTACTCTGCTGACACCATTATTGGACCTAACCATGCCAGTTACAAGATCAAGAACACATATTCCTGTTCATCCAGAAATATAATTTATGCCATCATCTGCCGACAGTGTCCGTCTGCTATGTACATTGGACAAACGTCTCAGACACTTCACCAAAGAATCTGTGCACAATTAAACAGCCATCAGGCTCTCTCACAGAGAGAAAACTGTTGCTTGCCATTTTAACCAGACTGACCATTCTCTCAATAACCTTAAAACATGCAAATTGCTTCAAAGAGATTTTAACTCCAGACTTCAAAGAGAAGCCTCAGAACTGTCATTCATGCTTAAATGGGTATGGGTCTTAACAAAGATGCTAATTATCTCACCCATTACAAAGATAGCTTCT
>JANRFK010003894.1:18067499-18085188 GCA_030068395.1 Apalone spinifera | reverse complement strand
TAAGTCCTGGCTTGACAAAGCCCTGGCTGGGATGATTGAGTTGGGGTCGGTCCTCTTTTGAGCAGGGGGTTGAATGGCTGACCTCCTGAGGTCTCTTCCAAACCCTAATCTTCTATGCCACAACAGGGAGTTAGAAATGTGTTCCTGCTGCATAACTACAATCCCCCAACCATGAAGAAATCACACCTCGCTCTTACTAAGAGCTTTGCACAGGCAGCCCGTATCAATATCCCTGTTCTACAGCCTGGAAAATGAAGGGAAATGACTTGTTCAAGGTCTCACAGCAAGCCTATGGCAAAGCCGGGAGTTGACTCTGATCCAATAGCCCTATCCACTGGACTACCTCTCCCTAGGATTAGCCTACTGCGGTAGTCTGGGACTCAAGCTCTTTGGGCAGGGGATGAAGCAGGCGTGGGAGAGACTCGCAGCCTTACAGCAAAGTGCAATGAATCCTGCTGTGGTGTTTCCTCCCTCCTTTCAGAGCAGGAGGCCATAAATTAGCTCCCCATGTCACCTGTTTGAAATTAGCCGTCAGACGCCGCCGACAGCTGAGAAATTAATAAACAGGAAAAGGAGCCAGCAAATAAATATTAATATTAGATTAACACTTCCTCTGGGTTTATTTTAAAAAAAAAAACCAAACAGCAAATACTCTGGGGAATTGTGTGAAAGGGAGCAGGGAATGTCAGTTCATTTGTCATTATCTGCCCCGCCCACCTGCCCTTCCTTTCTCTCCGGGAGTCAGTCAGAGTGCGGGAAGATTTAAAGGCAGGCCGTCTGCTCTGTTGCCTGCTAGAGAAATGTTGATTTGGTCTCCGTCTTCTACAGGCGCCTCTTCTTGGTGGGAGGTTTCAACAGCTCTCCTAGCTGTGTCTAGACTGCGGTGTTCTTCCAGAAAAAGGTACACAAATTGCGGTTTGCAATTTGCGTATCCTTTTCCACTCCGTTTGTCGGAAGAGGCTTTTCTGACATTTGGCCCGCCTACATGGGGCCAAATGTCGGAAAAGCCTCTTTTTTCGGCACATTCCTTCTTCCTCGTGAAACGAGGTATATAGGGATGCCGAAAAAATGCGTCTGCTCTTCTGAAAAAAATTTCGAAGGAGCAGACGCATTCCTTGGATGTGGCAGAGTTTTTCTGGGATACCTCCCGGAAAAACTCTTCCGTATAGATATAGCCCTACTATGAGTGGGGTCGGGCCTGGTTGTGGCTGTGGGGAGAGGATGCTGAGGAAAATGTGTGTGAGGCGGGAAGTGTTCCTGTAGAGTCAGGATGTGGTTCTCTTCCCTGGAGCTGGCACTTTACCAATCCACCATTCTGTGCTTTGGGCCCCTGTGCTTCTGGAGGACAGATCAAAGTGACGGCCCAATCATCTGTAGAAAAAGCAGAGTTATTAATCATGGACAGATGGAATCCACCCGCCTTCCCAAGTGCTCCTGGGGCCGACAGGCGGTTACAGCATTTTCCCTAATTTCTTGCGATAAACCTGTTGATGTGTTGCTGTTGAAAGATGTGCGACGTTCTACCTGGGAGGTGGCTGCTTTTCAGTGGGGAGGGGGAGGTTCTCTGGGCATGCATCCCATCAGGCCAACAAGTCGACACTGATTTTTGGCTGCCCTGTTTTCAGATGGTCCAGTACCTGCCCGTCCCGTTGACTTATAGGGAGATGGTGGGTTCTCAGCATCTTTGAGAATTAGCTGAGATGAAGAATTAGCCTTCATCTGGCTATGCCTAGGACCACCCAAGATGCTTGAGTGAGTGGAGCTGAGCCGGGCCTTTCAGCTCTGCATCTCTGCTTCCTCGTCGCTCACCTGGCCAGAAAATAGCTGCAAGGAAGGGGCACTGCGAGGTCCGCCAGCAGTGAAGGAGTTAAATGAAGAGTTCTCTGCCACAGTGTGTATCCCTGCCAGAGCCCCATACGGAGCACTGGGAAGCAAATGCTTTTGTTTACATGTCTGATCACGGAGGCCATTAATCGATCAGAGCTTGGGCCCTGGCCATTAATCAATGAGGGTGTCCGACCTCCGAGATAGCGGAACCAGAGGCAACCTGGGTAATATGCCATGTTGTTTGCTGCCTTTCCCTGACACGCCCAACGTGGCCGTTCCCCTTTGCATGTGCCATGGGGTTCAATTCCACCCCCTGCCATGCTCCATGGCTGGGTTCTCCCTATGGACACAGGCAAATGGGAGGAACATGAGTTTGCTTGATACAGCCTTTATCAGGGCAAGCAGCTGTCGAAGTCCTGTATGTGGCTAAGGAGGTGTAGGGGGTGCGGCTGTGCATGGAGCCCATATCCTTTCCCCCATGGCCAGTTTGTAATTGAAAGCACCAAGCGTGTTGCTTTATGCTTCCTTTTATTAATGTGTCACTCCTGATTTAAAAGGACATTCTATCTATCGCTCTCTTTTATTTTCTTATGTGTCTAGCAAAAATTCCCACTGCTCGCTATCAAGAGATATTCTTATCCCCCTGGGATGCAGTCTAATCAGAGGACTGTATTTCCATGGGCCACGATCTAATCAGAGGGCTGTAGTTCCATGGGCTGTAATCTAATCAGAAGTTTGCATTTCACATGCAACGTTGTGGTGGCAAAATGCGGGTACCTTATAAAGAGCAGAAGAGAAAAATAAATAAATCACCGCCCTTCCCCCTCCCCCAACAAACTTCTGCAGCATTTGGCTTGCGATTCACACTGATGAATTGAAGTTGAAGATGAGAGCCCTCTGAGAGAGACAAACTTACCCCCATCCTGACTGTTTAGAACCACCCGTAAAATTCAGTTGTAAATTGAAACATCCTCTGCCATTTCTGCATGGAACCAAATGTTGCAAGCCTACTGACCAGAGGGCACTTTCATGGTGAAGTCCGGATCCGTTGCCACACTTCCCCAAAGGCGTGAGCAGCATTGAGATCTGGAGTTTGACTTTGGTACCAATACCATTGTTGCATAGGGTTGCCAGGTGTCCAGTATTGACCCGGACGGTCCAGTATTTTCACCTCCTGTCCGGTAAAAAAAATTCAGAAAATACCAGACACCTAAAATGTCCGGTACTTTCTGATTATTTTCCCGGCCAGGAGGCGAAAATACAAGGTTCTTACTTCGTTCCGCAGGGTTGCTGTCTGGCCCAGAGCAGGAAGACAAGATAGCGGACGGCTGCCGGAAGCTTGGTAGGGCCAAAAAGCCTCAAAAGCATTTCTTAAAGGGGCCATGCTGTTATTTTTTAATTATTATTTATTTATTTATTGCTTAACAACTCTCTGGGTCTTTTTTTTTTCTCAACAACTTTGTTCTCCCCCTTTTTTTCTCAACAGAATTTTCTCTTTGGTGTCTTTTTTTGGGGGGGGGGCAGTTGGTATTTTTGGTTAAACCATCTGGCAACCCTATTGTTGCGGCACTGGTAGGCCAAGAGAGGCTTGTGCTGCGGATTTGCAGAGAAATGTGTTCTTTCTCTTTAAATCTAGCCAGATCTGTCAGAGATGTGAGAACTCCGCACGCAGTCACCCTTTGAATAAGGTGAAAGAAGCCTCCAGGCAAATTTCAGCCTCGGAACGCACGTGCGATTGTACCAAGATGTGTTTGGAACCCCTAAAAGCAGGGGTAGGAATTGTCATTGCATTACTGGGGGACCTTCAAACGTCACGTCAGGGTGAAAGCTGGTTGCCAAAAGGTCAAGATGGGACTGTTTTCCACTCTAAAGGGTGACCAGCCAGAGGGTTTTTTGCTTCCCTGTACGATACAAGGTGTTGGCTGGAGACTGGAGTCAGTCAGAGGTCTGTGTTTGGTTCATACCTGAACTCAGCTATTGATGTAGCGCCTGTGGTTCTGCTTGTACTTGTCTGAGCAGAGTCAGCATCTGAAACAGTGTTCTGACTTCGGGGTTTTAAGAGGCGCCATGAAGTCTATTGTGACGTAGGGATGTTAATGGTTAACCGGTAATCCACTGATTGTGGTTAATTGATGGGGGCTGGAGTAGCCCCCTGCTCTAGCTTTGTGGGGACAGCTGCAGGACGGTGGGCACTCTAGTCCAGCCGGAGCAGCCCCTGATTGTGGTGAGGGAGGCACCTCCCTCCGCCTGCTCTGTTTAACTTGATAACCGGTTAAACTTAACATTTCACTGGTTAACTACTTAAACAGGATTTTAATTAGTTTAAAGACCAGAGATAAATATACAACCATGTAATATTACATATCCACATGGGGGGTGACCCCTTTCTTGGTAGATGTGGGCAGCTTAGTTTGTTATATACAGTAACTGGTGAGGCAGGGCAATGCTACTAGCCTAACCAATGAGCCATCTTTCCTTTCCATTCAGTGGCCTGCTCCCCCCTCCATGTGCACTCCTCAGCCAGGCGTCCCCTTCTGGGAGGATTCCCTGGGCACGGGGGAGTCCAGAGACTCTACAGCTAGTTGGTGGATATTTTTTCAGTGATAGATTTTTTTTTTTTAATGAATAAAGGGTTTTGACCAAAATGAAATGGAGGCAAAAAATGCTCCTCACCATGCTTGAGGTATCCTCACCTCCGCTCCTTTTTCTCCTTGAATCGCCCCCAGAAAGGGGAAAAAATGGAAAGAAAGGGGAGGGGGGACAAATGACGCCCCCTCCCCCCAGGGAAAAAACCCATCCAGGTTTGGTTTTGTCGGAAAAACAAAGCCTTCTGCAAAACAAAACAAAAACCCAAACGTTGTTTTGCTTGAAACGTGGCACTGAACTATAGCATTTATCAAACAACTGCACTCACAAATCCCAAGCCATGGCATGGGGGGTGAGAGATGTAGTGAGGGACTCTGGCATGCACAATCTAGCCCTGGTTGGTAGATGAGTCCGTGGGGACCCAGCTAGCATAGGTGGGAGCAGCTCTTGGCCCCCTGTAATCTTGTGTCAGGTGGTCATAGAATCTAGTCCCCTGCCGGGTTCTGGAGTGGCCTAGGGGTTGGGGTATTGGCCTTTGGACTCTAGGGTTGTGGGTTTGGGCCCTGCCTACCTGGGAGCATCACCGCTAGCTGCCCTATCAGGAAGGCTGGATAAGGCACGCCTAGAAGGTAGGGACAGGGACCAAGCACTATCTTCTAGATGAGTATTTCTCAACTTTTTTTTTTTTTTTTATAAAGTACCCCCTTAAAAAAAAAAAAGTTATAAGTACTCCCAGTACCTACAGTTTTCAGACACAACATTTTTTTTTCTACCATTGCAACACATTGGTTTAAACTACTTAATAGTAGCCGGGCAGGCGATGACATTTTTGGATGTAAAAAGTACACAAAATAATAAAGTGCTGGAAAGCTTAAAACAAAAATTCCGTTTTCTCCAAATGTCAGTTGTGTTGACGTACCCCCCAGACTTCTCTCGAGTATCCCTGAGGGGTACTCGTCCCACTGGTTGAGAAATACTGCCCTAGAAGATACGGGTGTGGATCTAGCAGTAACTGGGTTGAACACTTCGGACAGCCTTGCCAACAGCCTGCATGAATCCCAGTTGGAAATTCTTGTTAGGTAGAAGGGAAACGGAGAGGGAGAGTCTACGGGCCCCTCTCCACTGGAACCCAAGATGGGACTGCAGCTTGGGTGGACAGACCACACTGGTTTTATGCCACCAAGTATGGCTAAAAAGCGCAGCGGAGACATGGCAGCACAGGTTACTTGTGCCTGGAACCCTGGTACCACCATGTATTGGTGAAACCCACTCCACCGCCTCTGCTCTGCTACCTTCCTCTACGCTGGCCCAGAGATGTCTTCCTGAGCTGCAGTCACAGCTCAGACCTCATCTTAGATGTGACCGAAGGCCGTGGTGTCCAACCAGTTCTGAAGCACCAGCTGCTGTCGTGGCTACTGCTATAGTGAACTAGCCACATTAGTCTGAAAATGTAAATAATTTTGTGAGCCACACACAACCGGCCAAACAGCCACATGGGGCTAGTGTGTTGGACACCATGGCCATAAGGAATTTCAAGAGTAAGTTGCCAGGTGTCTGGTATTGACCCAGACAGTCCAGTATTTTCGCCTCCTGTCCGGTAAAAAAAAAATTCAGAAAATACCAGACACCTAAAATGTCCGTTATTTTCTGATTTTTTTTTTCCCCCCTGCCAGGAGGCAAAAATATCGGATATCTGTCAGCCCTATACACACTCAGCAACCAGGCCCAGCCCCCGAGCCCTGGACCCCCCCAAATCCCTTGGAGCTCCTCCCGCTTACCTGGTTCAGCAGGGAAGCTGTTTTCTGGCTCCATCAGGAAAACAAGATGGCCTCAGGCAAACAGCTTCAAAAGCTTTTCTTAAAGGGGCCATGCTGTTTTATTTTTTATTTTTTTAGCTTATTAACTCTTGGGGGCCTCGACAACTTTGGTCTCCCCTCCCACTTTTTTTTCTCAACAGAATTTTTTCCCTTTTTTGGGGGGAGGGTGTTCAGTATTTTTAGTTAAACCATCTGGCACCCCTATTCAAGAGTGAAGGGAGCTGGGTGGGGGAAGAGCTGATGGTGAGCACACAAGTGTGTATGCTCTGCATTCAAGGAGAACACAACTCCATTTGAGTCTAAACTGGGATGTTGGCCTAGGGAGGCCCTTATGTCCCACGGGCGAGGCCCTATAATATGGTGCTCATTGGGGTAATCCCTTATTAGTTCAACTGAAGCCCGGTGGGTTAGAGAAAGCCCAGGTACTTTCATAGAATCATAGAGCTGGAAGAGACCTCAGGAGCAATTAGTCCCTGGGATCTTAGATGGAGAGAATCGTCCCATGTTCTTGAATAGCTGCTCTGACTTCTTGTGGGCCAGACTTTCTTGCCCAGCTGGGGTTCTGGTCTGTTCTAACCCCTGGGGAAGCAGGAGGAGGGAGAGGTGCACCTGGGGGAAAACCGACTGACCAAAAGCGCATGCACTTCCAGGCTGCCTAACGAGTTGCCCAATGCAAGTCAAAGGGATTCATCTAGCGCTGCTTTCAGCGAGGAGTGAGATTGCAGGTAGAGCGGGGTGTGTGCCATTTGGGTCACCTGATTACAGAACGGCTATTACAGGAGTGGAGGGCGGCAGCCAAGGGCCTCCGCTATTCAAAAGGGCGAGCAGAGCTCTGTCTCATGTTCTTTGCTGGAAGAAATTACAGGTTGGCTTCATTGTGCTAGCACAATTCGGCGGGGGATGGAGAGAGAGCTACTACGGGCCTCATTAGACAGGCCCCATTAGCCCACGTTGTGTGCGTTGGAGACACCAGAGGGAAGTAGGTGCCGTGTCTCGGAGCCGCAATGGATTCACGGTGGCTTTTCGGTTGCAGTCGTTGTCTGAGAACTAGCAGGGCACTGATTGAAGGACCAGCATTTTCACAAGTCGTCACTGATAGGGAGGGGGGCTAACTTGAGGGGCATTTGGGCTCTGACTTTTCAGAAGGCGCCTGGAACCCCAACTCCAGCACAAAGCACTGGGAGCCGCGAGCGCTCGGCACCTCTGGAAACGAGGCCCAAACTGTTGCTCCAAAAGCGGTCTACCCCCAAAACTGTGGCATCCAGAACTGACTGAAAAAAATCATCCCTGGAGCCTGAATTTCCACCGGGGTTGGGCACCTGCTGCTCCTTTTACGGCCTGTGAGAGCTGCCAGGGCTCAGGTCCAGATTGGGCACCCAAAAACAGTGGCCGCTTGTGCATGCCCATGGTGGGCGCGCTGGGCCAGCGGCATTTCCTGGCTACCCCTGGGACTGTGTCTGGCCCAAAGACCGTTAACGGGGCTGCTCATGGGAGGACGCCCCCTGTGGCGCGAGGCTAGCAACAGAGGGGCTCTGTGCTCTGCACGCGCCTGCAGTGGCGTCGATAAAATTGGATTCTGGTGCTGGAGTGTAAACATTGCTCTGTGTGTGTGTGTGTGTGTGTGTGTGTGTGTGTGTGTGTGTGTGTGTTCTCTGCACCTCTTAACAAACCTGGCGTGACACCACGGTCGGTGCTGTGGCCGATCCAGGCCGCTTCTTCTGCCCCAAGCTCAGGGTCGCTCCTTTGCTGGTCTGGTGTGAGCAGAGATCACAGCCCACTTCTCCCCCCTTCCCCCCCAGCAGCCAGGCCCTGAACCCTGCATGAAGTGGCCTGGAGAGAATTAACCATCCACATCGGCTGGCCTGGAAGAACGAGCTGGAGCTCAGTTGGCTGCGGAGGAGCGGGAGGTCTTTACGACTGCTCCGGGCCGCCCTGCCTTGTCATGGGGACCGTCGCTCAGGAAACGGTCAGAATGGCCAAGAGGCGGCTCGTGTCTCCTTCCCTGACGCTGCCTGGCTGCTGAACCCCCGACAGCACCTGCTGGGCCAGCCCCAGACCCTGTAGGTAGCCCGTGGGCCAGCTCTCCAGCAGGTGTGACCTTTCTAGAGGCCAGCTTGTTCCTTTTCCAGCTAGTGAGGCGAGGGGTGGGCGTGACCCGCTGTGGCCTTCCCGCTGGGCAGGGAGGTGTCGGCATCGACGCCCGCCCGGTCCCTGGCGCAAGCTCTGATCCGCAAGGCTCGAGGGTGTCCCCCCAGGTGAACAGCACCTTGCTGGCCACAGCACCTGAGGGTGCTCAGCAGGCTGCGGGATCAGACTCCAGGCCTGGGGGCACCGCGCTGTCGCTGCCACTGGAGGAGGCAGGGCTCTGGGAATGGCAGGGGCAGGATCTGGCTCCTGGCTGCCGTGCCTCAGTTGTCCTAGTGCCAGTGGGCCAGCTTTCAGGCGGAGTGGCGGGGCTTACCAGAGAGGACAGAAAACAGCACGCAGTGAGGTCATGGGGCCTTCTGTGCGGAGGCAAGGGGAGGAGCAAGGACTCTCAGGGCAAAGCGGGGACAGCTGGAGGGGGTCACCGCCATGGTGGGAGGGTCCCCACATGGAGAGGAAGGGGGCAGAGAGTCCTGCCTGTAAGCAGAATAGTGGCAGTGAGGACTGGTAAACTGAGGCAGGAAGGTGGGCAGGAGGACCCCACGCAGCTCAGAGGGGCACACTGGGCAGTGTAGCTCACCCCGGTGGGCAGTGAGGTGATGGGGGGCCCCCCAGCGGTCTCACCCCCTTTTCTCTCTGTGTTCCCGCGGGTGTGCACCACACTGCTCACCCCGGGGCCCTGAGCAAGCTGGCACCGGAACTGAGGGCAAAGCAAGGTTGTCCCAGCCACCTGGCTGAGCGCGCCTGTTGCTGAGGAAGGAGGAAGCAGGTTTATAGTTGGGGGTGTGTGTGGCTGTTTGGCTTGTTGTCCCGCCGCCGCACCCCTTCGTACAAAGCGATGCCCTTTCCCCTCTCTCCGAGCTGGGCAGCCAGTCCCTTGGCTGACTGCGCTAAAGCCACCTGATGTATCCCTCACGGCCTCTCCCTGGCCCTGCTCCGGCCTTTAGCCCTTTAATATCTCTGCCTGGGGCCTCTCTCCCACGCAGCCCCGGGCACAGATGGGCTCACTGATCTGACAGACCTTCCCCAGCTCTGATCGGACCCCGCGCTGAGCTCCCGTCCCTGCCCCCCAGCGTGGAGATGGTGGGGGGGTGGGCAGTGAGTGTGGGGATGGAGTGGGGTCGGGATGGCTATACATGCATGTATGCAAGCGCGCACACACCCAGGAGACCTTTGGAGCCTGCTGGAGGGAGCCTCTGAGTGGGAACGGGTATGGTCAGCCCCCAATGCCATGGGGTGAGCTCTTCCCGTCCCCCGTCCCCCCAACCTGCTGTGCCCTTGCTTGCTTGTGAGAGGGTTGCTATGGGGATGCAGTCAGGTACCCCTCCCACTCCCCCTTCGAGGGATGAATTGCTAAAATAAAAGTATCCAATAATGGAAGGAAACAACCCAACCAGAATCATTCCCTCCCTGTCAGCTGGGGTGGGGAGAGGGAACAGGGGTGATTTCTGGCCTTATATGGTCTGTGCTGGGCAGGGACTGTTGCAGGCTGTGTGAAATGGGCCCTCAACCCAGCTGCGTCTGGGCTCTCTAGGCCTCAGCCCCTACGCACGGGGTCCCCCAGCTTTGCCATCTCTTTACCAAGTCCCCTATGATGTCCTCCATCCCCTGTGCCCTACACACCCACTTCTGTGGGGAGATGCTGGCCCACAGTAGCCCCTTTTCCTCCTCACCTACCTCCCGAGCTTTGGGGTTTCTCTGCAACGTGCTGCTCTTCGCTGCCAGAGGGAAGCCGGTATTGATTAGGATTTCCCGTGTCTGCTGCCTGCAGGGTTATGAATGAATCTCTGCTCAGCAAGCTGACCCCGTTATCTTTCCATAACCCTGCTGGGATTTTTGCTGGAGTCACACGACATACGAACTGGGATTGGCAGAGGGGAAGCTGCTATAGCTGGTGGTGTTCACAGATGGTGGCATAAGTGAAGTCTGACCCCAATCTCCTTCTGACAAATGGGACTTTGTCCCAAGACTTTGAACCCTTTTTATTCTTTTAGCTCCCTGTGCCAAACTCCAGCCTCCCAGACCTTTGGCTCAGCATCCCAGTGGGGTCGTCAGTCTGCTCATTGACCCCCGTGTGCATGTTGACACGAGTGTGCACACATGCACAGATTCATGCATCGGCTAATCCATGCATGTGCACTGAAGCATGGGTGTGTTACGCACTTCATGACTCAGGCTCCCTTACTGACTGGAACCCAGATGCATATGCACTCCGCTGCACAGTTGTGGTACGTGCTGAGGTGTGTGCATGGGCCAGCATATGCAGAGGTGTGCCTATGTTAGCACACTTGGTGCACAAACACGCTCTGAGAAGGGGGGTGCATGCATGCTGATGCACTGAACAATGTGCATGCGTTGAGATGCACCCCCTCTGGCACGTTTATGTACCATGCACTTATTGCTGTGCATGTTCTTGGGTCGGCTGTTCTGCAAGAGACGGCGGAGCGGGAGGGACGCGAGGGGCCCCGTTGGTTCAGCGCAGTTTTGTGCACGCTCACCCAGCGACTCCTCTTCCCCTCCTCAGGAGAAGTGTTCCCTACGCTGCAATGCAGGGTAGCATTAGCACCAATGCCAGGGCTGCCGTATCCCATCGATAACTCATTGGGTACGTCTGCACAGGATAGCCGAGGGGGACGGATTTCCAGCTCGGATAGACAGACCTGCATTAGCACTGCCTGAGCTAGTGTGCTAAAAACGGAGCATCGCTCTGGCGGTGGGAACGTTCACCGCGCTGGTACAAGCCCATTTGAAACCCTGGCCAGCTGCTGTAGATGCACGTCTAGTTCTGAACGTCGCCATCTCAGGTTCACACCGTGCGAAAGCGATGAACCAGGTTTGCCAGAGTATTCTAGATGGAGCCTCACGCCACCCCTCCTTTACTTTGCGATTGAACCCATGGGAGTTCCCTCCCCTCCCCCCCCTCCCAGTGCTGTTGGCCTTTGAACTTGGGTTAGCAGCTCAAGCTGATGAGACAGCCGGGGGCTGAACTGGAGCCATGAATGTGAGTTAAAAATTCAGTTGTCAGGTTTTAACCCAAGTTAGCTAATGTGAATTAAGAATGACCTTTTTTTTTTTAGACCAGGGGAGGGCAATAACACCGCTGCAGTTCACCAGAGTTAGCTCCTGCCAAGCCACTGTGGCTTTATTTACCCGCACGGCCACATGCAGTCCCGGCAATCGCATCTGCTGTTGGCTGCGGACCGCCGTTCCCGGCCAATGGGAGCAATGGGAAGTGGTGCGGACTGGGACGTCACTTACCATAGCGATCCACAGCCAATGAGATCTGCGATCAATGGCACCTGCAGGTAAATATAGTGGTGAGAGCCTGCCAGGAGCTAAGCCTGGCAAACCGGATCCGGCTCATGAGCTGGTATTTGCCCACCCCGGATGCAGACATGTCCTTGGTTTGTTTTTAATCCTTGCTTTTGGATGTGCTTTGCTTGTGCTCATTGTCCATGTAAATGTCCGAACCTTCCTTGAAACTTACTAAGTCATAACGTGCGGCAATGAGTTCCAAACGTGAATTGTGTCAGGTGTGAAAGAGGCCTGGATGACCCCTTCGGGGCACTGCTGTGTACGTGCGCCCACGCGTTGCAAAGCAAACCCTTTCAGCCTGGGGGATTTAGCCCCGGTTTAGGGAAATCACAAGCAAGGAAAAAACCAAAACCACGTGTTCTCCTGACTGGTCATCCTGGCAGCTGGGGCTAATCCTTTCCCAGTGAAACTCCAGCGATAGCTTTCCCCAGCCACACACTCTGTCCCTGGGGCTGCAGAGTCCACTGCCCGAATGCATCCCATGCCGATGCAGTTGGGGGCTGTGTGAGGACACCCCTCCACGAATGCTTGCACTGCTGGAGCAGAAGACGAACATTTAATTCTCTTTATTAGGTGCAGTGATGTAAGAGAAAGTTGCTTAAAATAACAAGGGCAAGATTGCTTTGGAGGCCAACTCCCTTTCCTGTAATGAGGGGCAGGGCAGAGGAGGATGCTTGGGAAAAAGAAACTGGGTCCAACGAAAGATCATCCAAGGGGCAACTTAAAACTTCCGCTGTCTCTCTCCTAACGGTGCCAGTCCAAGTGTTGTGTCACCCCAAATGACATGGGCTGGCAGATATTAAGTGTTCTTAAAGCTCCAGCTCTTGGAATCATGGGATTGCATGAGACTCATAGAATACTAGAGCTGGAAGGGACCCTGAGAGATCATCAAGTCTCTCAGCTTTCATTGAAAAAAAAAAAGTGTAAAGTCCAGATCTTCAAAGGCGTTTAGCCCCCAACTCCTGTTGATTTCAGTTGGAGTTTGAGGAGCCAGGCCTAAGTTTCTAGCCCAGGATCGACCCTATGGATGGGTCGATCCTGGAACCTCAGCCAGTTGATTGTGATCTCCAGACCAGTGCAGTAGGGTTTGGACAGGCTAGCTACTGGCAGCAAGTTAGACTCTGTACTGCCCTTGGGAGGAGGGGGGCACCGTGTTTCTGCAAGCTGCCCGCACCTGCAGCTCCCATTGGCTGACTCCCGACCAATGGGAGCTCAGAGGACAGAGCTTGGGGGGTGGGGGGGGGGGGGGGGACACAGAAACAAGCCTGCACCTGGCTACTTCTGGAAGCAGCAGGGAGCCATGGCAGGCAGGCAACCTGTGTGAGCCCTGCTGCACTTCCAGCTGGGAGCTGCCTGTGATAAGTGCCTACTCACAGCCGGAGCCTGCACCTTGCATTCCCTCCTACACCCGCTCCTACCCCTGACCTCCCTCTCAGAGCCAGCAGCCCACATCCCCATCTACACCTCAAAACTGTGCCCCAATCTGGCACCCCATCCCAGAGCCAGCACCCCAACTCTTCTCCCACACCCAAATTCCCTCCCAGGACTTGCACCCTCATACCTTCCTGCTCCCACGCCCCTTGGCCCCAGCCTGAAGCCCACACCCCCTGCCACAGCCCAGTGACAGTGAGCAAGAGTGGGTGAAAGCAAGTGATGGAGAGAGGGGGAATGGAGAGGGCGGGGCCTCGGTGAAGAGGCGGGACCTTGGTGAAGGGGCGGGCAGGTAGATCCTGGGTTGCACTGAAATTTGCAAAGTTATCTTGGATGCAAAAATGTTGGAGACCACTGATCTAGCCATTGTAGTTGCCAACAAAAGCTGGAAAATATGACCCCCCTCCATGTTCAAAATCCAGAAGGCATCTAAACCTCCCCCCCCACCCCATCAAATTCTTTCTTTATGAATCTCATGTTTGGAGGAGGAGGGGCTGATTGTTGAGTTGTTGAATGCTTCAGGCTGGTGGTAACTTTGCAATCAGAGTATCAGACAGTTTTAGCGTATTTCAAACTCAACCTCTGGATCTTCCCAGAGATGTTTGCAACTCACTCTCCCCAGGTATCCTTTGTGCCAAACTGCCCCGAAAGAGCCTCTTGCATGCTGCATTGAGCTTCAGGAATTTCCATGTAATCCTCACACGGGGGGCTGTGCTAATCTCCTCTGTACATTATTCCAGTGTGAGTCTATGCGCTGCCTAGGGAGCTTGGGTGTCTGTTAATCAGGTGGCACGTTTGCCCTTAGGAGGCCAGGCGGGAGGTGGGAGTGTTTTTAGATCCACTGGCCTTTGCCGGCAGCTGCACAGATAACACAGGCACCATTAAAGAGCCTAATTAGTGAAAGCCTGCAATGTAATAGGGCAACTCGGGCTGTGTGGCTTCTGCCAGCCACAGGTTTACACATGCATCCCGGTGTGCTGCTCCCCTAAGAAGAAAGCAGGAGGGCGGCCGGACTGTGTGTGAACTGAAAACAAAGCTTAGAAAGGACAGTAAGCATCTGATAATGAGAAGTAACTGGCGGCAAAGGGGCAAAAGCATCCTGTTGAGCAGTTTCTAGGGGGAATCTGTGTCAACCACATCAAAAGCGAGCAGGTTTTTGGGAGGATCCATCAGGATTTGTGTTTTTATTTGTCTGGCTCCCCCCCCCCCTTAGCATTTTTGGGCAGGCTCCTTTGTGAATGGTGCATCTGTTTCTCTCCCCTGTCTCTCTGGCTTGCTCTCTTTTCCTCTCTTCCTTTTGCTCTGGTTTCCTTTTGAGCCAGCCATCTGCTTGCCTGGTGCCTGCTGGAAGTGGGCAGCTCGCCATTGCGCTTTGCTCACGTTCCCAGGGTGCGCTGCTCAGGTTCCGGGCACGTGAGGTCGCCTCTTTGTGGCTTTGTGAAGGTGGCGGGAGTCGCTTCTGCAGGCCGTCCCCACCGCGGGGCTGGAGAGAGCCACTTTGCAGGCCTGCTTTCTTCCGCTCCTTCCCAAGCAGCTTTCCAGCTAAAAGCCTCCCTCCCCCATAAGCCCATACAGCCGGGCTTGGTAGGGATGGACACTGCCACGCTGAACTTGAAGCAGTACCAGGTTCACAGTGGCACCATGCCCATCATCTGGGCCATGACCCCGCCCCCCGCTCAGACACCCCACTCCACCTTCTCCTCCCGCGGCTCCGCCCACCGCTTGCTCCTCTCCACCCCTTCTCCCTGTGTGAGTGATGGGCAGGGCCCTGGGGCACAGCAGGGTGGAGGAGCAGGGGGGGCCGTGCTTTGGGGCTCACAAACAGTTCATCCAGCCCTGTCTCTAAAGGACTTAGGGTTGCCAGGTGTCCGGTTTTCGCTCCGACCGTCCGTTATTTCTGGCCCCCGTCCGGTAAAAAAACCTAGAAAATGTCCGGTATTTTCTTTTTTTCTTGGACGTAAGGCCAGTGGGGACATTGTTCCCCTGCTGCATCTGGCAAGGCTGGGGGAAGCGAGGTGCTTGGGGATTCTTAAAGGAACAGCGACCTTTTTATTGTTCTCCCATTTGGTTTTTTTTTGCTTTACAACTTTCATCTCCTCGTTTGTATGTTTGTTTCTTTTTTGCTCAACAAGTTTTTTGCTCAACAAGTTTTTTGGTCAACTCCTTTTTTTTTTTTTTGGATCATCTAGCAAGCCTAAAAGGACTAGGTTCTTGCAGAAGACTCGCTCTTGTTTCTGTGACACATGGATTGACCTGTTGGTGGTGTGGGTCAAAGAAGAGAGGAACAGATCAAGGGGCTTTGGTGCGGGTGTGTGCTTAGAAGTGAGTTCCTGATGACCTGGAAAGCATCGAGTATCTGGACAAAATGTCCTTGTAAGTGACAAGATCTGCAACTCCCCCCAGCTCTGTGTTGTGCCTCTGCTCACGGGGTTGTGTGCACTAAGGTACCAGAGCGATATAGGGCTCCATGCATGGACCCACCCAGGACTTCTGAGTCATAAGCATGAATAGAGCTTGGGACCTTCGAATGCAAAGGGAGAATCTCTTTTGAGCAGCAGCGTAATTAAGGCTGAAAAGACTCGCTGGCGCAACCCTGCCAATCCATCCACTAAGACAGAGTGACACAACCAAGGGGTCTAGTAAAAGAGCCTAAATCTTGTATTCTAGCACAAAAATCTAGAATAAGGTATCCAGACAAGAACCATCTAGAATGAAGGAATTCAGATTTAAGAGTTAGAACATAAGAAGGGCCATATTGGCTCAGACCAAAGGTCCATCCAGCCCAGTATCCCGTCTTCCAACAGTGGCCAGTGGCAGATGCCCCAGAAGGAGTGAACAGAACAGGGGAGGGATCACATGAGGATTCCCTGTCACCCATTTCCAGCCTCTAACAAACAGAGCCTAGGGACACCAATCCTACCCGTCCTGGCTAATAAGTATTGATGGACCATGAATTTACCTACTTCTTTTTTTAACCCTGTTAAAGTCCTGGTCTTCACAACATCCTCTGGCAAGGAGTTCCACAGGTTGACTGTGTGCTGCACGAGGAAAAGTCTAGAATAAAGTCTAGAATAAAGGAACCAGGATCTCATGGTCTAGATTAAAATACAGAATTAGAGAGGTCAGATGTGGGTGGCTAGAGTAAATTCTAGAACAAGGAGGTCAGTGTCCAATAACGGAGTCTAGACTTGCATGATGACTGTTGCGGACACAGCCAAAGAGTCCTGCAGCAAGTGGTTTCAGCCTCGTCTCTAGCCTCAGGGGCCCAGAGTTTCCTGCTGTGGGTTGCAAACAGGCTCTATCCCTCAAATGCAGGGGAAGACAGATGTGGTGCAGCGATTTCAGGCCGCTCTGCCAAGGCCCGGCCTCATCAGCATCAGGCCCTAAAGACTTCACTCAGCTTCGTCCTTCAATTACTCTTGAGCAAATGGAACTGCCGGCACAGTCCGCGAAAGGTCTGCGTGCGCCGTAAGTGCTGCCAGGGCGCCGCTGCGGAGCCTTTCCCCTCCTCCCCTTCCCCTCGCCATGTATATATTTTCCTAATCGCTCCGGCTGCTGATGGTTATCTGGCTTTGCGAGCGAGCGAAAGAGACTTTGTGTCAAACCCTGAAAAATGACTTTCCAGCAGCCTCTCTCCCCTCTGAAAAGAGGTGACGTGCTCGGAGCATACCAATCACTCAGCGCTCCGGCACCTCGGCGCGGCCCGGCCGCGTGTGTTCGGATTGCAAAAAAGCCTCCCCCGCCCCCGCCAAGGTCACCCGACCACAACCCTGCCGTCGCGAGGAGCCGGGAAGGCAAAAGATCCCATTATGAGTAGCAGCCTCGGTACGGCCCGGGAGCTGCCTGGGTCAGGGAGTGGCAGGGCTCATCTCTCCCTGACATCTCTCGGGCTTGGGCAGCAACAGGCTGGAGGGCGAAGCTGGGACAAGGGGGAGCCAGCAGGACCGAGTGCTTTGAATTAGCTGGGGGAAAGCACTGCCTAGTGATCGGAGCAGGAAATTAAGGGCTGCGTGAGTCTCCTTTTAGGCCTTGACTACATTGGGAATTTGCCCTGATTGCAGCCACGTGTAGATGGATTAAACTGCAATTGACCGAATTTCTTAGGGCCCCGGATCTCCCTGTGTGTGGCACCCACACCTGGGTCCCACCTCCCCTGCAGGCACCGAATGACTTCCACAGGTGCCCAACAGCAGCTGCTATGAGGCTGAAATCTGGAGAGCCAAAAAAGCTCCGCGCTCAACTCGCGCAGCTCTTCTCAAGGGCAACCCTGGAATGGGAAGCCGGATTCGAGTGGAACAACGACGGGGCAAACTCCTGCTTGAAGCCGGGCGAGCTCACAGCACAAATCAGGACTCATTCGCGGGGTGGTCTGTCTACACTCGTGGCGGGAGTCAGAGCGAATCCCTTGGCAGTGCTTGAGAGGGAAGAGTGGACAGTGCTTGGGTGCAGGCGGGCCTCCATTCCCAGCTCTGCCACAGACATCCTGTGTGACCTAGGGCAAGTCATTTAGTGTCTCTGGGTGTGTCTGCTGCATTGTAAACCCAGATCCAGGGGAGCCAGCAGCTTCA
>JANRFK010003894.1:18014930-18035423 GCA_030068395.1 Apalone spinifera | reverse complement strand
CTGAGCCTCATTTGCATAGCTCTGGTGCAAAAGCGCGCCAGTCTAGATGTAGCCTTGGAGATTTTACAAGCCCTTCACTGGCATTTGGCTCAGACTGTAAAGCGGTGGCCATTGTTCATCAGACAATGTGCATCGAGCCAGACAGATAAATATCTCTGGCCTGAAAGAAACCTGTTCAGCACCCTTTGGGACCCAGCCTTAGTCACAAATGACTGTCATTGTCAGCATATAAATGTAACTTCTTCTTTATTACCCGTGCTTGCAAGTGGAGTAATGACCAGTGTGACACAAGCTTTAAGCTCTTACGTGACATGCTCTGGGGAACTACTAAGAAGATAACCGAGGCAGGGGTCCCTGGTAGCCTGTATGCACCCGGTGACCTCTGGCAGGCAACCCCAAGAGATCCCTGGCTCACGAGAATCGTGTCCTGCAACTGATGAGCCGCGGGGTGGTCTCCTTTCCAGGGTCTTTAGAAGCTGGTGGAGTGGATGGGCTGCTGCACACCTCTGTTGTCCTTGCAGAGCTATATCTAAATCTTGGCTTCCAGAAAGCAACTGGGAGTTTCTTGGTTTCACATTGCTCTGTGTTTGGCTAAATCACTTGAGCCCACCGGGCAGCTTTGGCAGGACAAGCAGTCTGTGCTCAGGAGTGGGCCAGGCCATGAGGAGGCAAGCATATTGATACAATCAAAGAAAACCAGCCTTGTCATGTCCAACGTACACAGGGAGGGTTGACAGCTTCCGCAGACCCCTGGGCAAGGCAGGGAGGAGGGGGCAGCTCGGTGGCCCCTGAAAGGGGCAGGGCCTTGGACCATGGTGCTGGCCCCACCAACTGTTAGAGCCACATGGAGTGGCACTTCAGGGTGAGTCAAAGAGGCACAGGGCTACCACAGTAGCAGCAGTGGCATCTGGGGCAACTGCCCCCTTTGCACCTTCCCCTTTCTCACCCATCAGTGGATTCTTACAGCTCAAGAATCTTCCAGCAGGGTCTGCAGCCCAAACCTGCCAATTCCCCAGCAGGCCCCCAGTGGACAGTCACCAGATGAAATTAATAGGTAGCAGGTTTAAAACAAACAAAAGGGAGTTTTTCTTCACATAGTCAACCTGCGGAACTCCTTGCCAGAGGATGTTGTGAAGACCTGGACTTTAAAAGGGTTCAAAAAAGAGCTAGATAGATTCATGGAGGTTAGGTCCATCAATGGCCATTAGCCAGGATGGGCAGGAATGGTGTCCCTAGCCTCGGTTTGTCAGGGCTGGAAATGGGTGACAGGAGAAGGATCACATGATAATTCCCTGTTCTGTTCACTCCCTGTGGGGCACCTGACACTGGCCACTTTTGGAAGGCAGGACACTGGGCTTGAAGGACCTTTGGTCTGAGCCAGTCTGGCTGTTCTTATGATTTCAACAGATCTCCTCATGGGCATAAGAGCAGGGTGTGTGGGATGGGGCCCCACGTACCAGGGCTGTGCTGATGTTGCAGGGACTGCACCAGGAAGTAAGCGTGCAGAAATTGACTCTGTGGGGGCAGGGAAGAGAACAAACTCTGAGCACATAGAGCAGGGTTGGAATTGGCTTGCATGAGGCACAGCGAGCAGCTGTCCTAGCTGGCAGCGGTACCCAAACCCACGTCCTGCAGTATGTTTTTAAGGACTGGCTCACACAAAAATAAAAATGTCTTCAACTAGGTTCGGTTCTTTGTCATTTAGATAAAATGACCCCCATGTCCCTACACAAGTAAATCTTCATTTCCCAGGGAGCTAGCTCTCCTCCTGCACAACATGCACAGTGAGGGTGTGTCTATACTGCACCTGGAGCTCGAAATAAGCGACACAGTTTGAGCTACGCAAATTGCGTAGCTTCTTTTGAAATAGAGAGTGATTCCAAAACGTCCCTTAATCCTCATGGAACGAGGTTTTACAGGGATGTCGGAATAGCACACCTGTTATTTCAAAATAGCTTACGAAACAACGGGCGTACTGTCAAGACGCAGAAAACACTATTTTGGGACACAGGAAGTATCCCTAAGACTCCTAGGGATACAGGAAGAATCCCTAAGTATAGCCTAAGACTCCTGCTCCTCCTTTTTCCATGCTGGACTCTGTCCCGAGAGCCCCGAGTTACATGGCTGCTAAGCCTTCCCTCGTGCTTCTCTGCACCACAACCCTGCACATGTGTACCCGGCTAGCTCTTAGCCCCTGTTTTTCACCCACCCACGTCTGCCTCGTGCAAAAGGGAACTTCTGACCCTGACTTTCATGACCATGTTTCATTGACCATGGAAGCAAATGTCTCTCTGGCCCTGTTGCCAAGCGATGTGATCAGCAAGAGACGCCAGCGCAAAGCAAACCTGCAGGCTCCTTTCCCTCCTCTACTTTGGCTTCCTTCTCTGCCTCCTCGGGGATCAGCCCAGAGCCCCTCGATTTGCCATCCTCCTATATCACACACAAGCCAGAACAGCCCTTCCTGTCTTCTTAGTGTGCTTCCCCGGCAAGCCAGGATTGAAGGAGGTGCACCATGCTGTGGGGACTGAGGAGAAAGCAGGTGTTTGGCCCAATGACGTTATGTTCCAAAGGCAGCAGGAGCTATGTTGGGGAAGGGCGGGATTAGCCCGGAACACAGTCCCACCGGGATCCAGGGTGTCATGTCTTTGTCTCCTCCGGGGTATTCCTGGGGCACTTACATAATGGTGATGGGTGTTGTAAAAATGCCTAAGGGATGTAAACAGTCTCCTGGAATCCAGGTTGGAGACCGTTCTGGTCCTGTTGTGTCCACATCTCAATCAAGCCTTAAAACACTGAGTCCGAGCCAAAATGTATAGAATCGTAGAATCCTACGGTTGGCAGAGACCACATAAGGTCATTGAGTCCAACCTCCTGCCCAAAGCAGGACCAATCCCAGCTCAATCATCCCAGTCAGGGCTTTGACAAGCTGGGACTTAAAAAACTCTAGGGATGGAGATTCCACCCCCTCCCTAGGGAACCCATCCCAGTGCTTCACCCTCCTAGGGAAACAGTTTTTCCTAATATCCAACCTGGACCTCCCCCACTGCAACTTGAGACCATTGCTCCTTGTTCTGCCATCCGTCACTACTGAGAACAGCCTCTCTCCATCCCCTTCAGGCAGTTGAAGGCTGCTCTCAAATCCCCCCTCACTCTTCTCTTCTGCAGACTAAACAAACCCAAATCCCTCAACCTTTCCTTGTAAGTCATGTGCTCCGTCCCCATAATCATTTTGGTTGCCCTCCGCTGGACCCTCTCCAAGGATTGCACATCCTTTCTGTAGTGAGGGGGAATGCAGAATTGAACACAATACTCCAGATGTGGCCTCAGCAGCGCTGAATAAGCGTTTGAAAGCTGTCTATGTAGCACCCTCTATTTGTGCCTTTGTGCTCCCAGGCCAATTGCTGGGGCTTGCCGTCACACAGGCTGGTTCAAGACCCGCTTGTCTTCTGTGAGCAAGATAGGCAGCTGCTTTGGAAAACCAGCAAATGTCTCCTGTGTGGCTGCAGCCCCATGGGGCCCACGGGCGTCGCTGGCTCTGAGATGGAGGCTCTGATGCAACTGGAGAGACAACGGGACCCCAAGGGAAAAGCAGGAGCCGGGACTCCTCAGGCACAGTAGAAGAACCGTTTGAGTGTCTAAGACCAGTGATGGGTCCACTCCCCTTCAGGCAAACTTGGTCCCAGATCCAGGTCCCAACTTAGCCACTGGCCTGTTCCCCCATAACGAGCTGAGCTCAAGGCCCTCTCCATCCACTTGTCATGGCTCGGCTTCCTCTCTAGCTAGACCAGCGGAATTGTTAATCGGCACATTGGGTGCTTCCTCCTTGTTTGCTGGAGAGTGGATGATACTTGCTCCTTTGAAGGAGCCACCCCCGTGCACTGCTTCGGTCTCAAAGCCCTCGGGGCTTGGCCGTCCCCCTTTGACAGAGCGGGATGCTGAGCCGGGGCGAGGGATCTGCCCATCGCCACATGGCAGAGGGGGGATTAAGCCTCAGGATTATGCAGCTTCTCGCTCGGCGTTCACTAGAGCAGGCTGAAGCTCAGGCTTTGCTCCCAAGGGAGCCGAGTCAGCGTCGGCAGAGTTGCTCCCTCCTCCATTTTCTTTTCTCTTCTTTTTTTAACCTGCTACTGCTCACAGATGAAAGCTGGAATCCTGCCCAACGCGTCCAGGGCCAGTTCTCTAGACAAACTGAGATCAGTCTGGCCTAGGACTGGTGGGAGGGGGCCTCCCGTATTTATTCCCCCCCTTTGCCCCATCCAGAACCCAGTCTGGGCCTCAACGCAATGTAGAACAGCCATGGGGCTGCTCTAACTTTCTCCTAACTGTAATGATCTCTCAGGCTCCCTCTGCCTCCCCTTGGCAGAGGAGCGATCCTCCTGCCCTTCCCTGGGCCATGTCCCCATCAGGGGGCCAGAAAACAGTGATGGCAGAGTTGGCTACCTGGATTCTCAGGAAGCCGGATCAGCCAATATTGTGGCCCCCTTTTGCCACTGTAGGGGCACAAAAAGGTGGTATCGGGCCCCTAACCATTCTCCAAGCTTGGCTCTTGTTACTGATGTAAGAAATGGAGGCAAGGGGGTGCTTTCTGTCTCTCCCTCAGCCAGGTTTCCAAGCTACGAGGCAGCTATTTTCTCAATGCGCCCCACCCCCTGGCCCACATTTGCAATGTAGCTCAACAGTAGGAACATCTCGGAGGAGAGGAAGGGGAACGGACACAATTCTTAGCATTTACACACATCCCCAGAGAGATGAGCCCCCGGAGGTGGAGGTGGCTGCGTGTTGCCATGGAGACCCCTTCCCGGCACTGACCGCCCCGGCCGGTGGAAGAGGTGTTCATACAATAACCCACCCCCTTGATAGATGGTTTGTACTTCGTCTGCCCTTATCAGCAATGGCCAGAGACAGAAGGGGGGCTGGATGGAGCTGGGCTGCTAGAGGCTGCAATGGCCCCTTGGCTGCAGCCAGGCAATAAATAACAAAGGGAGCGCGAAAGCCTCCGGCGACAGTCATTAAAGGGCCTTTCCACAGGCAGGAGCCAAAGCTGCAGGGTTACGGGGGAGAGCGACATAGAGCGAAGGACAGACCAGCCTGCGTTTGGCCGTCTTCAGCCTGCTTGACTGGGCCCTGCTTAAAGCAAGCCTGACTCCCAGCTAGTTCTTCCCCGCACGGAGCACAATACTAGGGGGTGCAAAGCTGCCGGGGGCTCATGTCCTGTAGCCGGGTTTCGTGTGGCCTGTGCTGTAGGTTAGAGCCACCTCAGGGCTGCTCTAGTTTGTTCTGCTTCCCAGGGCATGGGAAGACGAGTCACCACCAGCCCCTGTTTCTACCTTCCCATAACCTCAATGCTTCCCTTTCACCAGGGGTGAGAGCAGAGCCAGCTTCAGCAGCTGTCTAGTGGTTGGTCTCTCTCAGGGCCTGTGTCCAGGTCCCTTTACACCACCAGGCTGAAATAGCCTTAGCTGAATAGAGATCAGATCCGCACTACGGTCTCTCTAGCAGCTTGAGCCGGTGTTCTGTTCTTTCTACTGCTCCCCTCCAGCTTGCTCCTGGGCGGGTGCTCACCAGGAGAAACGTGTTGCTTTCCAGCCTTGGATACAAACTTCTGACCTGATTTTGCCCAATGGCCAAACCTGTTGATCAGCTGGCCCATGCGTGGGTTTCCAGTGAGATGAGCCCCACCCAAATCACTGCTTCGGGTAGAAACAGAGCTAAGACCAAGTTAGAATCATAGACTCATAGGGCTGGAAGAGACCTCAAGAGTTCAGCCCCCTGCCCAAAGTAGGACCAATCCCACCTAAATCATCCCAGCTAGGGCTTTGTCAAGCCAGGAGGACTTAAAACCCTCTAGGGATGGAGCTTCTACCACCTCCCTAGGGAACCCATCCCAGTGCTTCACCACCCTCCTAGGGAAAGAGTTTTTTCTAATATCCAACCTAGACCTCCCCCACTGCAACTTGAGACCATTGCTCCTTGTTCTGCCATCTGCCACCACTGAGAACAGCCTCTCTCCATCCTCTTTGGAACCTTTCTTCAGGGAGTTGAAGGCTGCTATCAAATCCCCCCTCGCTCTTCTCTTCTGTAGACTAAATAAGCCCAAATCTCTCAGCCTCTCCTTGTAGGTCATGTGGTCCAGCCCCCTAATAATTTTGGTTGCCTTCCGCTGGACCCTCTCCAATGCGTCCACATCCTTTCTGTACGGGGGGGCCCAGAACTGGATGCAGTACGTTAGATGTAGCCTCACCAGTGCCGAATAAAAGGGAATGATCACTTTTCTAGATCTGGTGGCAATGTTCCTCCCAGTGCTAAACATGGTTGAGGAGTTGGGTTTCCTGCGGCTGGTACTTTGCTTGCACGCTGAAGTTGGTTATCGAGATGGGTTGGAGTCACGGAGACTGACTTTGTGAGCCATACTGGCTCTGAGCCTATTTGCGCAGAGTTGATTTCTCATATTCAGCTCCCTTTGAGCTGCTCTCTGGGCTGATGTGCCAGGAAGTGACCCCATGTTTGTCCTCCAGAACTATCAGCATGAATCTCTACAGCTGGAGCTAAAGACCAGGCGTGGCCAGTTGGGAGCTGTAAGAGACTCAAATCCTCTGTGGATTGGGTGCAGTTGGGGGCCATGTAACTCCCACTGACTAGTGACTTGCATCTAGGGTGAAAGGCACCTCTGTGCGAAGGGTTTTCATGAGACTTGAATGGTGGGTGGACTTTGAGTGGAAAGTGGTGCATAGATCTTACGAGGGTCTTGGAACTGGAGTGAATTGCATCCTTAGAGAGATTGGAGTGGGGCAGCCAAATGAAAATCCCTTGTACTTAACCTTTCAGATCTGCCTTGCCTTCCACTCTTCCTTGTGGCATTTGCCCTGAAGCATGTAGGTGAGTGAGACAAAGAATAATCCTCCAGCGTCAGCCTGGCTTTAGCTTTCCTATCGTGTGCCTCCTTGCCTCATATTCAGCCCACTGGTGGCTGGCTTTGTGCATGTGCTGTGCTCTTCAGTAATGTTGTAAGACCTGGACTCTTTGAGCAGCTCTGGTGGAAAGCCAAGTCTGGCTCCCTTGAGTGATGCTGCTGGTGCATAGCATCTGCAGAGCCCCGACCCCCACCCCTCCCCGTGGCTGGATTTCCTGAGGCTGGCCCTTGGCTTGTGTCCTGTGAATCACACCATCTCCTGTGCTGTGGGGTGGCCTGTGGCCAGGCCGATCACATGGGGCTGCACATGGCTTCTCGCAACTGCTTGCCTTCGGGCGCAGCAGCCGTCAACCAGACTGGGAAAGGGAACGATGCAAAACAAACCTCCCTCTGAAAAGTAAAACCACTTCAAACCGAGCAACGTGCGTGACCACTGCAAGCGTGTGCTGCTCCAAAGAAGGGGGCGTGTATGCCTGAGAGTCTCTCTCTGGGTCAAAATAACACAATACACAAGAGCAGAGTTTGGTTTAGATGTCAATTGCACAATGTGGCTCGTAAGTAACTATGTGAGCGGTGTGTGTGTGTGTGTGTATGTATATATGAGGGAGAGGCAGAGACTATCTTTGGGCAATAGACATATGGCAAAAAAAGGATAGAAAATATGACCGAGAATATCCTATTGCCTCTATATAAAACCATGGTATGCCCACATCTTGAACAGATGTGGTCGCTGCATCTCAGAAAAGATATATCGGCATTGGAAAAGGTTCAGAGAAGGGCAACAAAAATGATTAGAGGTTTGGAACGGGTCCCATATGAAGCGAGATTAAAAAGACTTGGACTTTTCAGCTTAGAAAAGAAGAGACTAAGGGGGGATATGATAGAGGTCTATAAAATCATGCTTGGTGTGAATAAGGAAAAGTTATTTTCTTATTCCCATAATATAAGAACTAGGGGTCACCAAATGAAATTAATAGGTAGCAGGTTTGAAACAAGCAAAAGGATGTTTTTCTTAATGCAGCGTGCACACAACCTGTGGAACTCCTTGCCAGAGGATGTTGTGATGACTAGGACTTTTTAACAGGGTTCAAAAAAGAGCTAGATAAATTCATGAGGGTTAGGTCCATCTATTAGCTAGGATGGGTACGAATGGTGTCCCTAGCCTCTGTCTGGAAATGGATGATAGTAGAGGGATCATGTGATGATTACCTGTTCTGTTCACTCCCTCTGGGGCATCTGGTACTGGCCACTGTCGGCAGACAGGATACTGGGCTAGATGGACCTTTGGTCTGACCCAGTCTGGCTGTTCTTATGGGAGAAACGAACTCTCTGGCTGCGTCTCCAAGTGCTTCATCCAGCATAGATGATGTTCATGCCACAGGGGCTGATTTGCTAGTATCAGGAGTTTTAGCATCTGCAAATCGTCCCCTGCAGCAATGCAAGCTCCATCTTTGTCTGGTCTGGAGTCAGGGAAGTCGTGCTGGTCAGCACAGAGGGGACAGCCTGCGGGGAACTGGTTATGTGCCAGCCCTTCCCTTGCAGATGCAGAAGTAGCTCTCCACCATCCCTGTCTCTTTGTCCCCAATGCATTCATGAACTCAGACCTGCTATCAGTCCCCTTTCATCCAGGACCAATCCAGCACTGATTGGCTCCTTCGTCGCAGCCGAATCTCTGCAGGAGGCTGCTGACTTCTTTAGTGCTTTTGAATATTTTGCTTATTGCAGATGTGCACCTTGTCACATGGGGATAAAGCAGCATTTGGCAGAAATTCCAGTCCGTGGGGATGTGGCCCAGCTTTCTCCTGTGCCCACCCTCCGGGGGGGGTTCAGACGGCGCTCATCAGCATAGCCCTGAGGACTGGAGATGTTGTCCCGTTCTGCCAGAGCCTGAATGGGAGGGGGGGGGGAATGCAGAACATACACTTCTGATCTCTCAGAGGAGGGATGACAGTCAGTTACTGCCACAGGTTACGTAGCACTGAGGCAGGGGTTAGTGTTGTGGTTAGCACATGGGAACAGATGATCGGGACTCCAGGTTCTCGTGCACAACTCTCTCCTAGGGGGAGTGGATCATAAAATCACAGAAGATCAGGGTTGAAAGAGACCTCAGGAGGCCAACCCCACACTCAAAGCAGGACCAACCCCAGCTAAATCATCCCAGCCAGGGTTGTGTCAAGCCTTGCCTAAAAATCCTCTAGGGATGGAGATTCCACCCCCTCCCTTGGGAACCCATTCCAGTGCTTCACCATCCTCCTCGGGAAATAGTTTTTCCTAATATCCAACCTAGACCTCCCCTATTGAGACCATTGCTCCTTCTTCTGTCACCTGTCTCCACTGAAAACAGCCTCTCTCCATCCTCTCTGGCACCCCCCTCCAGGTAGTTGATGGCTGCTATCAAATTCCCCCTCGCTCTTCTCTTCTGCAGACTAACCAAGCCCAAATCCCGCAGCCTCTCCTCATAAATCATGCGCTCCAGCCCCCTCATCATTTTGGTTGTCTTCCGCTGTACTTTCTCCAAAGCATCCTCATCCTTTCTCTAGTGAGGGGCCCAGAATTGGACATAACACTTTAGATGTGGCCTCACCAGCACCGAATAATAGGGAATAATCAATTCTCTAGATCTGCTGGCATCGCTTCTGCTAATGCACCCCAGTACACTTGTAGCTTTCTTGGCTACAAGGGCACACTGTTGACTGTCATCTAGCTTCTCATCCATGTCAATCCCCAGGCCCTTTTCTGCTGAACTGCTGCTTAGCCAGTCGGTCTCCAGCCTGTGACAATGCTTGGGATACTTCTGTCCCAAGTGCAGGACTCCACACTTGTCCTTGTTTAATCTCATCAGATTTCTTTTGGCCCAATCTCCAATTTGTCCAGGTCACTCTGGACCCAATCCCTGCCCGACATATCTACCTCTCCCCCTAGCTTAGTGTCATCAGCGAACTTGCTGAGAGTGCAAATCAACCCATCAAGTAGGCCATTAATGAAGGTGTTGAACTAAACTAGCTCCAGGACTGACCCCGGGACACTCTGCTTGATACCAACCACCAAGGAGACAGTGAGCTATTGATCACTACTTGTTGAGCATGGCGACCTCGCCAGCTTTCTATCCACATTACAGGCCGTACTTCTTTAACTTGCCAGCAAGAATATTATTGCTGGGAGTTTTCAAAGATAATAGCCAGCAGCTCTGCAATCACAACAGCCAATTAGTTGAGAAGGCTCCCTTAGCTCTTTTCCTTGCCTGTACTATGGAGCTAACTGTGCTGCTTACCTACCTCTCGGCAATGTTATATTCCCGCCACCGGGAACATCTCTTTATGGAGGGAGCATGGTCTAGTGGATAGAGCAGGACACCTCGGCTGTCTTCCTGATGTCATTGACTCAGAGACATGGGAAGTACAGGTGCAGAGCAAGGTGCTGCAGGAAACCCAGGTTTTCTGCAGGGCTTCCCCATGCTCAGGGCCCAACCCCACTGCTCACCAGCCTTGGCTCTACCAGCCCCAAGTCCCAGTCTCTGGGTGGCCCCTCCAGAGTCCCACTGGCCTCGCCATCCCCCTGGCTCCAGGCCACCAGTCCTGGAGGCTCCACTATGGCTCCGGATTCTGCTGCCGGCCTGGCTAGGTTGCCAACTCTCCTGGATTGGATGGATCAGATGCTATTTGCAGCAATGGTGTTCAGTCCATCCAGTCCAGGAGGGTTGGCAACTGTAAGAGTGACTCTAGCCAGAGCCGGTTAGGGGCGTGAACAGGTGAAGGGGGGTGGCACTACTCAGCACCCCCACCCTAAAAATAGCCCCAGCGCCACTGCATCGAATTTGTGAATCCTTGGGGCAAGATTTTGCAGATGCTCCAACTCAGTGGGGGCTGGGGGGGGTCAGTTCCTTGGCTGTCAAATTAGAGCCCCCAGAGGTCTGATTTTCACCACGGGAATTGACATCATTTAGAGATGTGGGTGTTCTCAGCACCTCTGGAAATCAGCCTCAGCCTCCACTGTTGAAGGTCCCACAATTAATTGACAGGTTACAAAATGTCAGTGGCTTTGTGTCTCAGTTTCCCATCTCTAAAAACAGGAATAATCTCTGCTTACCCCAGGCTGTGGGGCTGAATTGCCTAATGCTTGCCAAGAGCATTGAGATCCCTCGATAAAAGGTGTTAGAGAATGGCAGGGTGTTATTACAGGTGTTTTCTGTGGACAACTCCCCTCCCCCATCATACACACGGTTTTTGTGGGTTCAAACAATTCCTTTACCTTTATAACTGATGTGGCAAGCCCAGAGGTGCCGGGGCCTGGAACTGCCCAACCCAGAGTAGGGATGTTAATTGCATTAATCATCTAATTGAGTAGTTGATGGAATTTCCATTGACTAACCAATTAGTCGATAAGGGAGCAAACTGCAGATCCGCAGTGGAGTTGGCTTCCGGCCCCGGGAGCTAACCCCGCTGCGGCTCTGCCTTTTAAATGGAGTAAGAGCCGCTTGGCTTTCTTTCCATTTAAAAGGCAGAGGACCAGGTACAAGCCAGGAATCAGCTGTCCCGGCTTGCGCCCAGTCCCAGACGCTGCACCTCTGCTTTTGAAATGGAGTAAGAGCTGCAGGCTCTCCCTCTCCCTGCCTCCTTCCCGCCTGGTACGCGGTCACCCCACTGCCCTCGTCTTCGCTGCTCTCTCTGGGGCATGCCTGGGAGGAGGGGAGAGCGGCGTGTCTTTGCCAGGCACGTAGGGCTGAGAAACGGAGCTGCCGTCACAAGACAGGGCTGCCTTGGGGTCTGCTGTTCTGCCGGATGGTGTGGCAGGGGGCCTCTTTCTTTCCATTGTGCTCCTAAGGGCCAGCTTGTCTTCCAGCTGCCCAGAGGGTTATTTTCATGCCGGGATCTCCCTGCAACTGGTGTCTCATTGAAGTGCAAAGGGGGTGAGGATGCTGCCCATGCTGAGCATGGGAATAGCAGGCAAAGCGTAAGCTTCCCATCCCTGGGCACCTCAATCCAAACCTGCAGCCGCACTTCTGCCTACACCCTTCCGGCCCCTTGGAACTGCGGCTGCACCTGCTCTCCAGCGCCCGCGCTCCTCTGGTGCTGCCCGGACCCCTCAGCCACTCCATCTCCGGCTGAACTGCAGCTCCCCCTGCTGTTCTGTCTTCAGCCAGGAGGCGCTGGGCTTCCTATCCAGCCCCTGAAATTGCTTTTCCTTCTGAGCTTTGAGCAAATACACGTCAGGCCTGCGCCATGGTTGGACCGGGAGAATCCTCCTCGTTCCAGCGTGGGTGCAATCAGAGACGGGCGACATGGGACGGGGATTTTTTGTTGTGCCCAGAAAGGCCCTAGGATGGGCCGCCCAAACACAATCCCCTCCCTCTCCTTTGGCTTGGTCCCTGTCTAGCCCATTGCACTATATGTCTCCGGCCAATGGCCTCTGTTCCTCTCCAGAGTGTCTGAGCCCCTCACGGTCACGGCTGCTTATTAACTGTGCCTGGTGAGCTAGCGGAGTAGCGAAACTGAAGCACTTGGCAGTGCTTATCTACATGGGCACACTCAGGAACAGTAATCCAAATTAAATGTAAAAGTGGATTAGTTAAACTGCATTAAACCCCTGCATTCAAACCAAATTAAGAGCACTTAAGTTCTGAATGAGAGCATCCACACGCAGCTTTAATGTGGTTGAACTAATCCTCTTTACATTCACACCTTTAGCTGATTCCGATTAACTGTCCTGCCTGTCCCCCTGTAGCCAGCCTCTCCTGCTTTGCTCCTGGGCACCCACATCACCTCAGTTTGACCCAGGAATTAAATGCAGGTTTCCTGAGTCCTACTACGGAGCCCTAACCATTAGGGAACCCTTCCTTCTTGTCATTCAAGAACCTTTTGTCGTTTTAGCCATGTGCTGCGTGCAGCAGGAGCAGGAGCTGACTGCAAGATGGGTTAGTGGTATCCCTGCGAGCTAGCTTGTAATGAGTCTTGAAAGACACAAAGCCGTCAAGCTGTTCGCTGGCTCAGGATCCCGGCTCGCTCAGGAGTTGCGCCGGAGACCTTATTAGTGTGGTCGCTGGCATGCCACAGCAAGTTACCGAGATGGAGAAATTACTTTTAACAACACTGGGAAAGTAGGGGGGGAAATAACCCAAGCAACTCTCTCTAGACATGTATCAATAGAGAGGGAGCCAGGCAGCTGGGAACAATGCCTTTGTGCACACAGCCGGGGTTCTGGCGACAATCTGATCATCCAAGAGCTTGGGGCACAATTCCACCGCGGTCTTAGCACAGGCAGAGTTCCTGGGTTGCAAGTTCTTTGCTGTGGGTAGCCCTTGGAAACGAGCCCTCTTTTGGCCTTTCAAGAAATGCAGTTTGGGGTGGGAGGTACAGCGCCTGGCGCAGTGAGCTCCCAGCCCCGTGACCGGGGCTCTTAGCAGATACTGGGCTACAAGTAAATACAAGTAGTAATAATTGTTAGGACGGCAAATAAGTCACAGGGCTCAAGCATCCCTGGCAGAGCTGGCTGAGTGCAGACATGAGGCCCTTGGACATGGTGATGCCCGAGGTGTCTCCCTACGACTCCAGCGGCTCTGACGTCTGGTCCCACGGGTCCCAGTGCGGGGCTGTGAGGTGCTGAGCCTGTCCCCTAGATTATTATCTTTTATATTACAGCAGCAGCTAGAGCACCTAACTCAGAGCAGGGCCCCAGTGCGCAAGGTACTGCATGTGCACAAACTAGGAGATTTGAATAGTGTTTGCAACACGTAAGGGACTTGCCCAGAGTCACCCAGAGGGGCAATGGGAGAGCTGGGATGAAAACCCAAATGCCCCGCTTATGACTGTAGTGCCATGTCCACTAGGCCACGCTGATGCCACGTGAGCCAGCCCTTGTGGAGGTGTCTTGGTCAGAGCTGGGCTCAGCTAACACTCTGGCTGTGTCTAGACTACACCTCTCTGTCGACAGGGAGATGTAGATTAGGTGCATAGAAATTGCTAATGAAGAGGGGATTAAAATATCTCATGCTTCATTAGCATGAACATGGCCACCACCTTTTTTCGAAACAGAGCTTTTAAAAACAAAATGCTTTTTCAAAACAAAAAATTCCCTCCTCCAATGAGGTTTACAGGATCTTTCGAAAAAGGGTTGTATTTTCAAAAGATCTGCGTCTAGACTGCCATTTTTTTTAAAAGCTCCGTTTCGAAAAAAAAGCATAATGTTTATGCTAATAAAGCGTGAGATATTTATATCCCCGCTTCATTAGCAATTTCGATGTGCCTGATCTACATCTCTCTGTCGACAGAGAGGTGTAGTCTAGACACAGCCACAGAGGAGTATAGAACTGGAAGGGGCCAGTCCCTGCTTCCACAGGCAACCCCATCAACTAATCCCTTTTGTCAATGTCATTGGTAAATTCAAGCTGTCTTAAAACCAGTTATGTTCTTTGTCTCTCCTCCTACTCAGGGGCTGTCTCAGAGTTTCACTCCACTGATGGTCAGGAACCATCTTCTCTCTTCCAGGCTAAATTGATTCAGGGCCAATTTAAACCAATTTCTTTTGTGCCGACCAAAATTCCCTCTAAATTGCGCAGCAACGTGGCCTCACAGCTGCTGAATCAGGCTCGCCCGGCCAGGGGCTCAGGGCTCCACCCATGGAGCTGCCTGAATGGGTGGGGCTGATTAAACAGCTGTGGGGACCGTGCTAGTACAGGTCAAACCTCTCTCATCCAGAATTCTCTTATCCGGAAACATCTGTGGTCCAGAATGATTGTAGTTAGCCAGGTGTCCACTTTTCATGGGTGTGGCCAAATTTCCCACTGTCCCATAAAGTTTGTTTACAGCCCCCAGTCCTAACTCTGTGTTCTGTGCTGTTATGTAGCTCTAATTTCCCCCCAAATGTCCTCTAAAAGCACAGTAAGCAGTGGGGGGGTGTCTGGACTACAGGGTTTTTTAAAAAAAAAGTGGCCTTTCTTTGAAAAAACTTCTCCTGAGTCCAGACTGCTGCCGCGTTCTTTCTAAAGTAAATCGAAAGAACGCGGCAGGTTTTTTCGACTGTGGAAAACCTCGTTTTATGAGGAATAATGGATTTTTTTTTTAACGTGCTCTTTCGAAAAAAGGCGCTATGTAATGCAAACTGCTTTTTCGAAAGAGAGCATCCAGACTGATTGTAGTCTAGACGCTCTTTTTCGAAAGAGGCTTGCAGTCTAGACGTAGCCTGGGATTGTAGGTAATGTTGCTAGAAAATACTGACCTCCTATGGTCCGGAAAACTTTCTCATTCGGAACCAGTCTGGTCCTGAGGGTGCCGGACAAGAGAGGTTCAACGTATGGAGGGAACCTTGGTGCTGACCCCGTCCTTTGGCTTCCACAGTTCTGCCAGTGCAACTGAGCTTTCTGTTTAGAATCAGTTTCACTTTCAGGTTTGCCTGCTCTGTCAGAGCTGCTGGGTAATCACTGAATCCAGGAGCAGGAAAGCCTGTTTGTACCGAACGTTATAGCAAAGAACTGGAGGAAACATTTCTCAGCACTCTAGGCCTCATAAAACTCCCCACCAAGCCCAGAATTTGGCACCTCCCTTTCCTTCTTAGCCACTCTCAAATAAAGGCACTTGCTTTGGATGCACAAAGCAGCCACACAGCTATCCCAACCCGTGCACGCATGTTTGCATTTTAAACAATGTACGTGCAAAAGTGTGAGTTGAGAGGCTGCTTGTACAACGTGGCCTGCTGGTCGTGCTTGGGAGTTGTGTATGTGTGACGCACAGGGGGTAGGAGGTGTTTCATCTGCCAGCCATACAGACCTGGCACTTCTGTTCCAGCTATTGCCCCTCGAGTTTCGGAGGTGCAGTCCCCAGTGGAATGACCAAAAGGCTAGCCATCGCACCTGCTGTATATGGTGGAGAATCCCCTCCACACCCCTCTACTCCCCAATGTAGCATTTCCTGCTTAGAATGGGCTTAAGTGTGGAATATTTTGATTTTGTGGTACTTGCATTTACCACCATCAGCTCCTTCTGGCAGAAAATTCCCAACCAGCTCTTCTACTTCCCTCTTAATAGCATTTAAAGTGATGTCCGGGCCCCTGAGCCAGCCCTCTGTCCCCTGATGTATTTCTCTTCAGGGCTCACACGCCATGTTCTCTGTATCTTCAAGTGTTTTATGCTTTGGTGTGTACCTGTGTATGGATACTGTGTCCGCATGCACATCCACTCTGTGTGTGTGTGTGTGTGTGTGTGTGTGTCTCAGGCCTGTGCCCTCTGTCTGGGCTGAGTGTTTGTGGTCAAGAGCTATGTGTGGGTAGCGCGACCCGGCCACTCTTGTGAAAATACTGTGGGATTCGTCGGTTTCAGCAGAACCCAGTCTGTCTATTGCTAGAGAATCCGGGGTGGATGTTTTTTTAACAAGGATGGTGGTTTGTACTGAGTGTGTGTGTGTGCGTGCATTGTGCGTGCACAAGCCTGTGTTGTACTTTGTGTGTGCCGAATGTGTGTATATATTCTGTGTTCTGGAGGGCAGCTGTGCGGTACCTGTGCCATTCTCTGCATACGTGTGCTTCGTGTGGGAATATGAATGTGTAGAGCCCTGTCGACCGGTCTTGTATGTATGGATACATGCGTATGCTGGGCTCTGCTGGGGTGTTCTCCAGTGTGGAGGTGAGTGTGTGAATGCCATTTGCTCTGACGTGACTGTTCTGCACTCTGCATGTGTAGGCAAGTGAGTGAATGAATGTAGTAGGCCGGGTGTGTGCCTATGCATGTGTGAATAGATTGTATTCTTGGGTGTGACTGTCCTGTGTTCGGTGCGCTGTGTTCTCTGGGAGTGTGCCTGTGTGCAGGCGTACACGTCACTCTGCATGTGCATTGGGTAGGTAATTTTCCATCTGCTTAGTAAAACACTGGACATATTTTTAAACGACCCATCACAATATTGCAAAATGGGGACGCGTGTTCTGTACCTTTGTTATCACGGTGCAATCCCCTCGGCTCCAGTGGAACAGCCCAGTGCCCTAAGGGACAGCTTTCCTTGTGGCTATGGAAAGCCCGGGGTCCTTGGCCAGACCCCTCCCACCCACACATCTGGAAGAGTCCTCTCTTCGCCGCACGCCCCATGAGAGCAGGGGGAACTGAAGCAGAGAGATCCTGGATTCGTTAAAAGGCATCACTGGCAACCGGGCTGCACTTTAACTGCCTCTGACACCAGGCTTGTCAAGCTGGTCCGTGTCTGGGGAAGGCAGCCCTGCTCCGGTGCGTGAAGCAGCCACCGGACAGGACAAGAGGGGGCCGAGGCACAGAGGCCAGCTGGATTCCTCCCAGCGGCCTCATAGACCGTGACAAACTGAGGTCCTGCAGGGGGCGTTGTCTGCCACTGCCCGTTACGAGACCAAGACGTGAGCATCCCATCCAGCGCCTTCCAAGATGCCTCCAGGGGAGAAGGGATGTGTGGGAGACGCGGCACATCCCCAGTCTCTGGGGCACTGCTGGAATCTCTTTTCCCCCATCCCAGAAGAGAGTGTATTTAGGATTGAGGAGGGGGGCGGGGGAGGCGCTGGCACCATGGAGCTCTTGGCTACAAGAGGCGTCCCAGGCTGCGGTCCAGCTGTCACAGCCCCATATGCCAGGGCGGGCACAGTGCAACCCTGCCACCCAGCCTGGAGATACCAGGACAATGCCTGACCATGTGGGGCTGAGTTTGGAGCAAGGGCAGCACAGCGTGCCCAGGTAGATAAGGGGTCTTGGCCAGAATGAGCCCCACATGAATGGCATCTGGCCTCTGTATGTGGCCACCGGGCATCCAGTCTTCCTTCTTCCGTTAGCCTACCCAGGGAGGTCGGGTCAGAAGGCAGGCAGCTGCCCTCTTGGTCTGCCTCAGGCGGCACGAAGGTCTGTCCATTCGCATCTTCTGGGATTCAATCCGCACATTGCCTCCTTGGCTTTCCTCGGCCTCTCTTCCCGGCCTGCCTGTCCCGCCATGTCCTTCACCACGCCCCCGGCGTGCCTGCTCTGGAACGTCCGAAGCTGCGAGGTCGCGCTTCCTGTGTTCCCTCAGCCACATCAAGGACATTGACTTCCACCCGAATGCCTCCCATGCCTCTTTGTAGGATGCTTCCTCCTGCAGGCCTGGGCCCTGCCATCTCCTCAGTGCCCCACATGGCACTACAGGGCACACCATTGCTGTGTACGGGTGGGATTTCGGTCTCTGGCCTACGCTTGTCAAACACCCCTCCCCCACTCTCGCCGTGATGTTATGCCGGCCCGGCCCACCTCTGAGGTTCAACCACCTTCTTCCATGCCCGGTCAGTCTGCTTTGAACTCTCCCCATTGATCTCCACAGCCTTTTCCCCTGTGGCACCTCCCTCATTTCCATCCCGCGCCTGCTTTGCTGGTCGTACCACCGCTTTGCTCTTGCCTCTAGGCCAGCCCTGATGCCATGCGATGGTCACGGCAAGGGGGCTCATTGTTCCAACACCTTTGGATCACGGTTTTTATGGGTTATCTATGGGGCATACAGTGGGGTCAGTGAGTCCTCAGACGGTCCCTGTTTCCTCAGAGCTGAGGGAGCCATCCTTCTGTCACTGGGAAAGCCCTGAGGCTACCCTGGAGGGACTCTGGCCAGCTCGCAATCTCCCGCCAAAGTCTCAACATTGGCGTCTGTGGCCTCGGCCTTTCCTAACGCCCAGCTGTTCTCGTTCGACCGTGGCACGGACTGACTTCTTTCCTCCGCTCTGCCCCTCTCCCGAAGCCCCACCCTCGCTCTGCCCCCACCCCGAGCACTCCCCACCCTGGCGCACCCACCATTCCCCTAATTCTAATGGGCCCCAGTATCTTCACCCCCTTTCAATGGGGCATCCAGGCCACTCCCATCTTAATCAGAGGGAACTTGTCTTCTTCCGTGGGAGGAAGATCAGCCCCTCAGGAGCCCGATGTTTAGCCAAGGTCTGTGCTGTGGGGCAGCCTGGGCCTTTCCTATGGACTAACTAAGCCCAAATCCCTCAGCCTGTACCCCAGCTCTCTCTTCATTATGGTTGCCCTTTGCTGGACTGTCTCCAATGCATCCATGAGCATGCGGTGCTTTGACTCATACGAGGTTGGCGATGCTGGTCCAGGATGTAGGGAGAGGCATTCTGCTGGATGTAACACTTATTTTGTCCAGTTATTTTATTTACAGGGAGAGCTACGGAAGAACGACCCAAGTCGCATCCCCCTCACACACAAGCCACTCCATATCCCACCCCACTGCCAAGGTGTGCAACTGGAAATTAACCCCTGTGTCTACTGAGGACCATATGGAAATGTCTGCCCAGAACAGCAAGAGGATCTAGAGGTCATGGGGAGCATGTAACTTCAGCAGAGCGGAGCAAAATTTTTCATCAAAATTGTTCCCCCAAAAATGCAGAGACAGGTCGACTGAAACAATTTGCAGATGTGTCCATTTTGCGGAATTGTTTCTGTCCATAAAACCCCCCCAAAGAAACTTTTAAAAAAATCAAATTGTTCCATTTTGGCATTTTGATAAAACATTTTGATTTTTTTTCCCAATTGGACCCAACTTTGTTTCAAAATTCGCTTCCGTGGTCTATTTCCAAAAAGGTGTGTTGGGGGGGACGGGACCCTGAAATCCGAACAAAACAGCTGGACTCAAAGCTAAATTTTCCAAATCTTTTTGATTGGCCAAAAGTATTTTAAAAATGCCTTTAGTGTCAATCCAAAATAACGTTTACCAACGGCCAGCTCTGCCTTTCCAGGGTGTCGGCTCAGCCAGGCTACAAAGTCACTCAGCTGTGACATCTGTTCGGTCTGGAGGGTGGCTGAAAAGCAGCTCACCCGTGCCGTCGGCTTTACTAACACGGCTCGCTCAAGCTGCCACTTTGCTCGCTGGAGTCTCGGGCTCCATTTAAAAACAAATTAAGTCTCGAGCTGCTCTGGTTGTAATTAAAACCTCAAACATCTGAATGGAGCAGAGCAGATGCAGAGCTGAGTCTGCCGAGAGCCTGGGACTGTAGCTTGGAGAGGTGGGAACGGCGCTATTCATCTCACGGCGGGGTTGGCTAGTTCAGTGCCCGGTGATGATCATTCAGATGGTTCCAGTGTTAACTGTTTAATTCCTCGTGTAAGGAGGCAGAGGACGCATCATGGAGCTGCACGTCAATGGTGAAAAATGTCTCCTTTTGGCACCAGCAGTGAGTGGCATTTGGGAGTCCAGGAAGGAGCCAGAAAAGCCCATGGGCGTAATCAGACCCTGCTGAGGGACAGCCAGGCCTAGGGGAGCTCAGAGACCATGCACAATCCTGTTTGGAGGAGCTGCCGGATCTGTGAGTGGGGACTCATTCTGGTGGCTCACTTGGGTGAAGCTTATCTGTTGGGTGGAGCATGTCACTCCTCCCTCTTTGGGCTGCAATAAAAGCCAATCGAGAGCCTAGAGCAGGGGTGGGCAAAGTACAGACAGCAAGCCACTTCTGGCCCTCAGATCTTTTACTCCAGCCCTTGAACTCACACTGGGGAGCAGGTTCAGAGACTTGCCCTGTTCTGTGTGCGCCATGGCTTTATTCATTCATTAATGAGGGGATGGATTGTGCCCTCAGCAAGTTTGCAGATGACACTAAGCTGGGGGGAGAGGTAGATACATTGG
>JANRFK010003894.1:17939328-17957369 GCA_030068395.1 Apalone spinifera | reverse complement strand
GCATGCGGGGGGAGGGGGGCATTCAGTGCCCCGGGATGTTACTGGTTTAATGTGGCAAGGGGAGAGGGAGTTTGTTGTTGCAGAGAACAGCACAGAACTGGAGCCGCAGCGACTGGTGCCCTGGTGACCAGCAGACCCTGCTCAGAGGACACAGCTGGCTCTGGCTAGATGAAAAATAATGGCTGTTGCTGGGGGATATTGGAGGCTCTGCTGGGAGAGAAGGGGGCTTCTGGTCTGGACAGGGAGCAGAACAGGCCGAGCTCGCCTGGCTGCAGGGGAGACCCAGATGTGCTGGGCTGCGGAAGGCCAGGCCGACAGGCCTGAGGGATCCTTTGCTGCGTTCAAAGCTCAATAAACCTCCTGTTTTGGGCTGGCTGAGAGTCGTTCTGGTCTGGAGAACAGGGTTGCACTGTTCCCTCTGGGAGTGGAGGCCCTGGGGGTCCAGAGGGATTGGGCCCCCTGAAGGGGCTCACGGCGGAGGCAGGCGGCTGAAGGCCCTGAGGGGTGCCATCCAGGAGGCGGAGGGGCAGACCTCCCCCGGTGAGAGCGGGCCCCCCAAGGAGGGTCGCCGCACTGGAATGGACCCCCTGAGAAAGGGCTGTCTCACTGCCGCTGGACTGGAGCGGGCTCCCCGCAAAGGAACTACCGCACTGGAGAGGGAGGTGTCACTGGGGACCAATGGGCCGAGTGTGGGCACAACCTGTGAGCCGTGACAGATACAAAAGAAATAAGCCTCCAAAGAACAGAGAATGAACCTATGGAACTCCCTGCTACTGGACACGATTGAGGCCGATATCTGAATGTAAGGCAGAAGAGGCTCACACGCTAGTGGTGATAGTAATTACAGGCCCCATCAACCCTACGGCTTCAGAGCCTACGGCTGTTTGTTGTCTGGTCAGGAAGAAACAGTCACCTCCTTAGGGTATAATGCTGTGCAATTGTCCTGTGCCCGGTAGGACTGGTTTGCATTCCTCCCAAATCCTGCTGGGGAGTTTAGGAGGCAGAGTTCTAGGATATCCCAGGCCCTTCCCTTCCATTCACACACTCAATCAAAGCTCTTAAACAAACCAGTGGGTTTCTATTATGCCCATGGACTGATTCCCATGACTCAGCGAAGAGACGTGGCAGGATATAACCCAGCTGCAAACGGGTGAGGTGATCCCTGAGTCCTGTGCAGATACAGTATCCGCATCTAATCTGGGATCCACAAACAGGGTCCATGGCTATGAAGTGGATCTGTAGGGCTCTAGTATCCATTGCCAGCTTCTCTCCTCCAGGGGCTCCCTCCTACACTGCTAGCTTCTCCGCTCCTGCCAATGGGGAGAGACTGGTGCAGGGTGCCGGTGCAGGGGCAATTGTCCAGGAGCCTGGGTGATTTAAAAGGGGCCGGGGGGAGAGGAAGGGCTGCCACAGGCAGCACAGCAGGGCTCAGAGAGGCTTCCTGCTCCCCCTCGCTCCGCGCTGCTCACAGAAGTGCTGCCCTGCCCTGAGAGCTAACTCCTCAGCTCCCACTGGCTGGGAATTGCAGCCAATGGGAGCTGCAGGGGCAGTGGCTACAGGAGTTGGTGCAAAGAGATCTCTGGTCTCCCCCTGCCTAGGAATTGGGCTGGTTGCTTCCAGGGGGCCAACCAAGGTAAGTGCCAATCCCTTCCCCCAAGCCCCTGCCCTGCCTCTTCCCCTGAGTGCACCATGTCCTCTCTCCTCCCCCTCCCTCCCAGAGCATCCTGCACCCCACGACATAGCTGAGAGGCTCTGGGAGGGCCAGGGAGGAGTTGATCGGCAGGGTTGCTGGCAGGCGGGAGGTATGGGATAGAAGGGGAGAGGGGAACTTGGTGGCCAGGGTGGGGTGCTGAACACCTGCTAATTTTCCCCCAGCGTGTTCCAAGCCTGGAGTACCCATGGAGTCAGCGCCCTGGCCTCTGTGAAACGGGGATGTTTTTTCCCTGCCTCATGGAGCTGCCATTGGGGTAAATACATGAAGGGTTGTGAGGGCATTCAAAGGGTTGCGATAGGAGCCACGGGCCTGGGCAGGAGCTTCAAGAAGTGGTGCTGGTGTATCAGTGAGCTCCAGCCTGGGCAGCCTTAGGAAGGGTGGAAGGTTTAGCCCCAGTGTCCTGGCACATGGCATGGCCATAGCAGTTCCCCTCTGTCCCCCGGCATCCCTAGCACCTCAATTGGGATAGTCCCCGGTGGAGCTGGTTGGAAAAATTTCAGCTGAACAGTTTTCCATCCGAAAACGCAGCTGCCTCCGAGTCAAAACCTTGTGCCAGGGTGCGACAATTTCAACCAAACGTTCCGCGGGAAAAAGCAAGAACTGTTCCGGCGTTCTCATTTCATTGGCTAATGTCAGAATATTTTGCTGTGATGAGGTACATGTTTGGGTTCAACTTGTCTTTGTTTAACTTCATTTTAACTTTGATATTAAACTAGAATATGAATTTTAATTTCTCATGTGTATTTTATATTCTATGCACTGCCGGCAGCACTGAAACGAAATAGTTTTACCTGATTTGAACTGAAATATTTCATTGTTTCCAAATCTCTCTTTTTTTTTTTCTGGAATTTCCATTTCACATTACGTTGCTTGAAATTTCAACTTTCCATTCAGGATGCAAACTATCTCTAGTCACTGCCTTCTGTTACAAGCTGCTGTGTCCACAGGGGGTCCCAGCCCCAGATCTGAACAGACCCTCTGACCTTGATGAAGTTCTGAGCCAGATGTCTAAGACTTGCACTCATTTCTGGTCACTCTTAAATAACTGTTCCTGTCCCAGGATGGGTGCAAGTCCTTGGGAAATGTGGTGAGTGCTGTAGAAAGAGTGTTTGATTTGGAAAGCAGAGCAGAGTCCCAAAGGGTGGATGATGTTCCCTGAGTGTGGGTGTGATGGGGTGGACTAAGCTCTGATATCCCCTACAGGGGGCTGGAGGCCTTGCCACGCCCCATCCCAGAGAGAGGAGCAGAAGAGAGGTCCTCCAGGCAGGATAGAGTGGCTGTCTCCACAGTGGCCAATCAGGGCCAAGCAGACCAGTATAAAAGAAGCTGCTGGGCTAGAGCCTGCCAGTTCTTCATAGGAGCTTGGTTCTATAGTCTGACTGGGAGAACTGCAGCACTATGGACAGCTCCAGCTACAAGCTGGACTTTCAACTGGGGTGAGGCCCAGGTCCAGTGGCCCAAGACTGGCCACAAGCTCAATACCAGAACTGATAGCACCATGGTCTGGGCTAATGAGATTCTAGCCTCCGAACCTTGACAAGACCAGACAAGGCAGCATCTGGGGCGGGGAAGAGACCCAGGGAGCAAAGTAGTACCAGACGGCCTGGCAAAGAGCTTACCCCCCTCAGCCACAGAGGGGCGCTCACAAGCAGGGCGGACCCTGTTACAGTGAGAGATCCATTCTGTTACCATAACATTTCTGTTTTCCTCTCCCCTCCCAGTCTTCCGGAGGTGCGGATCTCAGACAACGGCCCATACGAGTGCCACGTGGGCATTTACGACAGAGCTACCCGGGAGAAAGTGGTCCTGGCGTCCGGCAACATATTCCTGAATGTGATGTGTAAGTGAACGCCTTTTCCCGGGTGGGAGAGGGCAGTGAGGGGAGCTATGGAGGAGAGGGGCTTGCAAAGGAAAAAGCCCTGCTCCGAAATCTCTGCACACACCCGATGGGAAGCCAAGAGTTGGATGCTCTTCTGGAACTGCTGGCAAGGATGCAGGGACCATTAACCTGCTCCCAGCATGCAGTGTGCATCCCAGGCATGAACGTGGCCAAAACAAGGGAAAGAATACAATGCATGGTTGGGGACATAACAGAAATGGAGCATCTCTGCATGACAAACTCCATTGGGGTGTGACTTCTCCCATAGCGGTCCCTGCATGTGTGCTGTTCTCCACATTGTTGAACTTCCCAAGAGGAAGGAAACTCCTGCACTATTGTGAATACAAATTGGAGGACTGGGTCAAAAGAAATCTGACGAGGTTCAACAAGGACAAGTGCAGAGTCCTGCCCTTGGGATGGAAGAATCCCAAGCATGGTTACCGGCAGGGGACCGACTGGGGATTACAGTGGATGGGAAGGTGGATAGGAGTCAATAGCGTGCCAAGAAGGCTAACAACGTATTGGGCTGCATTAGGAGAAGCATTGCCGCAGATCTAGAGAAGTGATTATTCCCCTTTATTCAGTACCGGGGAGGCCACATGTTGAGTGTTGTGTCCAATTCAGAGCCCCCCCCCCCCATTACGGAAAGGATGTGGACTCATTGGAGAGGGTCCAGCAGAAATCAACAAAAATGACGAGGGGGCTGGAACACATGACTTACAAGGAGAGGCTGAGGGATTTGGGCTCACTTAACCTACAGAAGAGAAAACCCAGGGGGATTTGATAGCAGCCTTCAACTCCCTGAAGGGAGGTTCCAAAGAGGATGGAGAGAGGCTGTTCTCAGTAGTGACGGGTGGCAGAACAAGGAGCAATGGTCTGAAATTACAGTGGGGAGGTCTAGGTTGGATATTAGGAAAAACTATTTCCCTAGGCGGGAGGTGAAGCACTGGGATGGGTTCCCTAGGGAGCGGATGGAATCTCTATCCCTACAGGTTTTTAAGTCCTGGCTGGGATGATTTAGGTGGGATTGGTCCTGCTTTGGGCAGGGGTTGGACTCATAGACTCCCGAGGTCTCTTCCAACCTACGATTCTGGGATTCTATGATAATGCAGTCTCCGATCCCTCTGCTGTTGCTCCCAATGCATCCCCAGAAGGGTTGAAGTCCATGTCTCTTATAGTTTCGTGCCATCACTGAGTACAAAGCCCAGGAGAAAGGAGCTGGCCTGGGGATGCTTGAAGTGGCCAGGTTTATCCTGCTTGACTGATGTGGCCAAGATGGTGGTCTCTCTGCATATAGTAATTGCAGGCAGCATGGAAAACATTCCAGTCTTTTCGAGGGCAGTCACAAGGAGAGCAGAGGTTGGTTGCAGAGATCATGCTGAGTGGCTCAGCAGGGCTCAGTGCACCCCAGAGAAATAAGGAGCTGAAGAGTGGGCTGCCCCATTGCAGGACAGCGTGAGGGAGCAGCCACTTGGGCATCTGCTGGGGTGGTGTTTGTGGTTCCTGGTCTTTCCTCTGGGATGGCAGCAATCGCTGCGCGGAGCAGAGAGGAGACAGCAGGAGAATGCAGCTTCTCTGCAGCACGTCATTAGGCAGGGCACCAGGCGGGAGGGGAAAGTTCTCACAGGGATTTTCGGGGGGGGAATTGCGGCTCACCGCCCACTTCCTGCACAGGCACCGTCTCCCAGCAGGAACCTACTCAAGCAATCGAGTCCATGCCCGCTGCCTTTGCGGAGAAGCCGCTGTGAGCCTGGTAGAGTTCAGAAGCTAAGCAGGGTCAGGCGAGGTCACTGCTTGAGAGAACGGGCCCCGGAGGAACAACTAAGCCATGGTGCTGATTGGGAAAGTGGCTCCCTTCCCTCTGAGCGGTGCTGAACGAATGCCCCTGAATGGTGGTGGGGAGCTGCCGCTCTGTGTGGCAGGCCCTGCATGTAAACCCCAACCAGCTGTGGGTATCAGAGGATCCGTGGCACCACTTGTGTCTTAGAGTCCATGCTGACTAATTATCTCCTGCCAGCCTCAGCCCCTGCCACCTCTGAGGGCTGCAGCCTCTTCCCTCCCTATCCGTAGTGGGTCTATCAGTCATTGCCCCCGAGGGCCACAACGGATGTCAGGGCCCTGTTGTGCCAGGGGCTGTACAGACACCTGTACTAGGGTGTGCCTAGACTACAGGGTTTTTCCGAAAAAAGGGGCCTTCCTTCGAAAAAACTTCCCCTGAGTCTAGACTGCCACCGCGTTCTTTCGAAATTAAATTGAAAAAACACGATGGGTTTTTTTTTACTGCGGTAAACCTCATTTTACGAGGAAGAACGCCTTTTTTCAAAAGTGCTCTTTCGAAAAAAGGCGTTCTTGAATGCAAACGGGGCTTTTTCCAAAGAGAGCATCCAGACTGCCTGGGTGCTCTCTTTCAAAAAAGCGGCTCACTTTTTCCAAAGAAGTGGTTGCAGTCTAGACGCTCTCTTTCGAAAGAGGCTTGTAGTTTAGACGTACCCCTAGAGAGCACAGGGAAAGGAGAGGAGGAGAAACTGAGGCAGTGACATGTCTTGGGTGGCTTGCCTAGGCTAAGCCTAACTGCAGTCGCTGGAAGAGTCCTACCTTGGCAGGTAGGTATATCCAGTCCTGCCTCACCCTGCTCTGTGGGAAGAAGGGCATATAGTAGAATCTTAATTATGAACAGCAGAGTTACAAACTCATTTGGACCTGGACGTACGCAATCAGAGAGCTGCAGAGATCCCACCTCTGGAGGAAAAAACCCCAGATACAGGATACTGTGTTAAACATAAACTGCTTAAAATAAAGGGAAAGTTTAAAAAAATGAACAAAGTAAGGAAACAGTTTCTGTGTTTCAGTTCAGATGGTTGAAAGCCAGGTTTTTCTTCTGCATAGTCAAATTTCAGAGTTGTATTGAGCCAATGTTCAGTTGTAAACTTTGGAAAGAACATCTAAACCCTTTGTTCAGAGGTACCAGCCCTTCCGAGTTACGAAGCATCCCCCTTTCCAAGGTGTGTAGAATTCTGCAGCTCTTCTGTAGTTCTTAGTGTTGAGCGATCGGGGAGATAGATTCTGGGATACTGACCATAGCTCTCTTGTCGTTGCCACATCCTGCTTGCTTGGGATCCAGCAGGCACAAAAAATCAGTCCACTTGTTCAGAGCTCTCCTGCCCGACAGGCAGTCACTTGGCAAGCTGGTGCCAATGCCAAAGAGCAAACAGGTTCTCTCCAGGCTCCTGGACTGAATTCCTGTGCCTGCCTGGAACTGGTGTGGGGTCTGGGCATGCAGAAGTCTCTGCTGTCAGCCTTTGGGGATGGTTCAGTTTATATATCTCAGTAGGCATAGCTTTACCCATGGTGCGTCCCGGTCTGTAGTGACCTGTAAGTGTATTGCCTGAAGCAGCCTGTCTCCCAACTAAGCTGCAGGGCAATTGAAGAACCGATACATGTCTCAGATAAAACAGTAATGACCAGAGGGGACAGAAGTTTCTTGGCCATTAATGAGCAACTGGAGGAATTTGACCAGAGATCGTTCTTATGTAATGATAGAAAAAGGCAAAATAATTACCGTGTGTGTTAAGAAGTTATTAGAGCAACAGCTTGTTGCCATGGCGACGTCGGCTCCATGCACGGCACTGGCTGTTCTTAGCAGTGACAGATTGGCACGGTGGCAATCAGCCCCCAGATGTGCACTTTCTGGGTGTTGTTTTGGCTTCCCCATTCACTCTGCAACAACGCTTCTTGTACCCAAGCTAAAGATCCCTGAAGTGCCCCAAAATCCTGTGGGGTTTGCTCATCACATGGTTTACCAGCAGAATGATTATGGTGTGAAAGTGGGGATAGGGAGGTGCTGAACCTTCAGAACCCCTTCAGAACCAGGTCCGGGGCTTGGATTTTACCCTGTTAGAGAGGGAGACACGGCTTAGAAAGTTGGCGTCGGAGTCTGAACTCTCGCAAAGCTCTGGGCTTCTGGGAGCAGAAGCTGCCCCCTGTCTCCCCACCCATGCTTGGGCTGCCGACTCTTGCTGCCAGCCCTTTCCCCACCCCCTGCACGGGATCCTGCTTCATTGGTTAACCAGTTAACTGATTAACTGGGGCTTTACATCCCTACCTCGGCGTGCGGAGTGAACAGCCACATATAGAGGGGACTCAAACGCGTCTCAGAAACTGAAGGCTGCTTCAAGTGCATCAGTATTGGGAATGACCAATAACGTTGAGTTCTTTCAGCAGCAGCTCCATATTGTTGCCCCTAGATTGGGGGACTAAGATCCAGGGAGGGGAAGCGAACGGCACGAGGTCGCACAGCAGTAAAGCTGAGACCCACGCCCACCTCTTCCAAGGCTCAGGCTGGTGCCTTGGCCAGTCGGCCTCATTGTCTCCCATGTCTTCCCGCTCAGCCCTTAACTCTTACTCAACCCTCCGTTGGGGAGGTTGGCGTCTTGCCCACGGTAGACATTTGTCTCATGGACAAAAGCGACCCTACTTTTTGTCCCCCAGCTGGCGGGGGCACTGCTTGTCAGTGCTGAGATGCTCTGGGACTTGTTGGGGGGCCCTGGACTGGAGCAGCTGGAGGTGCTACTAGTCAGAGTTGAGGTGTGGCTCCGAGCAGGTGCTACAGGCCAGGAACGGTGCAGGTTGTTGAGCGGCATTTCCCTCGTATGGGAAATGTCAACGTTTCTGCCTTTGTTTTTGTCCCCGGTTGGGAGAGCAGATAACGGGGACATGTGGCTCTAACAGCCTGCTTACTGGACGAGTCGTAACCAGGTCTAGTCTGGGGTGTTGGTGCCACAAGGTAACTACTGCTTACGCCGTGCCTGGTAGCAGCGAAATAGCTGATGTTGGCTGACGTGCCGAGGAACTCCAGAGGTCAAAGCTTGCATTGCTACTGCCTGAACTAAAGAGTTACCCATCACCTCTGTGGATTGGGCACAGAGGGGAAAGTAAGTGGGTGCGCAGCTCCGGCAAGAGCAAGCTGAGCTCCGGCAAAAACCAGCAGGGAGCTATTTCAAGTGCTGGCAGGGACCCGGGTTGCAATACAGTGTCTGTAAGAAACAGAAGTTCCTTTCACCCCTGTTGGTCACAAAGGGGCATTGTGCTGCACCCTCTCCATTGGGCTACCCTAACACTGTGGGGTCAGGCTACTGTAGAACAGGCCCCTCCAAGAGGACGAGGCGAAGGGAGATGGGCCTCGGTCAGGCAGGAGGAGTCTGAAAAGGCCAGATACCCGGGCAAACGGTAAGAGACACCATTGGAGAAGAGTACAAGCCCTGTTCCTGGCCAGCTTGCCCTATTCTGCCTGTTTTATCATGGCAAAGAGGGGCAGGATGCGAGGGCAGTGGGGGCTGGTTCAGTGGGGGCTGCTGGGGTTATCCATTGGCCTTCAGAGCAGCAAGGATGCAGGAGCAGGGCAGCGATGTGTCACCATCAAAGCAGCCGTGGAGAACGGCCGCACTATAAGACATGTCTCTCTGCTCCTGGCCAGTCCGGGTGCTCAGAGCCCCTGGAACCTAATGAATGGGACGCCCTGCCCTGCTTCAGGCTGTCATACGCTGACTGATAGCATGTAAGCACTTGGAGATCCCTTGTGTGGCAGTTGAGATGCCAACAGCTCTCTCTGCGCCGAGACGCTGAATGAACTTCTGTGCTCCTCTGGCACATTTGAGGGCCCAAGGATCTCAAAGCACTTCACAAGCATGATCCGTGGATTAGGGCTTGTAACCTTCTCCCCGGTGGCTGGTCTAGACTCACTACTTGTTATGGGTGGGGAAATTGAGGGTGAAGTTTAATAAGGACAAATGCAAAGTGCTCCACGTAGGAAGGAACAATCAGTTTCACACATACAGAATGGGAAGCGACTGTCTAGGAAGGAGCACTGCAGAAAGGGAACTAGGGGTCATAGTGGACAACAAATTAAACACGAGTCAACAGTGGGACACTGCTGCAGAAACAGCCATCGTGATTCTGGGAGGCATTCACAGGAGTGTGGTGAGCAAGACACGAGAAGTCGTTCTTCCACTCTACTCTGTGCTGATTAGGCCTCAACGGGAGTATTGTGTCCCGTTCTGGGCTCCACGTTTCAAGAAAGAGGTGGAGAAATTGGAGAAGGTCCAGAGAAGAGCAACAAAAATGATTAAAGGTCTAGAAAACGCGAGCTATGAGGGAAGGCTGAAAGAACTGGGCTTCTTTAGTTTAGAAAAGAGAAGACTGAGAGGGGACATGAGCGCAGTTTTCAAGTATCTAAAAGGGTGTTACAAGGAAGAGGGAGAAAAATTGTTCTCCTTGGCCTCTGAGGACAGGACAAGAAGCAATGGGCTTAAACTGCAGCAAGGGAGGTTCAGGTTGGACATTAGGAAAAACTTCCTGCCTGTCATGCTGGTTAAACACTGGAATAAGTTGCCTAGGGAAGTTGTGGAATCTCCATCACTGGAGATATTCAAGAGCAGGTTAGGGATGCTGCTGCTTGGTCCTGTCATGAGGGCAGGGGACTGGACTCTGACTTCTCGAGGTCCCTCCCTGTTCTAGGATTCTGTGTGAGGTGATGTCCCCCATGTGAAGCATACTGAGAGATGAGCTGACGTAGTGGTGGCAGACGCAGCATGTCCCCACGGCGATACAAAACCTGCAGCACCCGGCTCAGCACATTGAGCCTTGGGGAGCTCAGGATGCGGGGCTAAAACAACAGGGTCGATGTTCAGTCTCTGAGGCCGTCCCCTCTCTTGAGGTTCCTCAGCCCACGTTCAGATGTCTACCCGGCCCTGTTTAGCTGCAGATGGACCCCTTCCCACTGGGGAGTCTGATGAAGAACTCCTGAGGCCTAGCTCTGGATCTTAGCCCCAAATCAGTCAGTGCTTCCACCAACTTGCCATTGCTTCTCTTGGGAGAGCACGGAGGTCGGTTGCGTGCTTCCTTTCTCTTGGTTTGCACACTTCCTGCCCCCATTCCCGCTAGAAATAGCCTCATGCTCCGTGGGCAGGGCCGCGCAATGCATGACTGCTGGCTCTGAGTTAGACAAGTCCAGGGGCTCCCGGGAAATGCTCTCTCCCTCGCCAGCCTCTCCTACCCGTGTGCCATCTTCAAGGGAAGCCAAGGACAAAGGCCCTCTGGAAATTTGCATCTGGCCAGGTTTGGAAGGGGGATTCCAGGAGCTGGCAGTTTCAGCAAGAGGCAGAGCGTAGAGAACAAACGTGGACGGAGTCAGGTGCAACTGGAATTAACCTCTTCATCACCAGGCACCCACTAGGCAGCGTGCCCTTCCGGTCAGCTGCTTTGTGGGAGGCGGCTGGCCGGATGGAGGTTGAGGGTGGATTTAGATCAGCAGGGAAAAGCTCTGGAGTTAGGAAAGTGGGAATACTGAGCTTGTCCCAAGCACACATCAACCTAGTGATCTCCAAGTGCTCCAACGAGCCAGGTGTATGTCATTACCCCGCTTTAATAATGGAGGAACTGAGTCACAGAGGGGCAGTGGCTTGTTGAAGCAGAGTCAGGGGCAGCACTGGGGCTGGCTGGCCAACAATGGCTGTCATTGGCAAGAAAGAGGGAAACTCATTTTTGTCCCGAACTGGATAGAACTTGTCCCCAAATCTCCCATATCACAGGGAAAAGGACTAACAACCAGCTGGAGGGCTTGTGGTTCCAGGCCATGGTTCATCCTGGGCTGGATAGGTTTCTGCAGGATATGGCGGGTAGGATATGGCATTTCTCAATGCAAAATAAGTTTACTCCAGAATGTTTGGAGCAGCTCTTGCTCTTGTCCCGAGCACGTGTCAACCCAGCGATTTCCAAGAGCCAGGTGAGTGCCGTCACCCCGCTTTAGTAATGGAGAAACTGAGTCACGGAGAAGGCAAGTGGCTTGTTGAAGCAGAGTCAGGGCAGCGCTGGGGCTGGCCCACTAGAGTCTATGCCGAGATTCTTTTTCTTCCTGCGGCCATTAACGGAGCGCATCTCTCCTCCGCAATGCCGTCTGCTCACCTCAGCTCTGCAGGCCCAGATCCTCTGATGCCCTGCGCCGCGGGCAGAGACAGAACCTGCCGCTGGGTACGTCTGCGCTGCAAGAAAAGACCCGCCGCAGCAAATCTCTGGGATTCGTGGGGGTTGGGCTGAGGGACTAAAAATAGCAGTGTCGGTGCCAGGCCCTGAGGCCTTCCCCTCCTGCCTGGATTTCAGGCCTCAGTCTGCACAGCTATTTTTAACCCCGGCTCTGGGACGCTCTGCTGCGGGGTTCTAGTGCGGTGTCAACCTACCCTCAGTCTAACTCCTACCTGCGCCGGCCGCAGGCCTCCGACGTCGCTCGCTCCTGCACAGCCCCCGCCGCGGGCTCCGCCGTTGGCGGATTGCTTTTGCCACTAGTGCAGAGGTGTCAGGGTGCCAGAAGCGTGGGATTGAAGCTGGCACCTTTGTGAGCGCGCAAGGTGCCAAACACGGGCTCTACCCACCGGGGCGGCAGCCTCCGTGGAGTGCTGACGTTTCCAGAGCCTGGCCGGGAGGTGGAATTGCGAATTGTGGCTGATAATGATTCGCCTCATTTGGGAGCGGGCCCCGGAGGCACATCGCTCTCCAGGAGTGACAGGACAAGGCTGCAGCGAGCCAAGCTGCTAGGAAGAGATGGGTTCATTTATTAAGAGAGGGCGGCATTCTGCTGCAGGGGTAGGTCTTGATCCCTGGGGACTGGTGCTAGTGGATCCCTGTCTTCCATCCCTCCAGCCCCAAGAGCAACTCTTGCACCCACTAGGCAACGTGCCCTTCAGGGCAGTCGCTCTGTGGTAAGTGACTGGCTGCATGAGGCTGAGGGTGGATTTAGATTGGAAGGGCAGCTGGAAGAAGCTCTGGAGGGAAGATTGAGCTTGTCCCGAGCACGTGAAAACCCAGCAATCTCCAAGAGCCAGGTGAGTGCCGTCACCCCGCTTTAGGAATGGAGAAACTGAGTCACAGAGAGGGCAAGTGGCTTGTTGAAGCAGAGTCGGGGCAGCGCTGGGGCTGGCCCACTAGAGTCTATGCCGAGATTCTTTTTCTTCCTGCAGCCATTAACGGAGCGCGTCTCTCCTCCGCAATGCCGTCTGCTCACCTCAGCTCTGCAGGCCACCTGAAACAATGGTCCAGGGAGTAGTGAGGACTGACCTTGAGCAGCCCCACGGGCTGCCAGCGCTGGCACCTCCAGAGGCCGATCCGAGTGCCAGCATTGTGCAGTTTCCCTCCCAAGCACAGCCCAGGAGGTGCTGTCTACTGAATGGCAGCTCACACAGGTGGCCAGACTGGGAGGAGCTTGGATTGTGGGAGGAGTTTGAGAACGTGGGCACTTCTTTTTTTTTTCCTCTGTGCTGATCCCTGTTTTCTTCACTGATAAGTTTATCAGAGAGAGGCCAATAGCTCAGAAGACGGGATCTGTCAGGCGATGGTAAAGGCAGGTTGTTTCTGCACCTCTCTTGCCAGGGACAGCATTGATCAGAACGTCCGATGGTTCCACCATTCCAGGTGAATCACAGCCTGCTAGTCGGTGTATGTTACACATCAGTACCTAGCCTAGATGTGGTGTTACAGCCACTGCTGTGAAGTCTGCCTCTTTAGTCCAAATTCGAGACTTGTGTGTTTGGCTCTTGAAGTCCCCAGTTGAACTAAGGATGTCAAGTATCGGGTAACTGACTAATCGAATACTCAATGCATTTTTGCATTGACTATTCGATTAGTCGATAGGGCACCTCTGCCTTTGAAGGCTGTTGCTACACTTCAAAGGCGAAAGCGCAGAAGCCCGGGGTCAGCTGAGGACTCCCCCACTGACCCTGGGCTCTGTGCAGTGCTGCCGCTTTGAAATGCAGTGGTGGCGTTTCAAAGCAGAAGTGCCGCATGGAGCCTGGGGTCAGTCCCCAGCTGATCCCGGGTTCCACACGGCGCTGCTGCTTTGAAATGCCGTGAGGAGCCTGACACCGGGCTCCCTGTGGCATTCAAAGTGGCTGCACGAAGCAGTTGACCCTAGACTTTGCGAGGCGCTGCTGTTTCAAAGTACCCTCCTCTTCTCTCTCCCGCCCCCCCCGGCTTGCTGCCTGATAGAGGCAGCAAGGGTGGTGGAAGCAACTAGACTACTATCCGATAAGCATTTGCTTATCCGATAGCCAATTAGTCCTTAACATCCCTCGTTGAAACCCAGTTGTTGACTAAGAACACAGATGATCGCGTGACATAAAACACGCTGGCGGGGTGAATAGACACCCCACTAAAGTAGGGACATCAGCGGCCTATTAAAAAAACTGGGGCAATGGGCTACAAGCGACCCCGCCCCACATGGTTGCAGCTAGTTCAGATACAACAAGGGCCCGCTGCCGGACGCTGCTAGCTTATACTCAAGCTGGTCTTAGGGACACCCCCGGCCAAAGTCACTTTGAAGGTGTTGCCGCAAACCTTAGAATTTTGCCAACCCCCACTGGAGTCTATGCAGAGATTCTTTTTCTTCCTGGGGCCATTAAGTAAAAGCGCCTACTCCCGGCAGTTTCATTGTATTCAGTGCACACACTGGAGGCAAGCTAAATTGGCAATTAAAGCAGCAAAAATACAAGGAAAAATTATACCGCATTACAGGGAATGCAGTGCTAGGGAAAAGGAACTCATCACACAAGTAGGGAGAGGGAAACTTTTCTCGCCCAGCTCTGCAGTGTTGACCTGTAGCACTTTCTGCTTGTCTCCCCTTGGGCCCTTGCACAGTTCTGTCAATGCACCTCTGTTCAGGTCTGCTGCGTGCCTTTGGGTCTGAGCCTCTGCCCTAGCTAACAAAGGCAGCTGGGGAGGGGGGGATTTTTCAATGAAACTACTTTTGTCAGGAAAAGGCTGATTCATAGAAACTGAAACTTCTCGCGGGAAACGGCCGGTTTGGATCAATTTTTCAACTTGACAGCTGTTTGGAAAAAGTTGCAAAATGATCATCCTGGCATTTTCTAAGCAAAAAATTCCCTGTTTTCAGCTTTTAAATGACATTTTGTTTCCATTTTTAAGTGAATGGTAGTTAAAAAAAAATGAAAAGGTCTAAACCGAAATGAAACATTTCAATAGGCCTGAACTGCAATTGGCAGGGGGAGTTTTCAGTTTGCAAACATTTTTGAGATTTAGACATCTTGTCCCACTTTGCAATAAGACATTTTTTTCAAGAGCTCAACATTTCTTGCAGGCTGGGAACACCATTTCCCACTCAGCTCTGCTAACAAATCCACCAAGCACTAAAAGTTACATTCAGAACACCATGCTTATGTCATCCTATGGATGCCACGGCTCCTACACAAAATCCTATTGCTCTCTGCCACTGCCACGCAGGAGACAAGCCTCCAGCTTTAGACAAATCTAATTGTGTATGTTTCTTCCAGCAAACCCTCCAAGTGGGGCAAATAATAACTGGATTGGGAGCTTTTTTGCTACCTGTTTCCAGCTGTGGGCCCAGTCAAACCTGTCTGCTGGATCCGTGCTCTTAAATCCATTTCACCTCTATCAAAGCTGCCTTCTCTCCCTCTCCAGGCGGCCCTGCTCAGAGCCTCTGCCTTTCTTACTGGCATCTCCCAGAGTGCTGAGAGCCAGACTGCTTTGCATGTACAAATTAACTCTACGCACCCGGCTAGTTAACCTTCCTAGCAAAATTACAAAGACAGCTCATGCTGGAAACACAGGGGAGCTGGGCCGGAGTTGTCTGCAGGGAAGTGTGTTTAGTGATTAAGCGAAGGCCCGTCTCTGAAAAAGCTCTTTATTAATTTCATCCATCTGTGACCAACCTCGGCAGAGAAGGGAGGCAATGGATGGAAAAATTGCTGCTGAACTGGTGTGTTTCAGTGGGAGGTATGTTTATTTATGGGGAAGAGACATATGTTTAAATGCTATGATATGATCATCAGCAAAATAAACCCAAGGCATATTTGCTTCTCTCCTTCACCCCCGCCCCTCAGCCACCCACGGAAGAGATCTGTTGTTTTGGGGGAATTCCCAATTATCCAGTTCCATAGTCTACAGGCACGGTGTTCTGTACTGACGTGCCACTGGGATTCCGAAACCAGCATCCTTGTGATTGCAGGGTTAATATTGGGCTTGCCGGGGCTTTGTATCACGTCTCCAGGACTGAGGTAGTGAGACCACGCGGGCTTTGCATTTGGTCTTTAGAGTCCCACCCCCGGAATCCAGCAGCACATTTCCCGCTTGCTTGGATTTAGCATTACATCTCCATCCTTTTGGCCAACTTCTGCACGCGGGACACAGGGAGTGTAGTTTCAGTGGAGTGACTCTGGATCAGAATCTAGCCGGCGCTGTGATGGAGCCCAGCCTTTAGAGGGGGGCTGTGCTTTCACCGCTGGACCCAGAGGAAAGCCCATTTCTCTCGCACAGGCTCCTGGAGCCAGCGCTGATCAAATTAAGCAAGAACATCCCAAGCCGTCATTAGAGTGCCTGCAAATTGGCTACAAGGGAGGATGGAGCAATAACGAGTAGTGAGCAAAGAAAGTTCACGTGTCCTCCGGAACTTAATTAGTAATAAAAAGTTGTACGGGGCGGAGGGGGGAAATCGCACAGGCCAAGCCATATCTCCTCTGGCTACCTCTTGCTTTCACGGAGCAAAATCCAGCAGCTCCCAGCTACCTCTGCCTGTTAATCTGGGTGAATCTGCCAGGACTTCTTGCCTCACCGTCTATTCTGGATCACTCTCTCTACAATGAAACAAAAAACAGGACTATGTAGCACTTTAAAGACTGTGTCAGCTAGACTAGACTAACAGGGCTACATCTCTGTTACTGTCCCTACAATGTGATTGCCTTGTGTCTGTGAGTGTGCGATTCTGCCCTCTAGTGGCCGGGCTCTCAATAGGGGAACGAGTGGTACAGTTGGCTAGCTACTGGGTGTTGCATCAAATGCCAGAGGCTGGTCTTTCTGGAGCAAAAAACCTAGGTTCTACTCCCAGCTCCCTGCATGAAGGGGATTCATAATACAAAGATGCCTGCCGTCGTAGATTCATTGCAGTTTCGTCTGCTGGGGTGTATGGGACGCCCTGAACCACAGTCTCGCAATGACAAGAGGAGCCCAAGCTCCGTGAAGTGTGTCCCACCCCAGAGCAGGCAAGCAAGACATTAGCACCTTATTCTCCAGTAAAGGCTCTGCTGAGCTCCTGCGAGGAGAGGAAAAGGGGGGAGGATTCTGCTCGGGGCTAGCTGCACCACTGCAGTGCTGCACAGGGAGACCTGCCGTTGACAGACAACAGCTTCTCCGCCTGTGCAGGGGAACGTGGAATGGGTGGAGCACAGACTCCATCCCCATCCCACAGCCAGCCTAGGGGGAAGTAACCCGGGCTTGCCAAAAGGTCAGCAAAGATGAGGCTGGGTGTGCTGTATCATATCAAGGTTGCCTGAAGCTTTTCATTATAAGGCTCTGTTTTCAGTTGCTTATAACGTTGTCAAATGTTAACCCTCTGGGCTGCAACTTCACAAGCCGAGTGTCTGGCTCGGGCTGAACAGGTTTGGAAGGTTTCAGCCAAAACAGTTCCGCAATTTGCGAGGAGAGGGGTGGAGCTAAATATGTGGATGGGGTGGAGCTAGGCCAATACTACTTAGATGGAGCTACTATAAGGTCGGCTGGATAACCGTTCTCAGAGAGTAGTTATTAGCGGTTCACAGTCATGCTGGAAGGGCATAACAAGTGGGGTTCCGCAGGGGTCTGTTTTGGGACCAGTTCTGTTCAATGTCTTCATCAATGAGTTAGATGATGATATAGAGAGGACGCTTATTAAGTTTACAGATGACACCAAGCTGGGAGGAGTTGCAAGTGCTTTGGAGGATAGGGTCAAAATTCAGAATGATCTGGACAAAGTGGAGAAATGGTCTGAACTAAACAGAATGTCGTTTAGTAAGGACAAATGCAAAGTGCTCCACTTAGGAAGGAACAATCAGTTTCACACACAGGCTACGTCTAGACTGCAAGCCTCTTTCGAAAAAGAGCATCTAGACTACCACCAGTACTTTCGAAAAAGCAAGCCACTTTTTCAGAAGAGCACCCAGGCAGTCTGGATGCGCTCTTTCGAAAAAGCTCAGTTTGCATGACACAGCACCTTTTTTCTAAAGAGCACTTTCAAAAAAAGGCGTTATTCCTCATAAAAAGAGGTTTTCCACGGTTGAAAAAACTGCCGCGTTCTTTTGATTTACTTTCGAAAGAACACGGCAGCAGTCTAGATGCAGGGGAAGTTTTTTCGAAAAAACCCTATAGTCTAGACACACCCATACAGAATGGGAAGAGACAGTCTAGGAAGGAGTACTGCAGAAAGGGATCTAGGCAGGGCTGGCCTTATCACGAGGCGAACTGAGGCAGTCGCGTCAGGTGCCAGACTAGGGGGAGGGGAAGGTGCCACTAGGATCCAGAGTGTAGAAAATTGTGTCTGCTTCTGGTGCACATATATTCTCCCTGCTCTAGATGCACAGAGATGGTGGAGTGCCATGAGAGGAGTAGAACAGGAAG
>JANRFK010003894.1:17926542-17939228 GCA_030068395.1 Apalone spinifera | reverse complement strand
ATGAGAGGAGTAGAACAGGAAGAAGGCAGAATAGAGACCTTTCAAAGTTTTGGCTCAAGCGAGGGGGCATGGGGGCATCATTTGAGCTCCCCGCCTCGGGTGCCAAAATGTTGTGGGCCAGTCCTGGATCTAGGGCTCATAATGGACCACAAGCTCAATATGAGTCAACAGTGTGACACTGTTGCAAAAAAAGCAAACATGATTTTGGGATACATTAATAGGAGTGTTATGAGCAAGACACAAGAAGTCATTTTTCTGCTCTACTCTGTGCTGATTTGGCCTCGATTGGAGTATTGTGTCCATTTCTGGGCACCACATTTTAAGAAAGATGTGGAGAAATTGGAACAAGTCCGGAGAAGAACAACACAAATGATTAAAGGTCTAGAGAACATAGGAGGGAGGATTGAAAGAATTAGGTTGGTTTAGTTTGGAAAGGAGAAGACTGAAAGGGGACATGATAGTGGTTTTCAAGTATCTAAAAGGATGTCACAGGGAGGAAAGGGGGGAATTGTTCTCCTTGGCCTCTGAGGATTGGACAAGAAGCAATGGGCTTAAATTGCAGCAAGGGAGGTTCAGGTTGGACATTAGGAAAAACTTCCTACCTGTCAGGGTGGTTAAACACTGGAATAAGTTGCCTAGGGAGGTTGTGGAATCTCCATCACTGGAGATATTTAAGAGCAGGTTAGACATAAATCTGTCAAGGATGATCTAGAACGTTCTTGGTCCTGCCATGGGGGCAGGGGACTGGACTTGATGACCTCTCAAGGTCCCTTCCAGATCTAGTGTTCTATGATTTCCTGGCCAACATTAAATAATTCTGGTGACCTTTCTATTGGGAAACTCGAGTGCTCCCATGCTTTAGAGAAGGGTCTAGAAATTTGGCAGTAGGGGAGAAGAGGGGCCTTTATGTCCAGAATGTGCCTTTTGCTAGTTCCAGGAAAATCCACCTAAATGTGGACAAGCTAGATATGCTCTTGAAAAATCACCGTTTGCATATGCTCAGTAGAGACTTCCTGAATGTCACAGCTACGTTCCCCAGAGATTCCATCTGCTCCGAGCAGACTGTAGCCTATGGCTGAAATGGACTCTCCCTGCGTCCTGGGGCCGGGCATTGGAAGTTAGAGAGGGAGATGGCCTCTCTTTCCTGCATCCAGGCAGTGAGAAAGAAGCTGCCTGAATCAAATGCACAGGGGACAAAATATGGCGGGGAGAGAGGTGGAGCTGCCTCCCTGCTGCATGTTCCTTAGCCCCGCTGTCCTGTTCCTTGTGGTCGCAGGACGACAGCGGTCTTGATCCTGGCCTCTCTGCTGCCACAGCACCTTGGTCTGTCATTGCGCTGGGTCCTCTGGCAAGCAGCAGCCACGCCAGGGCTGGCAAGCTATAGCCAGGGACGCTGCCCCAGCCTGTCGCACCCTCCCTTGGGTCGCCAAGGAGTGCTCTGTTGGCCCACAGTCCCCTCATCAAGAACGTCCTCCCTCTCGCAGGGACGCTCAGGAAACCAGGCACCTCACCTACCTGCAAAAGAAGACAGGGTGAGCCCCTCCTGAGGTGAGGAGAGAAGACCCCTCCCTGCAGGCTGCGAGGGAGGTGGGGACCAGGAGAAGAGAGGAGCTTTTGAGGTAGCTCCAGAGGCTCCCTTAGCTCTCAGCAGGGCACTGAAGTGAAGAATTCAGCTTCTAGTCGCCCAAGCTCCACAGGAGCCTCTGTGACCCATCTGAATTCAGAGGGATGGCAGACGCCACAGGCCAACTGGATTCATTAGCGAGGCCAGCCCTGTAGCAGGTAATGTGCCTCATTCCCTCCCTCCCTACTCTCTCTGTCCTGGAGGCCAGGCTGCCTTTTCCAAGAGCATCTTAGAGACTAACAAATGTGTGTATATATATCCTCCCCCACCTTTCTCTCCACTCTGCACAGCTGGGGAAGTGGGGTTTGCCCACCAAAGCTCACGAGACTATACAAATATTGTTAGTCTTGAAGGGTACGTCTACACTACAAGTTTTCTCGGCAAAAAATATGCTAATGAAGGACTCATTTGCGTGAGTCGCTATCCCATTTGCATATTTTCTGCCGATCCGTTTTACGCTGGGGGTTTTTGCTCAAAAACAAGCCGTGTGGATGTTTCCTTTTTGCACAAAACCCCCTTTTTTCCGCAAGATCCTTATGCCCCCCCAAAAGGAGGTATATCGCTCTTGCAGAAAAAGGGGGGTTTTGTGCAAAAAGAAAACATCCACACTGCTTATTTTTGGGCAAAAATCTCGAGCGCAAAAACGGATCTGCAGAAAATATGCAAATGGGACAGCGACTCGTGCAGATGAGTCCCTCATTAGCATATTTTTTGCCAAGAAAACTTGGAGTGTAGACTTAGCCTACGGTGCTATAGGACTGCTCAGTTCTTAACCTTACAGACTTGCCTGGCTACTCTGCGACTTTCCAAGAGGTTGCAGTGTGAGCTTGCTGAGGATGGGAGGTGCCTGGCAGCTGAAGGGCATGTGGAGATCCAAAGCTGGCTGCAGTTCCTGGCTGGTCTTTGGCTTTGAGGCAGACTCCGTGGCTGAGCACAGGCCGCAGGGCGTTGGCTTGTTCTCCGCGGGGGTTTAAGTGAGGCGATCGGGTGGCTTTTGTCGCTCATGACAGGCAATCATTTGGTCAGAGCAGTTACTGGTTTGAGTGCAGTGCTCTGCCAGCCTCCCCCGGTAGAGCGCTGCGGAGCCGCAAATACCCGCCTTCCAGACGTGGGGATTCGCATTTGCCAATGTGGATGCAGATTTTGGTGTCTCGAGCCCTGCACATTTGTGGATATTCCTATTACATCTGCACAGGCATCCGCACCTGCGGATCATTTACACAGATGTGGCCGCGGACGGCAATTTTGTATCCGCGCAAGTGCTCTACCTGCCGGTGCTCCTCGGTGCAGTTTTGCCAAAGCATCCCAAGCTCACTCCGCACCTGCCCCTGCTGCTGCAGCCCAGCCTCGGGTCCACATTTTGCCTTGATCTGGAGCAGCCAGCATAGGAGCAAGAGACTGAGTCTGCCAAGACACTAGGGAAGTGAGCGACTAGTCAGCACACTAGTTGCTTCCCCCCTCCCCCCCGCCCTCCGGCTGCCTCTGTCAGAAAGAGGCCGCAAGAGGGGAAGGGGAAGAGAAGGAGGTGCTTCTTTGAAACGCTGTGTGCAGCTCAGGTTGCCCAGCTAGCCCTGGGCTCCATGCTGCACTTGAATCCCCCACTAACCCGGTGCTCCCTGCAGCACTTTTGCCTTTGAAGGGCACCTCCGCCCTTCATTGGCTAATCAAATAGTTGATGCCAGTGGGGTTTTTTTGTAAGAAAAAAGGTGCAGGTACTGCAGGCTCAGACTTGTTGAGCAAAAAAAAAAAAGGAAAACGGAAAACTTGTTGAGCAAAAAAACAACAAAAAAACCCCCCCGGAAAAGTTGTTGAGGGGAAAAAAAGGGGGTTGAAATGCGGTTGTGGCCCCTTTAAGAGCCAAAACACTGCGCTTGGGAGCCAGAAAAAAACCTCCTTGCGTCCCGAGCAGGTTTCCGTCAGGAGGCAAGCAGTGCCAGGAAAACAGGTGCCGTCCGCGCGGGGGGAAATGCCATTCTTTTGCTGTGTGCTGAGAAAATAGGTGACAGTACACCGTACTGGGCTGTACCATCACAAAAAAAGCACTGGTCGATGCAAATTGTCACTTATTCGATTAGCCAATTAATTGAAATGTAACCTCCCTACGAGAGACCAAGTGTAGTTTGCATTTCCCTGGCTCTGTCCTGTGCCTAGCACGCGGGCGGGAGAGGGAGCAGCTTGTTGCCTGCTGCACCGAGGTGCTACCTGCACACCAGGAAGAAGCAATGATGGTCTGCTTGCTGAACCCGTCCCATGCCTTTCCCAAAGCCTAGCCAAGGCACGGTCAGAGCGCTTGCTTGTGAAACAGCCACCGCTGCAGTACTTGCTCTGCCAACAATTCTGTGCTGGGCAAGGGAACACCCCCCCGGAGATCCTCGGTGTGAGCCACTCCTGTTTTCATCGGCCCAAGGAGGATTTGAAGCCACGAGGTTCTGTTGCATTCTAAATAGTCCTTGCTCTGTGCGCATCCTTGTAGTATCCAGGCAGAGCGGCTAAGGGTGCAGGGAGGGCTACGCAGAGGAGCTGGGGGAGGGCTACGCAGAGGAGCCGGGGGAGGGCACAAGGGAGCACCCCGTTAGCAATTACACTTTTGGCAGGAGCATGGGGGGGCAGCGCACCTCCTGGGTGTGACCATGAATTGTCTATGTACCCAGGAGCCTTCCCTCGGTGCATTAACAATGGGGCTAACCTCTGCTGTGTGTGTTCTCTTCTCCTCTCCCCCCGAGGCGGAAGCATGTGGGGGCTAGCTTGTTTTGGCAGAGTGCTATTTATTGATTGACAATGGCCATGTTCCTCTGGGGGGGGTGTTTGAGAAGTCAAGGTTCAGCGGGAAAGGCAGGCGTGTCGAGCCCAGCCTAGGCATGACGGGTGCGTGTGGCATGAACCAAGAGAGCTCAGGCGTGGCGGAGTCACTCATGACTCAGAAACCAGATCCTGGTGTAACCTGCCCGACCTGCCCACTGATCTCTGCAGCCGCCGCCCATCTCTGGGCACAGCTGCGGCAGCTGCTCCACCCAGCACGGACATACGGTAATAGAGCTCCCTCGCTGCCAGCCTCCACAGGCAGGGGAAGTCTGTGTGCAGCCAGCAAGGCAGAAGGGGCAGTGTCTGGCAGCACCAGCTCCTGGCAGAGTGAGGTGCGGGGAAGCGCTGGTGAATGATGCAGTTTGTTATTTACGTTGCCATAGCAGTGATTGGGGCCCCGGAGTTCCAGGTGCTGTACAAACACGCGGCAAAAGACGGTGTCCGTCCTGAAGAGCTCCCGTTCTAGGGCCTCGCGCTTTACAGAGGCAGGGCGTAGTGCTCTATAAAGTACCCCCTTTAAAAAAGATAATTATAAGTACCTACAGTTTTCAGTCACACAACATTTTTTTTTTCTACCATTGCAACACATTTGTTTAAACAACTTAATCGTAGCCAGGCAGGCGATGAAATTTTTGGGTGTAAAAAGTACAAAAATAATAAAGCCCCGTCAAACTTGAACAAAAATTCAGTTTTCTCCAGATTTCAGTTGTGTTGACATACCCCCCAGACTTCTCGCGAGTACCCCTGAGGGTACTTGTACCACTGGTTGAGAAACACTGCTCTAGGGGTTTCCCAGGGTATGTCTAGACGAGAGGCTTTTGTCAACAGAAGTTTTGTCGACAGATACTGTTGACAAAGCTTCTGTTGACAAAGAGCGTCTAGACTACAGCCAGGTCTGTCGACAAAGCAAGCCACTTTGTTGACATGACAGTGTAGACACAAAGGACAGGGTAGATACAATAACACCTTCTGTCGACAGAACTCCGTCGACAAAAGGCGTTATTCCTCATAGAATTAGGTTTACAGCTGTCGACAAAACTGTCGAACGTTATGTCGACAGAACACGGCGGCAGTGTAGATGCAGGTATAACTTTGTCGACAAAAGTCCAGTTTTGTCGACAAAACCCTGTAGTCTAGATACACCCGGGAGGGCTGGAGCGTGCACCTCACCTTGCCCTCTCCACAGTGAGGGGGGAGTTGTCCGGACCCTTATGAGGCTAGTAACCTCTGAGTTACTCTTCCATGTGGCCCGACCTTTGCTAAAGCCTTAGACTTGTCTATGCTGGCTATTTGCCCCCATTCCAGTCACCCCTGTAGCTGCTATTTGCCCCACTGCGCCTATTTTCACTCACGGTGAAGGGCCAGGTATTTGCTTGCCTGACACAGGGTTGGCACTGAACCGGCTCTCCCCAAGTCTTCCCTTTCTCTTTTTCCTGTGTCTACCTCCTTATTTCTACCTCTCTCCCCCACCCCCGGGCCAGTAGAATTGCTGCCCAGCATGTGGGTTAGCCAGCAAGCCCCGTTAAAGTGAACACCCACCAATGACTGCCCGGCAGGCCCTGCTGCGTGTTCCATTTCTGCAGCGTGAAACGCAGGAGTCTCTCCATAATGAAGTAAGGCGCCCCGCTGGGAAAATGATCCTCCGCAGCCGAGAGGGAAGGGGGTCGCTGGAGCAGCTCTGTTGCCGAGGTGCTGGGACGGAACAGGTCGGGTTTTTCTGTGAGGGGTTTAGACATCAGCCAGCATCTTAGAATGATATCATAGAATACTTGGACTGGAAGGGACCTCGAGAGGTCAAGTCCAGTCCCCTGCACTCATGGCAGGACCAAATATTGTCTAGCCCATCGCTGATAGACATTTATCTAACCTACTCTTAAATATCTCCAGAGATGGAGATTCCACAACCGCCCTGGGCAATTTATTCCAGTGTTTGACTACCCTGACAGTTAGGAACTTTTTCCTAATGTCCAACCTAAACCTCCCTTTCTGCAGTTTAAGCCCATTGCTTCTTGTTCTATCCTCAGAGGCCAAGATGAACAAGTTTTCTCCCTCCTCCTCATGACACCCTTTTAGATACCTGAAAACTGCTATCATGTCCCCACTTAAAAGTTGCTTCCTCGTGTATCCATCGCAGGAGCTTTGAGGTCCTGCTGGAGTCACCTGAGTGGGGCTACGCAGACAGGTCTCTGGGGAGCTTGTGCCCATAGCACTAAATCCTTAGGGCAGGAACAGGAAACCTATAGCCCAGGGGCCGGGTTTCGCCTCTGGCTTACCTGGATCTGGCCCCCAAGGTTCAAGGCTCCTCCCCACATCATTGGGGAGCTGGCACTCAAGCCCTGTGGCCCCCCTCTCACCCAGACCCTGCACCCCACTCACATCCTACCACCCTCCTCGACCCACCAACCCTCAACTCACTCCTGCACCCTCTTTCCTGCCCAGACCCCACACCCCAAGCCTGCTTCCCAGCAGCCCCCTCCCACACACCGAACCCTTCATTTTTGGTCCCATCCCAGAACGTAGAGGGGCCCACAAAATCTACTAGCCTGGGTCCCCCGAGCTCTGGTATGTGAGGAGAATGTGTGGGTGTATGGGGGGTTGCTTCTCACTTTTGTATGGCCCCAGACTGATTTTTCTATGGTTCAGCACAAAAAAGGTTCTCTCCCCCACCCGCCTTAGGGTTTGTAAGCTAGGACTTGAGATGCTGAACACTCTCCTCTACCTATACCAATGGGAGCTGGGGGTACTGTGGTCCAGCATCTTCAAAAGAGGCATTGCTGAGTGCCTCTGAAAATCAAGCACATCGTAATAATAGGCCACTGGCCCCATCCTTCAGAGGATCTCAAAGAGCTTTGCAAACATTAAATGCTGCCTGCTGTTCTCATTAACCCACATGTGACTCCAAAGTAAGTCTATGAGTGCGGGACAATGGAGCGAGGCCTGCTCTATACCAGCAAGGGGAGAGCCACATTTGGCTAATTAACTGGTTAGACAACCCCCTGGCAAGGCAGAATATACATGGGTAAATTGAGGCATGCCATGGTTAAGGGCCTGATCCTGCCATCCCTCTGTGCGAAGCACCATGCGAGGAGTGCAGTCTTGTGGCAAGATGCTCCTTAGCGTTAGGGTGATCGAGCGAGGTGTGAGAGCACATAGCAAGATGGTAACTGACCCGGGACTAGTTAATTACCCTCAGGCTATGTCTATACTGTACCCATTTTGCACAAGAAATATGCAAATGAGGCTAAGCGTGGAATATCTGAGCCTCATTTGCATAATTAATGAGCACCCGCTTTTTGCGCAAGAGGCTTTTGCGCAAAAAGGAGCCATCTCTACAACTCCTTTTTGCGCAAAACCCCCTTCTTGCTCAAGAGCCGTTTTTCTGGAAAAAAATGCAGAAGAACGGCTCTTGCACAAGAGGGGGTTTTTGGGCAAAAAGGATCCGTGGAGATGGCTCTTTTTTGAGCAAAAGCCTCTTGCGCAAAAAGCGGGTGCTCATTAATTATGCAAATGAGGCTCAGCGATATTCCACGCTTGGCCTCATTTTCATATTTCTTGTACCAACTGGGTGCAGTATAGACACAGCCCCAGTGACAAGGGTGTGTGCCTCTTTCCAATCAAAATTGATCGAGCTTCAGTTTCCAGCCAGTGGATCCTGTTGTATCTCTGTCTGCTAGGCTGAAGAGACCTAAGATTCCTGGTCCCCACATAGGTACCAGTCGACTGTGCTCAAGGTACCCCTCCTTGTCTCTTTGTTAAGCGAAGCAGGTCGAGCTCCTTGCGTCTCTCACGATGAAGCAAGTTTTCCAACCCTTTAATCATTCTCTTGGTTCTCCTCTGAACCGCCACCAGCTGATCAACAATTCCATGGCAGTTGGGCACCTAACAGCCTTGGCCTGAGAAAGTATGGCCTAATGGTTGGAGCATCCACCTGGGTCCTCAAAAATGAGGGTTCAGTGTCCTACTCTGCCCCAAACCCTTTGGGGCAGTCACTCCGTCTCGAGGTGCCTCAGTTTCCCATCTGTACAACGGGGATAACAGGACTGGTCTGCCTTGTGGGTTGCTGAAGAGGACATTAAAGATTGTGAGAGGCTCTGGTACTGCAGCAACGGGGACCAGAGCTGTATCTTGCATCAGTAAGTTCTTCTCAAAATCTCAGCCTAATGACCTGGTCTAGTTTTTCAGTGATTCTGGGTACCCACAGTCTTCAGCCCCTCTAAATTGTAGAGGCCTCTGGGTTCAGCATAATGTGCCCTCTAATTTTTTCCAGCAATGTGTAGATTAAATTGTATGTACTCCAAGGCCTGTGCAGATGTGCACCACCAGCAGGAACACATGCTGCCGGCTGTGGGTGCTCTGCCAATGAGCTGGGAGGCATGTGAAACTCCTCGGTGGCCGCCCAAGTGCTCAGCTTACAGGGAACAGTGGTTCAGGTTCCTGACTTTGGGCCCCTTCATTTGAAAAAATCTGGGCCAAAGATGATTTGGCAGGAGAAGAACTTGAGCAAGCAGGAAGCACACTGTGAAAACTGATCCATGCCTGCTTTTCCCTGTCGCTTTGTCCTGCGCGCTGAAGAGCAGGTGGAGGCTGGAATGAAATGAAGGAGCAGAAAATGTGGGCCCAATAAAAGGAACTACTACTTTAACGCCATGTGTGGTGAAGCCGGGGGATACGCTGCTCGGCGAGGTCATGGAGACAACTCCTGTGGCTGGGTTCTAAAAAGGCCTGGGTAATTTTATGACTGCTAATAACATTTGCGGCTATGCAAGCTATGCAAACTAGGATAATAGGGTCAATCAAATCTTATGCTTCAGGACATAAAATGATCACTCCCGGGGATAAGGGAGGGATTTTGCTGCCATCTACAGCATTGCAACATTGAGTAAGCACAACTGCGGTTTCAAATTTCCTTCCTTTGCTGTGTCAGGGGCTGGCCTCTCTTCGAGGCCATCACCTCACATCAGGGCCCTGGTCCTGCTTGAGGATCTCTACCATGGACCAATACACCTCGCAAAGTGCCCAGATGAGACCTCTTTTGTGGCGGAGCCAGGAATAGACCCTGTTCTCTTGACCTCTCCTGTATCTCCACCGTCTTTCCTCAATGAACACAGCCTCCTCTCATCTGAAGTCACGAATTCTGCAGAATCCAAGAGAAACTCCCTTTCCTTTTCTCAGTCCTCCCTTCCTAGATCCCTTGGTGGCAGAAGCAAACCCAGGGCAAAATTTCTCCTCTCTGATCAGCGCTGCTTCCACAGAGACACCAAAGGTAGAACTTCTCCAAGAGGTGGGAATGGCCTTTGTTCTCCGCTCGCTTTCTTTCCCAGTCTCTCCGAGTTCATCCTGGGCACGGCTGACAGCTACATCATTAAATTCTGACATTTCTTAGGTCAGCAGAGATGCTTTACAACTCCCCGCCGGCTGGCTCTAAATTTAGAGGTCTCAGCATTAAGTAAAGTTTCCTTCCTCCGGATGGCACCTTTAATTGCATGTGATAAGTGATTCTGGTCGGCGGGCCCCAGCTGGGGAGGGAAGGAGGGTGATTTAAGGGAGAGAAGGGGAAGGTTACAAGCAACACGGGAGCACAGGGAGGGAGCTAGGCAGACAGTGAGAAAGCGCTTCGCCACTCCCATATGGCCAGTGCTAATTGCTGATGAGAAGCGAAGCAGCGTCTCCCTTATTAGAATCTGTCTGATACTAACGGGGTCCAGGAGAGATGCCAGTTCTGACAACACACAGGGCATTTGATCCTCTAGCTGATCGACGTCACTGGTGCAATGCCGTCTGGACCGGGGGTTATTTTTACACTGGGTTCCTGAAAATCAGAGACTTGTACCCCTCTGGTTGCCCGCTGTCTCCTTTGTCCGAGCGAGGCTGGAGCGGGGCTGCAAGGGCCTACTGGCTGGAGACCCCCTTTGCCCAGGCTGCCTTAGCTACTGATTTGGGGTGGTTTTAGCGGAGCTGTGGGGTTGTCTATTTCATAGTGCCAGTGAGCAGCTTTTCACGTGGGGCCCAGGGTCAAGGGGGCACCACATTGGCATTCACGGCCGGGGAGTCTAGGAGCAACACGTGTCGCACGTCACCGGCCTGTGGAACTGGTTGCCACGAGCGGCTGTCACAGCAAGACGGAGGCCGGGCGAGTGTCCGTTGCCTGGGGATTTCCTGGGTCCTGTGGACTCCCAGGGACGCTCTAGCAAGGTTCCTTGTGCTCCTTTGACTCTGCCCGGGAACTGAGTGCTGCCGGTCCCTGCAAGGGGCTGCTCACCCCAGCTCCAGGTTGGTAGGAGTGGGGCCTTACCCAGCCACTGGCAACGGAAAGAGCCTCTCTGGACCCAGACGTTGGGAGGCAGCTGGACCCTGCGTTTGCATTTCTTACTGTCTGGGTGGGCTTGTGGTGACCGTGCTGGCCTGAAAGGGGAGTTCGTTTCCTGCTTCAGCCACAGATTCCCTAATTGAGCCTGAGCAAGTCACTTCATCCGTCTGGGACTTGTCTCCCCCGCTACTAAAATAGGGGTGGGAATATTGCCCTTCTCCCAAGCGTGTTCTGTGTTTCTGATTGGGAGCTCCTTGGGGCTGGGACTCTTTCTTACCCTGTGTGCACACAGCACCTCCTGCAGGGCAAGATGCAGCCGGGGCTGGATCCAGCCTGCCTAACGCTTTGAGCTGGCCCGCAGACTGCATCTGGCCGCTTTCTGTTTATAGCAGGATCCTATTTAAATGGCTCCCGGCGCCGGGTCATGGCGCTATTCTGGTAACAGCAGGGCCACAAGTCCTTTTAATTACAACTAAAGGGCTCACAGCTCCTGGCCCAGCCACTCCTGTACTGCCTGGAAGCCGCCTGGGGTTGCTGTGGCTTTTTTAAGGGCTCCTGGTTGTGGTGCTACCCTGGCAGGGGCCGGAGCCACGAGCCCTTTAAATAGCCGCAGCAATCCCGGGTGGCTGCCAGGCAACGCAATAGCAGTGGGGCCAGGAGCCCTTTGCTGTGTTTTAATTCAAAGCCTTCAGACCCAGAGAACTCTGGAGGGAGGCTGTTCTTCTGCCCCGCCCCTTCTGCTCCAAGGCCCCGCCCCTTCTGCTCCAAGGCCCCACCCCTTCTTAGGGACTGGAGCTGGCCCATGACCACGTACCAAAATTCATTAAGTGCCCCCTCCTGTGAAAATTATTGCCTACTGTCATGGGCCCCTCATCTCCTTCAGGCCCTATGGGTGCTACCAGACTCTGAGTGATAATCCCCGGGGCTCCTTTGAGCAGAGGGGCTTGGCAGCAGCTGTTTGATGATGGAGTGCTTTTGTTTTATTATCCCTCAACCTGAAAAAACAAAATTGGGTCTGGCTGCTTAAACCAGCACAAATCTTCCATGGGGTGGCTGCTCAGCAGCTGTCATGTTCCCCGGCGAGGTTGGGGAAGTTGGATTATTTAAAACTCTCACATCTCCTCTGCCTGGGTGTCTGTATTTCCTGCATGTGGCCGTAATGTGCTCTCCCTATATCCGTCTCCCGTCCTTCTGCCATGCTATCTGGAGCCATTTCTCTCCTGTGGCGCCACGTCCATCTTTCTCCCACCGTGACACAGATCTATGGGTTTGACTCTGGAGCTGGAATCGGGAGGACGTTATTTGTTACCAAAGGTGGCGGAGAAGAAGGTTTTGACATGACGGACTCTCTCATCTTGAGCAGCAAGCTCCTGTCATCTGTCCTGAGACAGAAGAATGGCTTCATCATCCTTTATTCCACAGCCAGCGCTCTCCCCAGCAGCGTTAGCATGTCCAGGTCTCCCCGGATGCCTGCTCTGCTTCCCGCTCAGCTGGCTGTCATGAGAAAGGAGATCTTCATTTTCCCCAGTGGCCTCTGCCAGGTCTGGTAGCTCTGACCACCAAGAGTCTGTGATGAATGCTCCTAACAGTCATGATTCACCTATAGAATCGGCTGCCTTACTGAACGTGACTCCATAGCTGTGTCACTCGGTGCATGCCTCACAGCACGCTGGAATGGATTCTTGGGAACGGTCTTTGGCACATGGAGAAGATATTTCCAGGAATGGAAAAATACATATAACCACCACCACCCGGATTTGAACCTGGGACCTCTGGAGTTTAGTGTAGGAGCCTCTACCGCTTGAACTAAAAGCCAGCTGGCACTCAGCTTAGGCTATAGAGCTCCCTTGTTCTTATCTTTCACTGTAAGTAGTCTAAGTGCCACTACATGAGACCGTGAACCACACTAGGGCTATGTCTACACTCGCGGCTTCTTGCGTGAGTAATATGCAA
>JANRFK010003894.1:17893311-17906691 GCA_030068395.1 Apalone spinifera | reverse complement strand
AGCCATTGATGGACCTAACCTCCATGAATCTATTTAGCTCTTTTTTGAACCCTGGTAAAGTCCTAGACTTCACCACCTCCTCTGGCAAGGAGTTCCACAGGTTGACTGTGCGCTGAGTGAAGAAAAAACTTCCTTTTGTTTGTTTTAAACCTGCTGCCTGTTCATTTCATTTGGTGACCCCTAGTTCTTATATTGTGGGAATAAGTAAATAACTTTTCCTTATTCACTTTTTTCCACACCAGTCATGACTTTATAGACCTCTGTCTTATCCCCCCTTACGATTGACAGCTGCCCCGCTGCTGGCATTTCCCTATATCGTTGCATCTTGCAGGTGGGTAGCATTTCCATGCGTGGCAGCAGCAGTTGGCTATTTCCCGTGTCAGGTATTTCCTGGACAGCCAACCTGTTGGACAACAATGACCTTAATGGAAATCCCAATAGATTCCACCAGACTCCTCCAACTGGAGTTCCCATTGCCCCAGTAGCTCCATTGCTCTCTTGCCACTTGGAACCAATGGAAGAACTTCCATCTGGAAATTCCCCTGGGGCCTTCTCCAGGCATACGGCCAGTGCCCTCACCAAGTGCCAGGGTACTCATTAGACCAGCTTTGTTCCTCGGGTGATGGACTTGGCCTGTGGTGGATTTGGTTGCTCCTTCCTAACTGGGCTGCCGGTGGCCCTCTGCCTTTGATCTGCTGGTGCTCTCCCAGCCAGGGGACCCCCTCTCTGCAGCAGGGGGAGGAGCACTTAGCAGCCTCCGTGCCCTGAGCCAAGCTGGGCCAGTAACGGGGCTTTCCGTACGCCGGAAAGCCTGGAGAAAAATCAGTTTGGGTGGAACCGAAAACAAGATTTTTCCCTCTCTAATTTTTCACTCCCGGGGCTGTAAAAAAGACCAACAACCCGTTTTGTTCCCCTGCTGAGTGGTTCGAATGGTTTTTGTGAAACTGCTAAATAAACTTGAAAGACCTTTCAAAACAAGAATCACTTTGCATCAAAAAATTGCAACAATTGCGGGGGGCAGGCATGTTTCCCAAACCCAGCAATTTGATGAAATCAACATAAATTTGAGAATCATTTCGGTGTTGCCAAATCTTTGTTTTTACCCCCCAAAACATTTTGGTGACAGTTTGCCTCACGCCAGTCCTGAACTCCCCCAACTCTGAGAAGAGCCCAGGACCCCACTGGCGGGAGCCTGTTCCGAGCCAAGCAAGCTCAGGAGACAGGCGGTGAGCTAAAGAGATGAGACGGTTGTGCCACGCACCGGGATGGCTGCGGCCCAGGGAAACCAGGGCCCCGACCGTGGCGAGCGTGGGCAGATGGCTGCCGTGCATTCTTTCCTGCTACTGCAACTGTGCCTAGCAGGGAGCCCGCCTGCTGCTGTAACTTAAGGAACTCTGGCTCAGATCACAGCCCTGCCATGTGTAGGTGGGAGGCAGAGAGGTGTTTCTAAGCAGTGGGGAATCAAGGGACACAGGTGGATTCTGGGCAGATGGATGAGGAGGCAAATATCCCGCTGCCACCTTTCCCTGTTACCGAAGGACATCATGTCAGGCTGTCATGGGCGATTAACCACCCGTCAGGCTGGGTCCAGGGTGGGACTCTCTGCCTCATTAGCTCACCAGCGCCCGCTGTCTCTGAAGGCCAGAGCTTGCTAATGAGCGACGCGCTCTCCTGCTTATTAATAGAGGAGCAAGTTTCAAGAAGAGCTGACGACGTCTTGGAGATTCATGGTTTCTGGCTTTCGCGTCCCTGCTGATCTGTGCCTGGGCTCAGCATCTTCCCCCGCCAGCCCTGCAACATCCCGGCTTCTCTTGTGATTGGCCATAGGACAAACTCCCTGGCCCTGCAAGGGGCGGTCACCCATCCCGACACCCTCCAGCCCTGGGGCAGAGGTGTACGGGCCTTGGTGCCCGGGCTCCTGGAAGATTCAGGAACCAGGGGGCAAGCTCCACCAATGTCTGGCCCTGGGTCTCTCCCCTGGCCCTGCTGGCCATCCCTGTACTCCTCCCCTGGAGCATCTCCTGGGCTCTGCCACCTGCTCCCCGGTGATTGAAAAGGGCCCCGGGGCCCCACCACCGGCAGTGCAGTGGGGCTACCTGCTTGCCCGCTCAGCGCCGCTGCCAGAAGTGGCCAGCATTTCCCTCCAGCCCCAGCACCGAGCCCCTGCCAGACGGGTGTGTGGGTTGCTTTCAGGAGCTGGCACCGCCCAAGGTAAGTGCCAACCCCCTGCCCCGGCCCAGAGCCCACACACACATCCCTCCCAGAGCCTGCGGCACCCCTTTCTGCCCCCCAAACACTTGCCCCAGCCCGGAGCCTGCACCCTACTCTGTTCCAGAGCTCAGCCCCTCACCCTTCCCTCACCCAAACTCCCTCCCAGAGCCTGCCTCACCCCCACCCCTGCCCCGACCCAGAGCCCGCACCCAACTCCTCCTCAGAGCCCTAGGCAGGTGTGTGGGGGGGGTGGAACTTGGATGCATTCCAGGCACCACCAAAATTATCGAGGCCCAGCCCACCTGCAGTCCATCAGAGTCACGAGGGTGTCAGCCCTCTGCTAGGTGGCATCTGAGCCACAGTGTCACGGGCGTCTCGCAGGCGTTCGATGAGGAACCTGCCTTAGGTCCTGTGGAAGGGGCCTGTGCTTTAGCAGCCAAAGGCTCCAATCCAGCCAGCAATGCTTCAGAGGCTGGTGGATTGGTAAAGAACCGTCCCGGGATCTAGTCCCTCGCCAGGGAGGTGCACACCCACTCCTACACACAGCCTGCTGTGCAGTTCAGGGGGGCCGGGCTGTCTAGGCCTCCGTGTCCTTCCACAGCCCCTCGCGTGATCTGTTCACACCCTAAAACCTACCATTTGATCAGCGCTTTATTAACATGCCTAACTACTGCCTCCAGGGGTCTTAATGCTCAGACCAATGAACCAGCTTCTTTTTGTGCCCTGTCACCGTAGCCGACTATTGAGAATCCCACTGGCATGGAGAGAACTTTGCTTTTCTCTGCCTGCCCTCACTGCTTACAGCCGGCCCCTTGGGCTTGGCTGACAGGCGAGGGGAAGGAAGAGGGTAGCGCTGAGCAGTTTTCACTCACTCACCGCAGACCAGTCCCCTGTCACCCAGTGCGTTCCAAAGCTCCATGTCCTGGGTTCTGACGACTGCCATCACACACCAGCGCTCCCTAGGTTTACGGGACACAGCACGGGGACGATGGCCCAACAGGTAGGACACTTGCTGAGCACTGAGGCAGCCTGGCTTCGAGTCTCTACTTCACCACAGACCTGGGGCCAGTCTCGCCAGGCCTCAGTTTCCCATCTCAAAAATGGGGCTAAGAGCTCTCCTCTGCTCCACAGTGGAGCTGGAAGAATGAACACATGAAAGGGGAGCAGGCGCCCAGCTACAGCCATGATGGGGGCCTGAGATGGACACTGTGAGCTTGGGGCACCACACGGCCTTACACCAACAGACCCACAGGCCAGCAAAGAGGAAAGGGCTCGGGATCCCGAGGGAGTGAAATCTCTATTGGGCTCGAGGGCAGGGGGAGATATCGCAGGACTGGCCCCTGGGGAATCTCTGCATAGCAGTACTTAAGGTGCCACCCCCCATGAATTGATGAGCGTGGCCCGGGGCCTGCTCAGGGGAGTTTCTGGGGTATAGGAGGATCCTCCGGAGCCAGTCCCAGCTGCTCTGCCCCAGCATGGAGCCAGCTGAGTTGTGCCTGGGAAAAGATGGGCATAGTCTATTTCCCCCATGGAGCAGAAAATAGGATGCTTCCAGGGCGGTAGATATGCTAGGCAGGGGAAGGCATTGCCTTCCCAAACCACCAGCTTGGCCGCGCCCACACTCGGCTCTCCAGAACTTCTACTGTAGGCATTCTGGGGGTGGAGCATTTATATTGGCATTAGAAAAGATTCAGAAAAAGTCAACAAAAAGGATTAGGGGTTTGGAACAGGTCCCCTATGAAGAGAAATTAAAAAGATGTGGATTTTTCAGCTTAGAAAAGAGGAGACGAAGGGGGGATATGATAGAGGTCTATAAAATCAAGACTGGTGTGGAAAAAGTGAATAAGGAAAAGTTATTTACTTGTTCCCATAATATAAGAACTAGGGGTCACCAAATGAAATTAATAGGCAGCAGGTTTAAAACAAACAAAAGGAAGTTTTGTCTTTAGTCCACACACAGTCAACCTGTGGAACTCCTTGCCAAAGGATGTGGTGAAGGCTAGAACTTTAACAGGGTTCAAAAAAGAGCTAGATAGCTTCATGGAGGCTAGGTCCATCAATGGCTATTAGCCAGGATGGGTAGGAATGGGGTCCCTAGCCTCTGTTTCTCTGGAAGTGGGTGACAAGGGAGGGATCACGTGAGGATTACCTGTTGTGTTCCCTCCCTCTGGGGCACCTGGTATTGGCCACTGTTGGCAGACAGGATACTGGGCTAGATGGACCTTTGGTCTGACCCAGTCTGGCCATTCTCATATTCTCTTTTTGTGTTCCCAGGGGATAGATCTACCTTTTCTTTGCAGCAACATAAACCACAAATCTCTCCTTGCTCATGGAGATCTATGGTCCTCAATTTGCACAAAAGGACGTGCAGGATCAAAAATCCCCCTTTGTGTGGTTTCACTATATGTCCACGTTTTTTGGAATGCGGGACGCCCTGTTTAGATGCAGTTTTGTCACATTAAAATCAGGCCAAACTCCTGGAGCAGTCGTGGTAAAACTGTACAAAACCAGGGTGCAGTCATGACAGGGCTGGAGTTGAAGCCCTGAGCCCCCTCCAGCAAGGGCTGAATTCGAAGAAGTCACAGAAATGTGTTCAGGGCACAGAATCCAGGACCAAACTGTATCCTCACTTTTTAATTTCTGTAATGATCTTTTTGTGTCTGATGGTGCTTTCTGAGTTAAAAGTGAGGGGCTGTTGTGTCAAACTTGTGCGTGCAGCAGGGCACTTGTGCACCCAAAGGGGGTGACTGCAGACACAGTCGTCAGAGCCTTGCGATGGGCTGATTGTGGAGAGAAGTTACCATACATCTATAGGGATCATGTCAAACCCATACCCAGCTCTGAGGCATGGCGTGGCAGCCATAACATCACCAGAGTGTCCAGGACAGGGAGTGACAAAGGACACAAGGGGGAGGTCTAGGTTGGATATTAGAAAAAGCGATTTCCCTAGGAGAGTGGTAAAGCACTAGGATGGGTTCCCGAGGGAGTGGGTGGAATCTCCATCCCTGGAGGTTTTTAAGTCCTGGCTTGACCAAGCCCTGGCTGGGATGATTGAGCTGGGATGGGTCCTGCTTTGGGCAGGGGGCTGGGCTCGATGCCTCCTGAGGTCTCTGCCAGCCGTGGGATTCTAGGATACAAAGTGCCACTTCAGCGACCGTGTGAATCAGGGAGACAAAATGTAGGACACGGGACTAACCGGCAGCATTGGAGACTTTTGTAATTGGGGCTCCAGCTCCTGAAAGCTTGAGAGTCTCCCCAGAAGAAACCACTTAGTGGTTATTAGAAGGCACGTAATCTGACAGCGCTTCTGACAGGTAACAAGGCTAAAAGCAGGACGGGAAGGCTTAGGCACAGCAGAGCAGAGTCAGATCCTAGAGTAGGGGTGGAGAACCTGCAGCCCCCAGCTTGCCTGGATCTGGCCCCTGAATCTCAGGACTCCCCCCTCACCCAGCATTGTGGAGCATGTGCTGGCCCTCGAGCCCCCCCTCACTATCCCACCATGGGGCTAGAGCACACAAAAGCTACTTGTCTGGGGGATCAACAGCTCCGACCCACAGAAAGGTTCCCTAGCTCTGTCCTAGAGCAAGGAGGGAATTAAACTTCTTTCCCAGTCCTGGGCTGGCTCGCATTGTCTCCGGTTGAAATCAGTAGCAGGTGCAGACACTCAGCAGACTACCTAGGCATGTCAGAGCCAGGCTTCAGAGAGTCCCCAGACCCCCACACAAGGGAGGAAGCAAGGAGAAACAAGAAATGATGCCCGAGCGGAAATGCCGCCCCAGCCAGCCAAATGAAAAGTGCATGAGGTTCCCACGACAGATGGGGAATAGGAAAGACAAGTGGCCAGACATTAAAATATGTAACAAGAAAATGTCAGAAGCATGTTGGCTGGTGGGGGACCTGCAGGAGGAGAGGAATTAACTGGGACAGTGCAGTATCAAATAATGAACAGCATGAATGAGGTACACTGAGGGAACTTCCTCGTGGCACCAGTGAGAAAGGAAATCAACACATTTAATACCAATGTAAGGAAATACAGTTTTACATGGCCAGTTATTAACATGTGGAACTCATTGCCACAAGGGGCCCCGGAGGCTGAGAACTTTCAAAATCATGCTAGATGGGGTAAAACAATGGGATCAAATCCACGTGCTTCAGGGCATCACCCTTGCATTGGGTCTGCCCTGCACTGTCCCTTTAAGGGTTAAAATCCAGCCCTGGGAGAGTGCTGGAGCTGTGGAGCAAGAGCTGTGGCAGACATTAGCCAATTAGGGCCCAGCTGGGGGCAGTATAAATAAAGGCTCCTGGCAGGGAGGAGAGATTCACTCTCTTGCACCAGCTCTGGAGCAGGAGGGACCTGGCTGCAGGGAAGCTAGAGGCTTCCTGATGCAGGGCAGGGCAGGGCAGGGCAGGGCAGGGCTGGGCTGGGCTGGGCTGGGCTGGGTGAGCTCTCAGGTTGCAGGGCTTGAGGCTCCTACGACTGCAGGGGGTGGCTGCAAACAGCCGGTCCACACCCCTGCCAATGCTTAGCGGCCATGGCTGACTGCCGTTTGCCCCCGAGGCAGGGGCTAGGTGGAGACGGTCAGTGAGGCAAGGTGGGCAGAGCAGGCTGCGGGTTCCCAGAGGGGGAGGACCCCACAGAGTGGGGGCCCTGCAGCAAGGCAGGAGGGATGAGAGTCCTAACAAAGGTGGAAGAAAACTAGGTAACAGGGTGAGACACCAGCCGAAAGGGGGGGCTCCAGGGCTGAGATGAGCGAATTGCCGAGTGACCAGCAGGGCGGTGCCGTGGCCGTGAGCCTCGTGCTGTTAGTTGCCCATGGCCATGCTTGTGCCACCCTCAGACGCTCGGCTGGGCTGCTGTCAGAGAAGGGCCATGGGCCTAACCCAGTGTGTCAGTACCGTGTTCCTCAGTGTTACGCGCGGCTGCAATGGTGTGCGTGGAGGAGTAGATAGTCCCATGCACCCTGGGCCGCTCTCCTGTCTCTGCCCTTGCAATCCCTGTGCAGTCAGGGGGTTGAATAGGGTATAAAGCGCCCTTCCTCCCCCACAACCACATTCTGCAGCCTATTCTGCCGGTGCCCCCACCTCTCTACAGCTTGTATCTCTCTGGATAGCTGCCATACGTAGGTCCTGGATCTACAGCCAGGAAGATGGGAAGGTCTCACCGGATGTCCTGCAGTGATTTCTGGTTCCCTGGCCTGTAGGGCTAGTGCATGCCTGAGGCTCACGATGTTACACCCTATGGGCTTGTGATTCTCCCTCTGTGGAGCCAGGGGGGACTATGGGCCAACTTGCTACCTGGGGTATATATCTGTGCAGCGACTGTAGGGGCCAATATGCTACCAGGCCCCACAAGTTCCATGCAGGACTTAAAAGGACAGCCACAACCCAGGTCTATCCACAGTGTCGGCTGTAAGAAATGCCCCCGTGCTGGTGAAGTGCATCCAGTCCCCCTCGGCAGAGCCAGCTGCCAGCCCACCCCCATCTCGCCTGCTGAGGAAGCTCTGCTGTCCCCAAGCAGCCCCCTCATGGTGCCATTTATATTTAAAGGCTGCGTTTAAAATAAATGTGCTGCCAAAAGTGATCTGCGGGAACAGGCCAGGCAGGCCTGATTTATTCGGAGCGATGCCTTGTCGAGCGTTACTCTGTGGGCCTCTGGGAAGGGAATTGATTTGGGCTCTGCAGACAGGGGGGTGCAGAGGACGCGGGGCTGGAAACGCCAGCCCTGCTAGCCGCAAGGGGAGAAAAGTTACTTCCTGAACTTGGCAAACCTGTGGCTGGAAGGGAACAAACCGGACAGGCTCAGAGCCTGGTACAAATGGGACTGCCAAGCAGCCCAGCAATCTGGATGTGGAGGGCCCTCTGGAGGAGAGGGGGGGTGAGGTTCTGCAACGTGAAGAGCCCCTTCATTGGGCAAGAGCCATAGTTGCCCTGGGGCCAGCACGAGCCTGTGTTTGTGGCGTGGGGCTGCGAGGTGCCCCGCCCTGCTTGGGTGGATGGTGAGCGTGAGAAATGCAACGGAGTTAGCACAGTGCGGGCTGGGGCGCCTGCTTCCCAACGAGCTTTTAAGCTTCTTCGCCACCTCAAATGCCCCCAGCCGAGTGGAGCCTTCAGGACAAGTGGTCGCATCTCGCTGCCCTCCCTGCAGCAACGTGAGCATGGCCTCTGAGTGGATTCAGCGGGACTCGCCCTGCAGTTGGCTGGCTGTCCTAGCTGCTGCTCTGTGTTATCTATGGCGACGCGTGTACAGACACCGTGCGTTTCTCAGGAGCGGCTCCGACACACAGTGGCACGTTTGAGGGGCCGCGTGTCAAATGCCTTTGTGCTGCTCCAGCTGGAGGGGTGATTCAGGTCCCCCAACTGGGAAAGCCTTGTTCACATCTCAGGCTCGGGCCCTGGCTCTTTGGGTTGGCAAGAGACAGGAGCCAGCATGGAACGGCCCAGGGTGAAGAGGCACTGACGGGTGGTGGCTCGTCAGTGGGGAGGGTGTAATGGGGAGACGAGGATGAACATTTTCAAAACGGCGGGGGAGAGGGCTCGGAGGTGGAGCGCCGTGGTTTGTGAGGACCCAGCTTGAGACATGAGCGGTCGGTGAAGGCCGGGCTGGGGGAGGCAAGCCACCAGCCCCACCTCCAGCCCCGCCCCTGGGGGCAACAATGCTGAGCCTTAATCCGCTGGGGGTGGGCTGTTGCATGGCACAAGCCAGCCCCCTCCTCTACAGAGGGCCGTGTGCATCCACCCGCCAGGGAACAAGAAGCCGGAAGACATGGCCACCCATCTGAGCTCCTCTCACATTCGCCACATCCGAGCTGGCACTTACGAGGCGAGCTGTCTGGGTGACAGAGCAGGCCGGCTGGCACGCGACCGTCACCCACCCCCTCCGCCCGCCAGTTCCCCGGTGACGTGGTGGCACCGCACAACGCAAGCTTCTGCCCGGCACATGGAGCCTGCTTCATCCTGACCCGAAAACACCCCAGCCGGCACAATGGGGAGGGAGGAGGAGAAGTTGTCATCGTGTTGCCATGGCATTGGCCCCGGCAACCTTGCTGGCTGAACCTTCAGCTTCATCGCTTCTCTTTTCCGGCACATTGCCTCATGCTGCGCACCGGGCACCTTCCGCCCTAAAATGCAAACGAGCCAGCAAAGCCCATTACCTCAGCCCAGCAACAGTCACTGCATGTGCAGGATCATGGCTTCCCTCCAGCGGCAAAGTACTCGGCACTGGGTTATTTTAATAACGAACGTGTGGTTTAGTGCCACTACAGATGAAAAGCAGGCAGGGGGTGACTCTGGGTTGACACCAAGGCGGGGGGACCTGGCCAGGTTTATACAGAGCCTCCTGCAGCAGGTTCTGACCCCTACGCAAAGAAAGGGCTGCCTATGGAGGGTGAGAGCTGTTGGCAGTGTTTTCGGAGGCGGCATGGGTGGGACAGCTCGCAGAGAACCTCCTGTCTAAAGAGGGTACTGTCTCTTTTGCCTGCCCCTGAATGCAGCAGAGACTGTAGGGTGGCTCATGCTATTACCCATCCCATAACGGGAGGGAAAGGTCAGAAAAGAGAAGAGAAGGAAAAGGCACCAGAGGAAAGAAGAGTCAACGGTGAGACAAAATAGCAACTGGTCCCACTTTTTCATCTGTGGATTTAATGGCCCCTGTTGAAATGAGTCAGAGGTTTTCCATTGATTTCAATGGGAGCCCTTTATGGTCCGTCTTTAAAAAGTCACTTTTCTACCTTAAATGCCTCATGGACTGGACTGTTTGTGGGGCCCCTTATCCGTTGGGCTTTGGTATCAAAATTCGGAATCCTTCCTTTTTAAAAAACATTTTAGTTGAACACTTTTCTGTATTAGCCCCTAGTGCTGTGCAAATGTTTGATTTTGTTTTCATAAGAATCTAATTTACATAAATCTGTTTTAAAAAATCATTGCTCACCAAGAGGTCCTAATCAGGTGATCCATATATCTGTCTATCCATCTATCGCTCATGCAGGCGTCTGTCTGTCTAGCAAGGCATCTATCTATTCATCTGTCGTTCATGAAGCTGTCTATCCATCTCTCTGTCAGGAAGATACCTGTCTATCAATCACGTAGACAGCTGTCTATCCCTCTATCACTCACATAGGCATTTTTTATATCGACTATCATTTAGGCATAGATGATACCACACTTTTCCTTGTGGTGCTGTGCTACCTCAGTGACTACTCCCAGCGTGACTATTAACTCTATGGCAGCGATTGTCTATGTTGGGGATTCAATGCTCAGCTGACGTCCATTCTTTTCCCCTTCCTGTTTCCCTGCAGTTGCTCCCAAAGGTCCAAAAATCATGATGACCCCAACGAGAGCCCGAGTTGGAGACACGGTTCGGATCTTGGTGCAGGGCTTTCAGGTGTGCAGGCTTTTTATCCTCTTAGCAGGCGAGGGCCCGGTTTCTGTTGTACTGGCAGGTGGTGATACAAATTCTCATGAGCAGATTTATTAAGCCTGGCAAAGGAGCAGATGGTGGGAGATTGGGGGAGGGAGAGTGCTACCAGGTGAATTGATTGAGTTTAGTTTGGGGTTTGATTTTTTTTTCATGTCAGCCCCACAACCCAGCTGCTAACTTTGGTTGCAGGTTCTGCGGTTGCTCATGCAAAGCAGGGAATTGCGCGTGCAGATGGATAACGACAGCAGATGGCTTGCAAAGTTCCTTGAGATGCATGTGCATTTGTGCTAATGACGCACATAAATAAGGCGTGCAGTTCCTCGTGGGTTTTGCACGCTCAATTACACACTCCGCTCTTGAAATTGGCTCTTTTGTCTCTCAGTTAGAAATTGATTTGTTGTCACTTGGAGTTTTCTCTAATAGAAATCACTTGACAAAACAAATGCCCACACATCTCTATACCTTTGGCTTGGAGTCATCATTCTGTAAATGAATGATGCAGTAATTATGAATCTAGCTTGTGAATTAATGGCACAGAGTTGGGTGAGCTTTCTTTAGACTAAATAAGTGGTTTTTACTTCTATGGTGTAACTTAACTGGGAAACAAAATGTGTCCTTAACTCATCTTTGCTAACACAAGGCAAAGTCCTAGTGAAGAGAAAGCAGTTTGTGGTTCTAACACATGTGGGCAGGTTGAGGTAACGACAATGGGGGACTGTAGGGTTTATCTTGAGCTGCTAACACCTACAAAAACTACAGCCTGCCTTGTCTTTGCTAGGATTTTAGCTTGTTAATTACCATACGAACATATTTTTTCCTGGAGTTAAGCTTTCATATTGTGTTGTTATGGGATAGATTCTCCATGGGTTGACCCCTCATGAGGCCCTTCTCATTTGTGCAAAGGAGTTGCAAAGTGCTCCACCGATCCTTTCCCGGGTGGCAGCATTTCAAACCCACCCCTCACATATTGCACAGACTGAAGGTGCAAAGCACTGAAGAACCAGCCGCTGCCTGTGCATTCCACCAGCTGCTTGTTCCGTTTTTAATCTCATTCCTTTAAATGTCAATGACTTGTGAAGGATTTGAGATCTGTTTCCTGCCACTGTATCTGCACCTCTACGTGGTGCTTTTTTACAAGGCTAGCACAGCTAAGCAAGTGAAAGTCGAACAGTGCCGATTCATTTTATCAGTTCAGTGACCGTGCCATAGTTAGAGCCTTTAAGGGTTCATCTACACTGCAATAAAAGACCCGCCGCACAGCCATGGCTCATCCAGGCCAGCTGATTTGGGCACAGAAGACGGCAACGATAGGACTAAAAATCGCAGTGTAGATATGTGGGCTCAGACCTGGAACCCGAGCTCTGAAACTCTGCGAATGGGGTGGGTCTCCAAGCCTGAACTCCAGCTTAGATGCCTACACTGCAATTTTTAGCACTCTCCCCTCTCCTGAAGGCTCAGAGACTCAGTGCTGCAGGATGTTCTTATTGCTGTGTAGACACACCCCGCGTGCTGAGCACTAGCATTTCAGTGGTGACGTGGGGCAATCCATGCTGTCACCGGGAGGGTCTGTAAAGTTCTCTGGGATCTTTAAGGTCAGACGGTCAATGGTTCCCAAACGTTTCTGGTCCACACATCTTCTCCTTCAAAAACTGCAGTGCGGTGAATGGCTGGACTTTCAAGAGGAGAGATCCTCTTTGGGAACCCGGGGGCTAGAAGATCTAACGGTCCCTTCTGTCCTTATCTGACTCTGTGGCTCTTTGGGAGGAGGAAAACTCCAGTGGGGGGCAGAAAACTTTGTGTCGGGATCAGAGTGCTTAGCAGGGACGGCAGTAATGACAAAGGCGCCGCATTATTAAAATAACCCCTCCGTTCAAAGCTGGTTTCCCCATTTTGGCTGCAGAATGAAGTCTTCCCTGAGCCCTTGTTCACCTGGACCCGCGTTGGGAGCCGGCTCCTGGATGGCAGTGCTGAGCATGATGGGAAGGAGTTGATCCTGGAAAGAGTGCCAGCTGAGTTAAATGGTTCTATGTACCGCTGCACTGCCCAGAACCCACTGGGCTCCACCGACACCCACACCAGGCTTATCGTGTTCGGTACGGTATATACCCCTGGGAAGAGCCCTCCCCCGGCCCACGCCAGCCTCACCACCCCGGACCAAACCGAAACCGGCTTTGCCTGTGGCCTGTCCACGCTGCTTTGTCATTTGCGGTTTGCGACTCCTCGTGTGACCGGCATTCTGATTGAATGAGCGTTTGCCAGCAGCCCGTTCTAGGCCCCGAGCTGAGACTCATCATTAATATTATTTATTTTACAGCTCAAATAACTAGCCCGAGGTCTCTGTCCTGAAAAATTTATGCTCCAGAAGTGACATGGGTGGGAGTTGTTTATAGTGCACGTGGGACAATAACTGATGATTTTGGTTCTCTGCCAGTTCTGGGGGAAAGAAAAATCATTTTGGATCAGCTGAAAACATATTTTATTGAAATGTGTGCAGCAGGGCTGTTTTTGTCACACGTCGGGGTGCTAAGAGAATATGTATAGAGACGCCCTGGATTGTTTTTTGCTAGCCCTACTCCTCCTAGCAGTATGGGCCTCTCCTTTGTGATCCTTGTTTCACCAGAGGGTCACAGACATTGAAAATGGACGAGACCTATTTCTGGTGAGGCAGTCTGTCCCCTCGTCAGTGCAGGCTTTTTAGACGGTATGATGGTGCGTTGGGTTTTCCCCGTCTCCTGCACCCCTGTAATGGCATG